>CM052436.1:85828237-85905612 GCA_028533085.1 Varecia variegata
AGGGAATTTATGGTATTGGCAAGGGGATTACTGAAAGTATGGACCATGAAATCTAACCTGGGAGGGAATTAGAAGCAGGAGAGGGCTAGTGATGAGAGAGAAAGTAAAGGAGAGGGAGAATGGGGAAGGCCTTTGTAATGATCCTAGTGAGAAATGTTTAATAAGCAAGCTAACCATTTCCTAAATTACGGGGCAATGTGCATGTGAACAGGATGTTCAATTAGGGTTCTTTCTGTGTTAGCCTGAGAGGAAAACAACAGGTGACAAAGTGAGGAGCTATCCACCTAAGTGGAGACTTGCAATGGGAGGGTTAAAGTGGTTTTGTGACCCTTAATCCATCAGCCACGTGGTGTGTGTACAAGTGTTGGAGCTGAAAAATTGAGAGTCAAGTTTTCTTTGGAGAATTTTTGGAGTGCCTTGGCTTTTTCTCCCCCTCTGTCCTGGGGGAAGGGAGTGGTACCCCGTGCTCCTTAACTCAAATAAGAATATTTAATGGAAACTGCCTGAAGGGTTTTGAATGTGCCTCTGGAGTTTGAAGAGCATTAAGGACTGGTAAGAATAGCTGTAAGCAAATCACCCAGGGTGGGGAGGGTTCGGGCTGGGGGAGAAAAGGGGTGGGGCATTGGGAGTGAGCTGCATCCCCCAGCAGTGGGGCAAGACCCAGATGCTTTCTCCTGGGCCAACTGTGGGCCTGCAGAGGACCCAGCCTGGGGCTATCTCAGATTCCAAAACTGGCTGAAGGGAGCATATGCCCACAGTGGAGAGAGTGGCCTCCAGATGGCCAGGGGCTAAGGAAGGAATTGTAGGGGGCCAGCAGGAGGAGAGGCCTTGCCTCCATAATGGGAGCATAGTTGGATGTTCTAAAGAGAGCGTAACCCCAAAATTCACAAAAATACCCAGGGAAGGAAAGAGTGAGCAACGGGATTCTCCACACACACACAAAACAACTAGTCTATAAAGGAGACAGAAAAGGGTAATCGGGAGGAAAAAATAACTCGTATTATAATTCTGCTCTGTAGAATGCAGCTCATTCACTATAATACTGGTTATACCAGATTAGTGAAATAGTGATGACAAGGAGTGGCTGGCTCTGACGGAATGGACTGAAAGATCACTGAGGGTGAAGAGGTCAAGGTATAAGAGGGCTTGGTGATGGCGGAGTCATCACTGTAGATAGTGAAGTCTTCTACCATGCTGGCAAAGGTTGGTGTTGAAAGACTGCAAGCCATGTGCCCATGGCCAGCAGTTCTCGAACTCTGGAGAATATTAGTATCACCTAGAAAGCCATTAGAAGGTACAGAGGCTCTGATTTGTGGAAGTAGGATAGGGCCTGGGCTTCTGTGTATTTTCACCAGTTCTCAGGTGATCTGGAATACACAAGAAAATTTAAGCACAACTGCCCAATATTTAGTGGAGAGAAGTAACTGATTGGTTAGTGTATAATGATACCTAGCAGAAGAAAGTGAGAGAGGGCAGTTTAGCCAAATATCAGGAGCTCCAAGGAAGCAATTTTTTTGTTCTATGAGTGTAAGGAAGTAGTAGTCTGAAAACAGTAATGGGGGCCACTAGCCTCCCAACCCATTATCCATAACTATTGCTTTTCTTTTGTTTCTTTCTTTTTCTCTGTGAATATGTGTTTTACGGGTTGAATTGTGTCTCCCCCAAAAAAGATGTATCGAAGTCCTGACCTCTAGTACCTCAGAATGTGACCTTATTGGGAAATAGGGTCACGATAATTTGGAAATAGACATAATTAGTTAAGATGAGGGCATACTGGAGTAGGGTGGACCACTAATCCAATATAATTAATGTCCTTATAAAATGGCCACATGCAGACACAGAGACATTCAGGGAGAATCCCGTGTGATGATGAAGACAGAGATTAAAGTTATGCTGCTGTGAGCCAAGTAATGCCAAAGGTTGCTGGCAAACCACCAGAAGCTATGAAGAGGCAAAGGAGGATTCCCCTGTGGGTTTCAGAATGACCATGGCCCTGTTGACACCTTGGTTTTGAACTTCTAGCCTCCAGAACTGTGAGGCAGTAAATTTGCCTTGTTTTAAGCTACCCAGTTTGTAGTGCTTTGTTACAGCAACCCTAGCAAACTAATACAATAGGGTTGAGATACTCCTTTTTTGATTTACTACAAACCATCTCTCTTATATTCTGCCTGTGTTATGTCCTTGTTCCCTTTGCAGTGAATTTACCATCTCTCTCAGGACTGAGAAACCATGTGTAACTCAGTGGATGCCATTAGAACAACAAGAAAAAGAAAAGTTCACTGCTTCCCCACATGCCGAAGCTGAAAACACGATATACTTTATGTGTTCTTGACGGAGTAGTCAGCCCCCACACTGGCATCTGCACTTATTATTGACAAATGAGTCAGTTCATACAAGACTGGTAGCTTATTTGAGTAGGTGTATGTTAAAGTTATTTTGAAAAAAGGAAAAGAAGCCTGTAAAGTATACCCGTATGCTACTCTCACGAGAAAGCACTTCCTATGAGGAATCATAAAAGTTTTTATGAAATACATAATGGGTTCCACTTCCAAAATCCTCCCAACTCCTCTGACTTTCATAATTTCTCTCTTCTTCCCAATGTTGAAGGAAAGTCTTGGGCCACAGAATGACCCAAGAAACCACACTAACTGACCCCAGAAAAGATTAAGTTCCTGCTTTATTTAGCAAAGGCTACAGAAACCAAACAGAAATGAGTGCAACTCAGAGCAGGAACAGAGAAACACAGCACATCTCACTCAGCTTTCTCCAACCTCCAATGGTCCCAAAGAGGGTGCACATCTGCCTCTGGCACATCAGAACAAGACATACCTTGTGGTCCAGAAATGCTATTTCCAGAAATTTAGCTTACAGAGGATAAAAAAGACAACCAAAGAGTTGGGTAAAGGACTAAGGTGGCTGGTAGATTCTAGAGTGAGGATAGAGTCAGTGGTTGCTAGCTGAGCTGAGTAGTCCAGGATTTGTGTCTAGAAGAGGGGTTATGTGTTAAATGTCCTATTTCATGTCAGGACCTTGAACATGGATTATAGGAGGAGACGGGGTATGTCAAAAGGGCATCCAGGCTGTACATTCTTGTCCCAGCTTTGGCTGCACATGCATGGTTCCCAAGCTCTCTCAAGTCCTAAATCCAGCCTTCTGTAAGGTATTTTCACTTGGATGCTCTGCAGCTCACCCACCTTGCCTAAAAACTAGTTCATCATCTTGGCCCCATCTCCTTTCCCCAAATCTGTCTCTTCCTCTTGAATTTTCTTTTTATGTGGTCTCCTAAACTCCCAAAGAAAATTGTCTGCCTTTGCTATCTCAAAATGCTTACCTCTCCCATGTTCTCCAATCTGTCTTCTGTACCCCTCATATTCCTGCAACTGCCTGATTAAAGCCTCCAGTGACTTTAGTGGTGTGCAATCTAATAGTCACTTTGCTTGTCCTTATGATCATTTCTCAGCAGCATTCAAGCTGCATGCTTCTCAGCTGGCCATTCTCCTCTCTTGACCTCTGGTACATTACACATCTGGTTTCCCTTCTACTTCCTTGACTGTTTCTTCTCTATTTCTTTATAGTCTCCTTCTCTTCAACAAACGTTGACAATCTGAAGTTTCTCTAACATTTCTTTAAATACCATCAATACATACTGATAAACCATATCTCTAGTAGGCTTCAGACTTGTAAATGTAATTATTAACTTGACATCTCTCTCTTGATGTCTCTCAGGCATCTCCAACGTAACATACCCTCAATCAAACTCTTGATTCCCTTCAAAGCCTCCCAGCCCTGTCCTTCCCAAGTCTTTCCAGCTCAGTAAATGGTACCCTATTTCATCAAGCCAGACACTTCTTCCTTTCCCTGTACCTTATCTCCCATATCCAGTTTATCTGTAAGTCTGATGGATCCCACTTTCACAATAAATCTCAAATCTGTCTACTTCTCTTTACTTCCCTTCCATCACTTTGGTTTAGGCCAACACCTAGACTCCAGCAATGACCTCCAAACTGATTTCTCTGATATGCTTTTTGCTACCTTCAGTCCAACCCCTGCCCCAATATCTTCACCAAGAACAGAAAGAGAGTAACCTATAAAGAACTTACTGTGGTCCACAAGGCGATGCATGACTTGGCTTTTGCTGCTGTCTCCGAGCTTATCTCACCCTGTTCTCTTCTTCGCCCACGGAGGTTAAATTGCTGTCCTTTTAGTTCCTGGAATCAGCCTGGCTTTTTCTTGCCTCAGAGCTTTGCATAGACTGTACTCTTTTCCTTGAACGCTCTCTGCCTACTCCTTTTATATATATTCCCCTCACTTAATTGTACTTGACATTCGGTGCAGCGATTGACACATAGTAGGCTTTCAGTAAGTATCTGTTTTTTGGGTTTTTTTGAGGCAAAGGAAAGAGGAGTTTATTAATTTGCTGGTAAATGAGGAGGGTGGCAGACTCTCATCCCAAAGTACCAGCATCTGAGTAAATATCTGTTGAGTGAGTGCAACAAATGGTTCTGACTGGAAAAGTCTACCGACAACCCATTGTTCAGTGAGGGATTCTTTAAGGATCATTTTCCTTAAAGATTCTACAATTTCACTGGGCAGATAAAAAACCCTGAAAGAACAGTATTTAAATAGAGTAAGACAATTTAAGTACTTTCAGAAGAAGGTAAGATATAAATCATGAATAAATAATAAATACTCAGGCAACAGCGATACAGAAGATGATTAATTGCCAAATGATTAGTATAGATTCACGGTTGCCAACATTTTCATCACCAAGGATTTGTTTCATTGTGCTTTTCCCAGAGGGACCTCATATTTTCAAAAACATTTGCCTGCTAAACAAACTGCATTTACCATACAATAATTACTTTCTATTTTTAGTTATATGTTATCTTTAATTAGACATATATTATATAATCCCTAACTAGGGAATTTAATCAACATGTTATTAAAAATGCAAGCCAACAGCAGGTCCAGGTAGCTTTGTTTTAGTATCAATAGAATTTTCACTGGACTTTTTGAAATATTTAACATATCTTGGCAACTCCCACCTGGTATTCCATTCAAAGCTTTAGGCTATTTACTTTGTAAAGAAAATAATATACAGCTTATTTATCTTTTTTCTTCTTGAAAGTCTCCCTGTGGCTCTTTGCAGACTAGTAACTGTAAATGAATCAGATTCCTTAAGAGAAAGAGAAACTTTTATCATAGTGGTATTTTGAAAACAAGGTAATTGAGGTTTTGATAGTCTACCAGAGCCAAAAGACATAGCAGACGGTTCTATGTCATGGTAGATGCTGCCGTGGAATCTAACACACCTCCTCTTTTCTCTAATGGTTGCCATGCAGCAATACATTGAGAAATGAACAAAACTTTCCTTTTTAGTGCAACTATTGGGTATCTTTTTATTCTGCCTTTAGGGTTAAAAGTAACATTATATACTAGTCAAAACAAATTTAACCACTGAAACTCTTTGTTCTTCCTCTTCTTCCTCTGTGCTGGTAATATAATTTTAATCATTTCAGATACCATGTGTTCTCAAGAAGTAATTTCCATTCAAGGGAAGAAGAAATATGTAAATATTTTATATACATGAGATGAACACTTATCCATGTCCTTTAGGAGTGTCTGAAATAATCAAACTGATGATATTTTTGAAGCTGTCACTTCGGGAACATTTCTTAAAAACGGACCATTATCAACAAATCAGTGTTTCTGTAGAGGTATTCAAGATATGCAAGCAAACCATGTTACATAAGTTCTGAAGAAGAGGGATGTTAATCTTACAGTTATTGAGCAACTTAACACCGGAACTCAAGATATTTCAATTCATAATTTTGCTAACAGGTGCAGAATCTTCTATACTTTTATAGCTTTTGTGTGGGAAGCAAGCTGTAGTGGAGTTGGTGGCAAAATTATCTTAGTAGACAAATGCTTGATAGATCAAGCATTTTTGGTACTTAATGCATCTCAAGATGGATCCAAATTTCACTTTTTTTTCTTCCTGTCAAGATGTTCACAAACATCCCCAACTTAAGACTTTAAAGGACTTTACAAATGAATATTATTTTCCTCCAAGTTTTAGCCACAGACAAGATGAAACAACTATATTGACTCTTCTGTAGTTATATAGTCTCTACAAAGCAGGAATACAAAAATTGAAGGTTTTTCTTTCATTAGGTATATGTAAAATTTTTGGTTATTGTGGTAAAATGTATAAACATAAAATATGCCATTTTAATAATTTTACATATACAATTCAGTAGCATTAGTAACATTTCTAATGTTGTGCAACCATCCACCACTATTTCCAAAACTTTTCCATCACCCCAAACAGAAACTCTATCATTAGATATATTTTTATACAAAATTTTGAATAAATGTTTATTCATTAATTAACTAGTTTATCCACTAAACAAATATTTATCAAGTATCCTCCATGTGTATAACCCTGTGCTGGAAACTAGAGGTGAACAATGTGAGATGAATAAGAGTGAACAGTGGAGTGGCCCAGTTTCATACATTTGTGCCTATGAATGGTCAATTGACCAACTAAAACACCAGTGCTAACATTAGGTTTCCAACGTAGGCTGACAGGCTCAGAGTTAGTGCTCTTAACCACTATCTACAACTTTAAAAATATTTTCTTTATTGAGGTATAATTTACCTACAATAAAGTGTACCAAGTTTAAGTTATGGCTCAATGACTTCAGCCATGCTCTATCCACAATCAAGAAATAACACATTTTCATCAACTTAAAATGTTCCCTTGTACTTTTTTTTTCTTTTTTTTTTTTTTTGAGAAATGAGGGATCTTTTATGGAGTTCTTATACATTGGCTCTGAAAGTGTTTCAAAATATGGAATGCTTCACAAATTTACATCTTCTTTGCACAGGGGCCATGCTAATCTTCTCTGTATCATTCCAATTTTAGTATATGTGCTGCCGAAGCGAGCACCCTTGTACTCTTTCATAGTCCATGCTTCCTGACCCACAACCGCTAGTCTTAGGCAATCACTAATCTGTTTAACTATAGATTAGATTTTCCTTTCTAGAACTTCATATAAATAGACTCATATAGTACTCTGTTTATTCCATCCAGCTTCTTTTGTCCAGTATACTATTGCTGAGATCACTGATGTTGCATGTGTTTGTAGTTCCTTTTAATAGCTGAGTAATATTCCACTGTATGGATAAATCTCAATTTGTTTATCAGTTCATCTGTTGATGAACATTTGGGTTGTTTGCATCTTTGACTACTATGAGTAAAGTTTCTGTAAACATTCATGTATGGATATATGCAGATATATGTTTTAACTTATTTTGGTTAAACACCTATGAATGGGATTGTTGGGTTATATGGTAAATGTGTGTTTAACTTTTTAAGAAACTGCCAAGTTATTTTCCAAAGCAGTTGCATAGTGTTTTATGGTCCCACCAGCAATGTATGAGAGTTCCAGTTGCTCTACATCCTTATCAAGAGTGGGTATTTTGGATATTTCAGTCTTTTTAGTTTTGGCTTTTCTAATGGATACATAGTGGTGACTCATTGTGGTTTTAATTTACACTTCTCTGAAGACTAATGATATTGAGCATATTTTCTTGTGTTTACTGATCATCTTCTTTGGTAAAATATCTTTTCAAAACATTTGCCCCTTGTTCCATTAGATTGTTTTGTCTTCTTGCTATTGAGATAACTAGTTTCCATTGTAGTTGGTTTTTTTTTAATATATTCTAGATATCAGTCTTTTATCAAATATGTATTTTGCAAATACTTTCTCCCAATTTGTGATTTTTCTGTTCATTTACTTAATTTTTTCTTTCTAAGAGCAAAGATTTTTCATTTTATGAAGTCCAATTTATCATTCTTTAATGATTTGTCCTTATTTTTGTTCTAAGGAAACTTTCCCTATCCCAAATTCACAAATATTTTCTCCCATGTTTTCTCATCTAGTCTTTTACAATTAAGTATGATGTTAGTTGCAGGCTTCTGTAGATGTTCTTTATCAGGTTGAGAAAGTTCCCTTCTGTTCCTGATTTGCTGACTGTATTATAAATGAAGGATTTATCAAATGCTCTTTCTGTATACATTGAGAGGATCATATGGCAGTTTCCTTTATTCTGTTAATATGTTAAATAGTAAGTTACACTGATCAATTTTTGAGTTTCAAATCAACTTATTTTCCTGAGAAACCTCACTGTATCATGATAAAGTATTCTTTTAAATACTGCTATGATATGATTTGCTAATATTTTCTAAAGATCTTTGAATATATGTACATGAAATATATTGGTCAGGGGTTTCCTTCTTACAATGTCTATCACGTTTTGATATTAGAATAGTGCTGGCATCACAAAATGAGTTGGGAAATGTGCCTGCTTTATTTTGTGAAGGACTTTGTGTAGAATTGATATTATTTTTTTTCCTTAAATATTTGATGAAATTCACCACTAAAGCTATCTGGGCCTGGAGTAAAGCCCAGATTAGGACTTCAATTTCTTAAATAAATATTATGAATTCAATTTCTTTAATAGATATGAGGCTAATAAAGTTTTCTATTCCTTCCTAACTCAAAGTTGGTTATTTATGTCTTTCAAGGAATTTGTTAATTTCATTTGTCATATTTATTATCAAAGGTATTCATATTTCTTTATTATTTATAGAATCTATAGTAATGTCCCCTCTTTAGTTGGTATCTTCTTTTTGATCAATCTAACTGGAGACATCAATTTTATTGAGCTTTTCAAAGAACTAGCTTTTGGTTTCATTGATTTTCTCTTTTGGGTTCTATTTTATTGATTTCTGCTCTTATCTTTGTTATTTTCTTCCTTCTGCTTACTCTGATTTGTCTTTTTACTGCTTCTTAAATTGAAGGCTTTGGTTGTGGATTTGGACCTTTCTTCTTTCCTAATATAAGCATTTGCAGGTATAAATCTCCCTCTAAGAACTGATTTTGCTGCATTCCATAAATTTTGATATGTTTTATTTTCATTTTCATTCTTTCCAAGGTGTTTTCTAATTTCCTTTGTGTTTCTTTTTTGCTGTGTAGGTTATTTGTAAGTGCATGGTATAATTTCCAAATATTTAGGAATATGCCAGAGATCTTTTTGTTATTGATTTCTAATTAAATTCCCTTTTGGTCATAGAATATACTTTGAATGATTTAAATTTATATCTTTCTGTTATTGATTTCTAATTAAATTCCCTTATGGTCAGAGAATATACTTTGAATGATTTAAATTTATTGAGACTTGCTTAATGGCCCAGAATATTGCCTATCTTGACAATTACTCTGTGTGCACATGAAAAGAATATTTATTCTGCTATTGTTGGGCAGAGTAGTCTACAACTGTCAATTAGATCATACTAGTTGACAGTGTTATTCAAGTTTACTATGTCCTTACTGATCTGCTGTTTACCTGTTCTATCAATTATTCAGAGAGAAGTATTGAAATCTCTGACTATAATTGTGGATTTTGTCCATTTTTCCTTGCAGTTCTATTAGCTTTCACTTCATATATTTTTCACCTGTTATTAGGTGTCATCAAAGATACTCCCCTCTGGCCTGTCAGAGGTCAAATGTCTTCCAGGCCTATATGAGCACTGGGAGTTGTTTGGTTTACAACTCCCCAGTTATTCTGCAATGAAGCTTTACTGAAATTTCCTCCTATGTCTTCATGACTATTTATTCAGCAACAATCTCAAGGGCAATCCTATCCAATTTTCTGAAGCTGTTTTTCTTTATGGCACTCTCCTTTCTAGAACTCTGCTCTTCCAATACCAGCTGTCCCCACCTTCTGAAATTATAATATCTGCCTCTTCAACTCAGCAAGACTGCCATACTCTTCTTGGCCATATGGCATCACCATCCAAAAAGTGCCTCAGGCAGAAAGCTAGGACACCGCAGGGCTCATCTCATTTATCTCCCTTCTGTCAGAGTTCAGAATCCTACACTACCTGTTGTTCAATGACTGCAAACAGTTGTTCATACGTTTTGCTTAGTGTGGGAAGGTAGGTCTAGATCCACTTACTCCATCATGGTCAGAAATAGGATTCAGTAACTTTTGAAAAAAGGCTAAAGTACTGCAATACTCACAAATTATATCTTACTTAAACTAGGGAGAATTTAAAAAAACAAATCCATTGAAAAATACTGGGAAAATTTAGATTTTAAGAGTTTCAGGAGCTCTGAAAAACAGTTTAATTTATTACCCTGACATTAAGGACTGATTATTTCATTTGAATTAAGCCAGAGCTAATATTCCTAAGGATTCTAATGGTTCTGGCAAGCTTTGGGACTTCAGGCAGTGCTCATCTATTTATTCACATATTTACATATATCTCACATCAATTATGATCCACTTTATAACTTAGTGTGTATTCACTCATCTTCTTTCTCCACGGATAATAGATGTAAAGTGGGAATATACTACATGCTAGATATTTGTGTTGTGAGTATGTTCAGAAAAAGCCAGTCAAGCTTTCATACATTATAGATAAACAATGGAATCTTCAAGAACTTTCTTTCTTATCCTATTTCTGCTAATGACTGATGACTTCTTCCCAGTGTCTGGTCCTACCATCACCTAGAACAAAACTTCTCAAAGTTTTTAATCTACTTCTTTCCATAATTTTTACTTCACTCCATGAGGCAGAGTTAGGATTTATATAGCAGGATAAAGAGGGGAAAAGGGAATAATCGTGACTAATATTAGTATCTAACATTAAGCTCTTACAATATGCCATATATCGTGTTCATCAATCAGTACAGGCTAGGTTTATTGTGATAACAAGCAATGCCAAAAGCTCAGTGGCTTATAACTTGTAATAACAAAGGTTTCTTTCTTGCTAATGTTACATGTTCACTGCATGTTGGCTCTGACTCTAGTCTACATCTTCTTTACCATGGGACTTAGAGTAATGGAGCAATTGCTATCTGGAACATCTAGTCATTATGGCAGAGGGAAAAGAGAGCACAGCAAACCGTGTACTGGCTCTTAAATCTTCTTCCCCAAAGTGTCATATGTCACCTCCACTCATATTTCATCGGTTAGATCAAGTCTCATGGTCTACACTGACATCAGTGGGATTGGTAAGTCTAATGCTCCCTCAGGAAGGAATATCAAATTATCTGTGAACAATAAAACAGTCTACCACACTGTGCTAAGTAGTCAAACATTTTCTCCTTTAATCTTCATAACAGCATTCTAGAAATAGGTACTATTATTGTTCCATCTTACAGATAAATAAACTAAGGCTCATAGAGTAACCTGGTAAAAATCAAACTATATCAAATGGTAGGGGCTGGACCCAGTTTGTCTGACCCCAGTGTAATTATGCCATACTACCATAAGAAGAGAAAAGGACAAGAAAAGAGTAGAGGAGTTTGGAAGGAGTGTAGCAGGGGTAACAGAGACGTTCAATTGTGAACTACTTCCTATGGAAATCAAATGCAGTGATCAGAAAGCAGTAAGGGGAAGTGGATGGACAAAGCCAGAGAGAGGAGAAACTTCTCCTACCTCCCAGTTCACCCCTCACCTGTCCATCCTGCACCACGGGCTCCAATCTCATGTCATCCCAAGAAAACCCAGCTCCTGCCTCTCCACGTTCCAAAGGCCCTAAGCCTGTTATCCACCTTGACGTTCCCCAAAGTCCCAGTCTATTTTAATTGACTGTTCTGCTCATACTGTGTGGGAAAAAAAAATGAGTTACTACATAAATTTAGCATTGACAAAGATATTTCTGTCATGTTTGCCTGGCATGTCATAAAAATCCCAACACTTGATAATTTTCTATTGTCTCTGGAAACATGTATGCCAATGATTTGTGTTTGCCCTTTGAACCAAAACCAATATCCAAATATTCTGAAGCAATTCTGTGAGAACTGGAGGTGGATATAGCTTATTAACATAACCTTAGAATTACATTAAAAAGGAAAAAGAAACTGGAAAATATCACTAGGATTAATGAAAAGGCTTAAAATATATGTTATATAAAATGCTCCTATAAAAATATGGATACTTATGAGTAAATGAGCTGGGGAAAGAAATTGATACTTCATTCCAGAGGAAATAACCAGTAAACAAATACATGGAAAGGAGTTCAACCTCACTAATGGTAAAAGAAATGCAAATTAAAACAACAATGAAGATTATTTTATCCTTATTAAAGTAGCATGCAGCTCTTTAAATATCACTACTTGATTTTTTTTTTTTCAGTGAAATTATTGTAATCTTAAAGTATTGGTGTTACTCCTTGTGGAGAACCATGTGGTAACATATAACAAGGCCATATGGGTTACAAGTCATACTCTTGAAGCTTGTATTTTCCTGAAAATGGATTCTGAGTTTGTCCAGCATTCTAGAGGGGTGCTGTGGCTACTGGATAAATCCCGGGTAGAGAAATGTCTCTCTCTGATGAAAAAGGTGGGAGCCAGTGGGTGGGGCCCTCGAAGTCCCTCAGTCACTAGATGAAATAAAAACCTCAGTCCAGGCTTTTATCCTACCTCTTGGAATGGATTCTGAACAAATAATTCACAAGGAAAAAAAGGCCAAATAAGCAAAGATTTGCTGCAGCATTTTATTATAGAGAAGATTATTAAATAATGCTGGACAACAGAATAATAATTAAAAATATGTAGCTATTAAAATATACATTAAAAGGACTACACTGCAACGTGGAACATGCTTCTGAGATGGTATTAATTGAAAATGGCAGAATGTACTCATTGTGATTATCCACAATGGCTAGAAAAGAACAGGGTCAAACAAAAAGTTTGATCTGCTGAGGTGACAAGACTGTAGGCAAGCTGAAAAAAAAAAAAAAAGACTGTAGGCAAAATTTTCCTCTCATTTATTTAGATTTATTGTGTAATGTAGATAGAATATTTATATACTAAGAATTCTATTTTTACAGTAAAGGAGAAATAGGACACTGTGACCCTCTTCTACTCTATTTTTCCTCCGAGGCCCCAGGATTTCATTTAAAACCCCAAATCATCCTCATTTTTGGCATTTTCTGATAAATATATTATTATAAGCTTACTCTGAATTTGAATTGATCTTTCTCATGGGAGGGTTTATGTGTAGATAAGTAGCTCTTATATTAATCCAATTAACTTGGAAGATTGTACGAGAGGAATGTACTCTAATCATACTGTCCACTTGTTAAATTTTTAAAAGTACAGGACGTTATGCAGGGTGTTAGAAAAGTTAGAAAGCATAGGAGGACAGGACATTTTAAAATTATGGTATTCACATTTTTAAAAACACTCAATATAGTTTTGTTTTCCACTATGTTTCTGGTGAGGAACTCCTACATTTAAAACAATAGATTTAGTTGTTAACCTGAAAAAAGCACAATAAATACACAATTTGATCTATGTTTCCAGAGTATTGGATATTCTTGTAGTGTTTGTATTTTTTTCAGATTAACAACTGGATTATGTTATAAGAGACACTTCGCCTGAAAAGGGGTCTGGAGGTTGAAGAGAAACATTCAGCATAACATTTGGAAATATAACTAAACTGCTGTTTGAAACAAATGTATCCTCTGTATCCTCACTTTTTTGAACACCCTGTGGTATCTTACCCTTAGCATTGTATCCACCTCATCAACAGCAAAAATAGAAAAGCCGGACACAGCCTCCCGAGCTGGGAGGCTGGGAGAGTGGAGGTGGGGGGTGGAGGAGGAAGAGAAACCAAAGTTTTGTGGCTGCCCTGACCGAGGAAGGTTAGGTTTCAACAGCAGCCTTGAAATGAGTTACGGGCTCCCTGATGGTTGGAGATGGTGTTGTGGTCGGGGCGGCGGAGGGGTGAGGCCGGGAGGAAACGGGAGGGGGAGGCTTATGTGCCCCCCAGTGCCTCTAAGAACAGGGTTCTTACTTTTCACACACTGAGGTTGAGGCGAAGTTTCAAGGTAGACAGTGAGCTAGTTGCTCCTTTTTTTGTGGCTCTCCCAGCCCTCAGAGGTAACAGTGCAGAAACTGCACGAGAGTGTGAGTGTGTGTAGGGTGTGGGTGGCAGCAGAGGCAGGGGAATGAGGAAGGACAGGAAAATCTCAGAGAGGATAATGAGGCTGTTGAGTGTGGGAGCCCAGGGCAGAAAATATTCTGGTGCCTGAGAGAGAACAGGAAATATTCTGGTGCCTAAGAGAGAACAGGAAGGGGTGTGTGTTTGTGTGTGCTTCTTTTTTTAGATCCTTTCATCCAGGAGGCATCTCCCTGGAGACTGAGATGGTAGGAGTCCCCTGGGGTGCTGTCAGCTCTATTTGCTGAGCTTCTGGAGAGAGAGTGAAATACTAGGAAAAGGAAATGCCTCCGGGCAGAGGCAGGACTGGGGAGAAGTAGGAGTGAAAAGGACCCCTGACCGGAATAAATTGGAGAAGTTTCCAGACTTAGTTCCCTCTCCATACTCCCAACCTTGCTGCACTAGCACTATTGTCAGGAAGGACAATCAGATTGTCCTTTGGCCCCCTCCGGCTCAAGGACAGCTGGGGGGATGCTCCTCACACTGTGCTCTCGCCTTCCTTGCTTCTGACCAAAGCCCCCCAGCCTCAACGAAGGGCTTTCCCTGGGACAACTGGAGTCTAGGAAGTGCTTGGAGAGCTGAGACCTTTGCTTCCAGGGACTCCAGAAACCCTATGCTCTGTCAAAAACTGTCCCTGGCCCTTCTGTCCATTCTCCTGAAAGGACCACCTGCCCGAGGCTCATGAGCAGGAGCCACTAGGGTGAGGAAGTCTGCGGGGTTGAAATGCCACACCAAACATTGGCAATAGCCTTCTTCCTGCACTTTCTCTTTGCAAATGTGAAGTAATCCATCTGCATTCTTGCTTCTGTGGTCCTATTTATATCACTGTTTCTGGAGGAAGTATATTCTGTCTTGAAAAAAACAAACATTTGGAACACAGACCCTTTAAAGAATGTTGCCTTATTGCCTCTAGAATGCTACCTGTTGACTACAACAAACATTTCTTGTGCATTCCGTGCTAGGCTCAGAAACACTATGTCAGTACTTTCAAGAACTGGGTCATTGTTGCTGGTACTCGGGATGGTTTTATACTGTACACTGACAGGGCCGGAAATGCCCTTGAATCACATAATGAGAAATTTTCTACCTTTCTAATTCTCTTTCCTTCTGGTTATAATAAGGAGGAGGTTTCAGTTTGGAGCTAATAGATCTTTAACACCTTTCTAACACTTGCTTTTACTATTACTATTTTAGCAGGGCTTAGGCACAGAGCTTTTAGCAGGTTTCTGGCTAGAATTTAATTTGTTTACTTTGTTTTCATTGCATTTATTTTTATAATTAACTTTTTAAAACACTTTTTTTGTAGAGATGGGGTCTCACTATGTTGCCTGGGCTGGCCTCAAACTCCTGGCTCAAGCAATCCTCCCGACTCAGCTTTGGAAAGTTCTGGGATTACAGGCGTGAGCCCTATAATTAACTTCTGTTCATGGCCATTGATACTGGTTATATATAAAGAGTTATGATGTTGTGCAAACATGGTAAAAGCATGCCAAAAATTTGGGAAGCCCAGCTCTCACATATCATAAAACATCTTGATAAAATACTCAAAGCAAACTCATTAGTGTTTCTCACTATCCATAGAGAAAACCGGATCTGGGTTTTTTTTTTATTATTTGTTTTATTTTCAATAATTTCAATTTATCATAGACCAATTACTCTTGTGAAATATAATAAAAATTACTACAAAAATTATCATGTGCTTGGGTTTAAAGGCAATGTCAAGTTGATTTAAAAGTTTCTAAATGCTTACTTTGTGTTTCTGCCTTGATCCAGCCACAGCCCTCCAGGCGCCAGCACCCCTATCACACTGAGTAGCTCCGCATTAGGTAGTAGAAGGTGAGTTCTGCCTAAGGAGAGTCAAGCAGGTTAATCCTGAAGGTGGTTCAGAGGGAATGCTGGCCTACCTGTGTGCTGAGCAGACTGATTGAAACTAGGAAGTCCTTCACAGTGGTTTTATTTCTAGTGGCATCATTCTTCATTTATCCAACAGAGAGTATCTACTATGTGCAAAATATTGCACACAGGAGGTGGGGGTAGAGAGGAGTAGAAAAGGATTAATATAACAAGAAATAAGTTAAAAAAAATTAACCCCAAGAAGCTTATAATGGAAACACAGATGACAGAATATATATTACAAAGCAATAATTTGTTAGGACTCATGAGTAAGATTCTAAGTAATAGAATTGGTCCTTGCTTTGTCCCAGCCCCGCACACTTCCCTGTTCTCTAATGCCTCAGAGAGATGTCCTCAAAGCAGGTGGGTGAGGTGGGCACTGCTGTCCCTGGATCAAGCAACTGGAGAATGGTTTATTAGCCAGGGTTGCTAGGATCCTTCTGAGAGAGGCCCTTAACATCCATCATGGCAGTAATCTAATCTCATTTAGTTACTTTAGCTTCTTAATTTTTCACAGGGCAGTCATGAAGACAAGTAGGAGCGTGAGAATTTGTTACTCAGAATTCGCAAATGTAAATTAAGAAGTCGGCATTTCCACAATTCTTTATTTTTCTGGTTTGCCTCTGCATCTGTGCCTTAGTGAACAGAACTGCCCGTTCCAACCAAATGGGAAATCCTTCTGGCTCTTATACTCTTCAGAGAACCGCACTTCTCAGAGTTAACTGGACCTGGGGTTACCCATGGCCTGGCACAAAATAGAAGACAAGCCACTGGACCTTTGAAATAGTGCATGAGTTGAAGTCTAGGGAAGAATGAAACTACTGAAAATTTTCCAATCTTAAAGAAACCCTCTGTGTATGATTGGGAGTATTATTTGGGTTATGAAACAAAAAGAAGGTAAGATGTGAATTCATCTGCAAAGATTTTATTGTTTGGAAAAGGCATCAAAACATTCACATGAAAAGCTAATATGAATGAAATACAACAAAAAAAAATAAAGAGATGACAAGTTCATTTGCCAATTCATTCATTCATTTCAAAAATATTTATTGAGTGCCTACTATAGTGCTAGGTGCTATTTCAGCTGTTACAGATCAATGAAAAAAATGTAAAACTTCCTGCTTATATAGAGCTTATATTCTATGTGGGAGACAGATAAAACCAAGTTAATTAAATATATAGCACGTTAGATGATGACTGCAATAGGTTTGACACCATCTAACAACAGAGAAAAATAAAGAAAAGGGATATGGAATATAAGGGAGTGTGCATGAGGGAGGGAGAAAGGGAGATTTCTATTTTAATATGGGGCCTGGGAAAGCCTCACTGAGAAGGTACCACTTAAGTAAAGACATGAAGGAGTTGAGGGAATGAGCCATGGTGATATCTGCGGGAAGAGCTTCTGGGCAGAGGGTACAGCAAGTACAAAGGCCCTGAGGCAGGACCAGGAACAAAAAGGACCAGGCCATGGGGGGGGGTGGGGGAGCAAGGGCAATATATGTAACCTAAACTTTTGTATCCCCACAATATGCTGAAATAAGAATTAAAAAAAAAAAAAAAAAAAAAAAGAACCAGGCCAGAGCTGTTGGAGCACAAAGATTAAGGAAGATGGCTGTAGGAAATGAACTGTCCTTGAATAGGTGAGAAGATAGAATCTAGCGCACACTCCAGGGGTTGATCTTTGCTAGATACATCCACTGTAACAAAGGAGAAGGTAGAGTTTGGATGCATATGCTGGTGAGTGGTAGATGTGTTGGTGGGAGCTTGTAGAAATTCTCTTTTGGTTGTTTCCATTTTCTCAGTGAAATTTTTTTTTAAGTTCTCCGAAGTTTGTAATTAAGTGAAAGCATGATGCAGAACATGGGAGGCTGTGGTGGGAGGATGCTTGAAGCTCCAGGCTGCAGTGTACTCTACCCTCTATTCCTGAGTAACATAGCCAGACTGCTTCTTTTAAGAAAAGAAAAAAGAAAAGATGCAGAAAAGTGTACTGTACTACTATCTGTAACTTTAAGAAAGCCATTGGAGGGGTGTGTGTGTGCATATGTGATACCTATATGTGTATATAGTAATTCATAAATGTAATAATACTAACCCATGGCTGTTCTTTACAGATATTAGTTCATTTATTCCCCACAATGATTCCATAAGGTACTTGCTATTATATTCCCATTTTACAGATGAGAAAATCAAGGCCCGGAGAAGTTAGATAATGTCACACAGCCAGCAAGGGAAAGAGCCAGATTCCACTCACACAACAAACTGTCAACAGTGGGAGAGGGAATGGAGAAGGAATCCTCCTCACTATACACATTGTGTACTAGTCTGAATAGTTTTTGTAGAATGTGCAAGTATTGCTTTTGCAAATGCATAATTTTTTTTTTTTTTTTTTTTTTTGACACACAGTCTTGCTGTTGCTCAGGCTGGTCTGGAACTTCTCAGTGAAATAGAAAACAAGGTTATCAGCCTAGCCTGGGGATGTGGCTTTAAAGAAAGAAGGGACTACGTGAAATAGTTATCTAAGAGAGTAGATGTTTGAATGGACTGCGGAAATGCAGCATGCTTCTCAGGAAGTATTAAGGGCGCCCTTGAGGTTTATGATTATGAGTTTGCATGATGTTCTACAGTTTGTGCTATCTCATCTGAATTCTACCTGGGATAAAGAAAGGACAAGAATTACTGGCCCCAACTTACAATGAGGAAATTCTCTGAAAGATGCTATGACTTGCCAAGATCACCTAACTGATTAGCAGGGAGCAATATGACCCAGTTCCTCTGACACTTGGTTTAGTTATTTTACTCTGTGCTGCCCAGGGGTCATGGGTAGTATGACAACAGAGATGAGAGATTACTCATGGTCAGAGTGGCCCAAGAAAGCTTTGTAAAAGAGGAGAAGAAACTAGAAGGAGCCAGGGTTTCCAGGTGAAGAGCACCAGGGAACAGATGCCAGGTTGGACAGGAACAGTGGAAAAAAAAATGTGTAAGGAGTGTTTGATGGACAGTGAACAGAGCAATTTGATTGATACACAGGGCAGAATTGCACACTGGTGTCCCTGAGGCTGGATCTAGCTTGCAGATTTGATTTATTTGTACTGCTCCTTATTTTTTGAGCCAACATTTGAAAACTCAGGAAATTTTGCGTAAAAGTCCAGATGGTAACTCTGGGCCCAAATTTCTTCATGACTATGGCTAGCTCTCTCCTTTAAACAGAACGCATGCACTTTAGTTTTCCATAGTCCCCATAGCTTATTGTTTATACATATTATACATATATAGACCCATATTATTCACTTCTGTTACTGTCCCAGCCCCTCTCTGCATTTAGGTCTTAGGACTAGTTTAGGGATTCTATGACTAAAAAGGTAGATTGCAGTTAAACTTGAGTTCCAAGCTGAGGAATTTGGTCTTCATTCCATAGGAAACAGACAGCCATTAATAATTTTTTAGGAAGGTAAGCCAAGCCTTAAAAAAAGCTCTTTCAAAAATGATTCTGAAAAAAAAAAAAAAAAAAGATTCTGACTCTTATTTGAAGCTGGGAATGAGCAGAGGAGACTAGAGGCAGGGAGCAGGTTCAGAGATGACCTCAAACATCATTGCCTAATCCTGTGGTCTGAATGTGTCCCCCAGAATTCATATAATGGTATTGTCAATGGAAAAAAAGCCAAACTCTGTAAAATAATTTTAAAGAGATTTATTCTGAGCCAAATTTGAGGATCATGACCCGGGGCCACACCCAAGAGGCCTTGAGCAAGTGGACTCGGTGTGGCTGAGTTACAGTTTGGTTTTATACATTTCAGGGAGACAGGGGTTACAGGTAAAATCATAAATCAATATGCAAGCTGGCCGGGCGCGGTGGCTCACGCCTGTAATCCTAGCACTCTGGGAGGCCGAGGCGGGTGGATCCTTTGAGCTCAGGAGTTTGAGACTAGCCTGAGCAACAGTGAGACCCCGTCTCTACTAAAAATAGAAAGAAATTAACTGGACAGCTAAAAATATATACAGAAAAAATTAGCCGGGCATGGTGGCGCATGCCTGTAGTCCCAGCTACTTGGGACGCTGAGACAGTAGGATGGCTTAAGCCCAGGAGTGTGAGGTTGCTGTGAGCTAGGCTGATGCCAGGGCACTCACTCTAACCGGGGCAACAGAGTGAGACTCCATCTGGGGGGGGGAGGGGGAATATGCAAGAGGCATACATTCGTTTGGCCCGAAAAAGTGGGCCACCTCCAAGAGGAGCTTACAGGTGATAGATGTGTTTGTAGATTCTTTGGCTTGTAATTGGTTGAAGACATGAAGCTTTGTCTAAAGGCTTGGAATGTTTCAATATAAGGAGCTGTTTATCAGAGATAAGCCACTGGACATATACTTGTTGTGTAAATTGAGGGCCTGTACTTTTGTCTTGCATACCCTTAGGCCTGTTAATGGGTTACAAAGGATGTCCCCAAGAAGGGAGGGGGGCATGATAAGGCATGTCTGACCTCCTTCCTCCTGGCAGACAATTTAGTTTTAGGATATTCCTTTGGCCACGAGGGGGTCCATTTAGTCAGCCGGTGGAGGGGTGAGCCTTAAAATTTTATTTTAGTTCACAGTATTAAGAGGTGGGGCGTTTAGGAGGTGATTAAGTCATGAGGGCAGTCTTCTTGAATGGATTAGCAACCTTTTAATAGAGGTTGAAGGGAGAACACTAGGCCCTTTTGCCTTTCTTTCTTCTACCATGTAAAGACAGTGTTTATCTCCTCAGGAAGCAGCAGTGTTCAAGGCGCCATCTTGGAAGAAGAGACTGGGCCCTTACTAGACATTGAACCTACTGGGGCCATGATCTTGGACTTCCCAGCCTCCAGATTGTGAGAAATAAATTTTTGTTTTTTATAAATTATCTCAGATATTTTGTTAGAGTAACACACACAGACTAAAACTCCTGGGGGAATGAGAGCTAGGAGGTGGGCCTAAGCTGTGGAATGGGTGGGCCTGGCCTGTGTGGCTTCTAGACATTAAGCTCAGAGTTGCAAGGTTTGGGCAGAACAGGGCAGAGTAGGGAGCCAAAGCTGTACTGGAAATGCATGGCTATCAGTGAGGTTAGGCTGGCTGGCTCGGAGCCTGGAGGGGATCCTTAAAGCAGAGATACTAGGGGAGGGGCCCTTAAAGAAGGGCCCATAAGCAGGCAGGGACTCATCAAAGGGGTCAAGCTGGTTCTGGCCAGGTGGGTAAGGGCTTGACCAGGGTCATGGCTGGAGGAATGGAAACAGTGGGAGAGAGGTTAAAAACTATTTAGAAGGAAGATTCAGCATGAACTTGGTGACTAATAGAAAGGGGGTCTGAGGGAGGAATGAAAAAATGACTCTAAGGCTTCTAACTTGGGAGGCAAAAAAATAGTGGTGCCATTAACAGACAGAAAAGTGAAGAGGAGAAGGAATTTTTTAAGTATATGAAGTATGATGTGCCATCAGGATGCCCAGGAGATACTGGAAGGAGAGTTTAGAGAGAAGTTTAGGCTGAAAGTAAATATTAGAGTATCATCTGCACAGAGGGAAGAGATGAAGATAGAGGAAAGGCCAAAGGAGGTAGGGAAGAGGGAGATAAAAGAGCTGAAGAGTAGAGAGTGAATCTTTGGACATAGTTATACATAGGAGCCCATGGAAGTATCAGAGCAGTGATCTGAGATGGATTTAGCTCCATGCTGGTCAAAGGGCAGGTGTGGTGTTCATGCAAGTCAAACCCTGCAAAGATCATAGGGAATGAGGACTAAGAAACACAGGCAGAGCCAGAGGGACGTGTTCACCAGAGAGATCTCCACATTCATTCATCTGACAAATATTTGTTGAGAACCTCACCCTTATGCAGGCTCTAAATAAACCAAGGTGGGCAAAATGGAGATCCTATCCTCCTATCCTCATGGGTCCTACATTGCACTGGTGAAGACAGATATGACACAAATGTTGATTGTGGTCAATGCAATGAAGAAAAATGAAGCAGTGTAAGTGGGTAGAGAGTGATGGGGGTCCAGAAAGGCCTCTCTGAGGAGGTGGCATCTAAAAAGAACTCTAAAGGAAGTAAGGGAGTGGGCCATGCAGATATCTGGGGGGAGCATTCCAGGCAGAAGGGAAAGCAAGGGCAAGGCCTGAGTCTGGCACATGCTTAGTGGGTGTGAAAATAGCAAGGAGGCCAGAGAGGCTGAGAGCTAGGAGAGGAGAGTGACACAGAAGCCAGATCACAAAAGACCACGTAGTCATGCTAAGGACTTCGGACATTAGCCTAAGTTGAGGGGCCCACTGGAGGGCTGAAACCAGACAGTGATAGAGTGTTATTGGTGCTTAAAAAGGTGCACCTTGGCTGGGTGTGTATTTCTGTTTATCTGTGTCTTGTGAGGGTGGGGGTGGGGACCAGGGAGGGGCCGGAGCACAAGTGGGCAGTGAGGAGGCTCTGGCAGTAGTTGAAGTGAGAGGTGGTAGTAGTTTGGAGCAGGAGGAATGTGGGGAGAAGTTGCTAGATGAGGCCATCAGAGAGGGGGACCTTGCAGATGCTGTGGGTAGGGGTGGAGGAGGGGAGCTCTTACATGAAGGAGTAAAATCACCTACACTCGGGCTGCTTAGAAGTTCTGAGGTGCAAAGAAGGCAAGGCACCCTGGCCTTCATTTCAACCACTTTTGTCTTTGTCTTGCAGATCCCTGTGGAATGGCTGTTGATATTAGAGGAAAGTAAACTGGTCAATATTGAAAGCAAGCTCTCTCTGGGAGGAAACCTTATTTTGTGTCTTTAGTTTATGACAGAAAAATGTTGACCTTGCCAGACCTCAGGTATAGGTCTAGAATGGAGGCCTTCTCACCTCATGCTAACTAGAGTTTTAAGAGTAACACATCCTGACATTCTCCTCCTTAGCCCTGACTCCATGGCTCCCTGGACTCTGGGGGCCGAGGTGTGGGGCTCCTGTGGCCCATCCCTCTCTTGTCTTCTCCACACCAGGTGGATTGGTCCATCTGGCTCTCCAGTCTGCACGATGGCACTAAGTCAGTATTCTCAAAGCACTGCTTGGATGGTGTCAGGCCTCTTCTCAAAAACCCTCAGGGTTACCAAGTTGAGGTAAGTGCTTCTTCTGTCCGGCCACAGCCTACCTTTGTGTGCCCTGTGCCCCCCTATTCCAGGACCCAGCAAAGAGGGCACTGCTTGCTTTTCTCCAAACATGTACCCACTTTCCTGCCTTTGCTCCTGCCATCCCCCAATCCTTCCCTGCCTGGTGAAAATCGACTTACCATCAAGACCGATCTCTAACACCACTTTTCCCACAAAGTCTTTTGCATGTGATTGTCTCCTTAAAATCCTTTCACAGCTCACACTATTCTCGTGGTGGCTGCTGGCTTCTCTTTGTGTCGGGGTTATCTGTGCGCTCTGTCTGAGGCTCTCCTCCCTCCCCACACTAGACTGGTGCTTTAAGGGCAACACTCCCTTTTCCTCTTGTTTGTGTCATCTGAGGTCCTCAGCACAAGGCCTTGAACAGGCAGTCAGCAAATACTGAATGGAATTGCTTTTCAGACTAGAGTCCAAACAAGAGTTCTGAAAGAAATCAGAGTGTGGGAAGAGAGACTCCAAGCAAGCGTTCAGAGATGTCGGAATGTGCTGCAAGGATAAGCAGAGGCAGCCAGTGGGACGGACGCAGGCGAGGGGGTGGGGGTGGCAGTGCAGGAGGCGCAGGCCTGCAGCCAGGACCGCAAGGTCACCCTCCCACACGTGGCCCTGCTGCCTGGACGAGCCACCCCAGGGCCCCCCAGACTGTGGAAGTTATGGGCACTACTTTCACTTGAGACCATTCACCCTCCCACTATAAGCTCTTCCAGGTGGCTTGGGGAGCTCCTCTCACCAGTCATTTTTACATGACAGCTGTGTGAGCAGGGCAGCTGGCCTCCTCCACTCCTTAATTTTTGTGACTACCCCTAGCTATGAAGGCCTCCATCCACCAGGCCAGTGCCAGGCTCTCTCCCCTTTGTTTATTCTGGTTCTCTGTTTATCACCATGAAATGACCCCAAATCTGTGACCTGCACCTAATCATCAAAATAACTTGGCACGACAGACTCTCAATCCCCAAATAGCCATTTTGGCTGCTAGAGCATGAAAGAACCTTTAGAGTTACTTAATTCAGCTGCCCCCAACTAGGCTGCAGCGCGGAATCAGCTGCAGAGCTTCCCAGTGCCCCAGCCCTGGAAATGCAGTAGGTCGTGGTGGGGCCTGGGGTCTGAAATTTAACACACCTCCTGAGTGGCTCTCACACAGCCGTGGGAACACTGACGTAATCTCTTCCCTCATCTTATAGATGAGGACACTGAGCCCACAGCACTTGGTTGCCTGGTCTGAGTTCATGCTGTTGGTGTCAATAACAACCAACACTCCCTTAACACTTCACAGGGTATGCTATTTCATATGATTTTCCAATTACCTGCAAGGCTGGTAATATTAAAGGAGAATGCCCATTTTACAGAGGAAGAAAAGAAACTGCAGAGCAGGAAGTGACTTGTCCAAGGTCTCACTGTGAATGAACAGACCAGAACTTGGGCCCAGATTTCTTGAGCTGCAGTCCTGCCATCTTTTCACTGAAAAATAAGAGTCTTGAGCCCAAGTAGGCGGTGGTGGATGATGCTGGGTGGGAAGGACATTCCAAATAAAATTCCACACAGTTCTGGCTCCCTATTGCTTGCTGTCACTGAAGAGAAATGAATAGTATGCAAAGGCATACTTCAACTTACTGCAAGGTTTACAAGCTTTATAATGATTGAAACTTTTGAACAGATTTTTACTTATGAAAATGTTCAAATATACAAAATAAAAATAGAGCAATCCTATTTATCCTAAAATTAGAAAGAATAGAATAATCTTATTTATCTTAATAGATAATCCCTATTTATCCAACATCCAGATTCAACAATGATCACAATTTTGCTACGTTTGCTTTATTATTTTTCTTTGCTGAAGTTCTTAAAGATTATATTTATTCATTTTTTCTTAAAGATTTTAAAACAAATCCCAGACATCGTGTCATTTCTTGTCTTCATACTTCAGGATGTATCTTGTAACAACACCCGATCTTTGTGTTTAAAGGAATGTGACTTGGCAGGCAGAGCCCCCTTCCCCACCCTGTACCAGGAGCTTAGCGTATGTGCCCGGTGCGCTGGCAGGTCTGTGTCGCACTGTGGCACCAGGTGTGGGTTCTCAATCATCCTGGCTGGCAAACACATCTTGGGTTCCTTCCAAACTCTCTGACACGTTCGGGCGTTGATTTAATCCAGTCTCAGTTTGCCAGTTGCTGCTGAGTGCCACCTTGCCTGCTTCAAGCACTGTCAGGAAGTAGGGAAGCAGCCTCCAGAAAACAGTTATTCAATTCCAGCTCACAAGTAGGATTACAACTAATCCCTTCTCAACAGTAAGATGCAGGACATACATTCCTACTGCCATAAATCTCAGGCACAACCACAGATTGAGAAGGAGACAGAGTCTGTACCATATATCAGGCTGGAAAGAATAGTTATTATTTTTGGTAACCACTTGTTAAATATTTGCCTGATGCCGGGGTGCTTACCAGCCACATTGACAAACTGCTCTAATGCCACCTCTGCAGAAGTAGGGAGGCAGGAGAGGGCTCTCTTCTAGTGTACTTCATTGAGGTTATCCTCCTGCTACATGCTACTAGCTGTTCCCATTAGTACTGCACCTATGAAATCAAAAGCTAGAGCCCTAAAACCTCAAGTGAAACAGGTCTTTCTGCCGCTTTTGTCCTAGCCTTTGGCACTGCCTCAACCAAAGCCATGTGCAGACTTCCCTTAGCCTGCCCAGGCAGCACCCCTACCTCCCACCTCCCTGCCCACCCTAGTGAGGCATTCTTAGGAAGCTCCAGAACGACAGTCCACGGAGATTCTTCCCCATTCATTCTGCTGACACATCAGCCAACACAGGCTGGACGCAGGAACCACAACTTTGGGTTAAGTTACCCACACTTCTATTTCTGGGACACTGCAGCATATATGTGTCCTAAAATGCTTTTGGAAAACAGGACTAGCCAAGCTCAACACATATTTTTACATACACCTATTAGTTTCCACTTTTAATTCAAGTAACTGATACTTGACTACTTAGTCGCTACACAAGGACTTCAGTCCTGGATTCTGCCACCAACACGCTGATATCTGACACCTATTGACACATCTAATTAAATTCTTCTCCCACAGGATCACATTCCTGTTTTCATGTGGGTGAACAGGGCCTGAAGCAATCAGTGCTATAGTTATTTTTCTACTCAGGAGGAAATTGATGTCATTTGACACCGAGATGCATATACCCTAATTGAAAATAAACTACATGTTGCATCATTTATAGACTATAGGCTATGTTGTTGTGATGCTGGAACCACCACTGAAAAAGTAATTCAGTTGAAACAATCAGTAATTTTTCATAAATGTTTATTTGACTGGGGTTTCTACCCTGCCATGACAAATGACAGATCTAGCTTATCTGAATAAGAGTAGAGACTGGGGTGAGGCCAAATGAGATGCCTAGGACACAATATTTAAGGAGGCAGTCACTCTGAGGGTTGTGCAAGCATAGGGTTGGTATTTACATGACCCTGAGAGTGAGTGCCGCCTCAAATTTTGCACCCTAGGCTCAGCCATGCTGTAGACTGGAGCCAGTTGAGGGCATAATAATCATCTTCAGTTACAGAGATTCTCAGTCCAAATCTGGGAGATTCCAGTTCAGTACATCTGAGGTGAGGTCCAGTAATCATTTTAAATTACCTTCCTCTGGTAATCCTGATAGGCAGCGAGGTTTGGGATTCACTATGTGTTTAGAATACCACAATTAGAAGGTGCATTCCCTGAAATTTAGCATGATTAGCTACAAGTATTGGGTTCAATTCTGAGTTTTCTCAATGTAAAAAACATTTGGAGAGTTGATTCTGTATCAGGATTGTGTTCACCTGCAAGCAACATAAAACCCCACTAACAATGGTTTGAACAGGATTTTATTTTTCTCATAACTAAATGTCTGGTGATAGGTTACTGTTGGTTTTGGTCAGCACCTCTGTGATTCTCTTGGACTTTCCTTGAGTGTGTTTTCCTCATGATCCCAAAATGGCAGCTATTGCTCCATTACCTATTTTCAAGACTGCAAGGAAGGAAGAAGCAGAAGTGTTCTGGCAGCCAGTTCTGTTCCCTTGTGTCAAGAAAGTATTAATAAAAGCCTTCCTAGATAGCATCGGTCCCTAGTAGATCACTACTAGGTCTCATTGGCTAGAACCAGGTCACATGGTCACCTGTAATTGAAAGCGAGGCTGGGAAATCAGGGAACAGACTCCTCATAATGGGCTCAAGCTAGTGCTTCTCAAACTTTAGCAAGCATTGGAATCCCCCTGATGGCTTGTTAAAACACACTTTGCTGTGCTCCACCCTCAGGGATGCTGACTCAGTAGGTCTGGGACCTAAGAATTAGCATTCCTTAAAGTTCCCAGATGATGCTGATGCTGCTGGCCTTAAGAAAACACTTCTGAGAGTCACTGACCTCCATCCACCAATGGCTCTCAACCCTGATGGTGCATTAAAAACATTGGAAGAGCATTTTTAAAGGTACAGGTTCCCTGGGTCCCACCCCTAGAAGTCCTGACTTAATTTGTTGGTGGGGTTCAGGCATTCTTAGAATCAAAGCTCTCCAGGTGATTCTAATGATAGCCAGGGATAGGAACCATTGTCTTAGGCCCATCTCATCCCTTATCTGGGGCTGTTATCAAGGTTGTGTTAGCAAGGAGGAAGAGGGGAAAGCAATAGGCCTGCAGCAGGTTCAGATAGTGGTTCCCAAACTCCCTGCAATTTTGAATCACTTGGGAATTGCTCAAAATTTCCAAAATCCGGGATGTGCTGCAGGCAATTAAGTAATAATCTCTCGGGGAGGGATACAGGCAGTAGTTTTGGAAGCTCCCCAGGTAATTCCAATGTGCAGACAAGTTTGGGAACCCCTAGGTTAAGAGATTGCCACAAAGACGATTACATTTGAAAACTATTTAAGAGGAAGGTGTGAAGGGATGTTATTTGGATTGAAAAAGAGAAACCTGAAAACTTAAGTATAGTTTCCAAGTATGTAAGAAAATTTCACAAAGAATACTATTGTCCATGTGAACTGAAGAACAGCACAGAGGAAATAGGATCAACCTGGTTAGAACCCTTGGGTTGGATGCAAAGAGAAATTTCCTAGCTGCAAATTGTTGCAATGAAATGTGGTGTGGTGAGAACGGGGTTGTGCAATCCTGTCATTGAAGAGCTATAAAAATAGTATAGATTCTCATCTGTTTAGAATGTTTTAATGTCATTCTTTCTGAAGGTGAAGAGGTGGATGAAATGACCTATCTAGCTTTCTTCTTTGAAAATTTTCTATTTTACTCCTCTTCTCATTTCACATCTCAGCTTAAAAGACAGACCTCTGCATTAACAATTCAAAGAAAACATAACCTTTGCCCACCTATCTGCTTGAATGGATAAAATATCTGACAGCTAGTAATAGGTTGAGATGCCACTAGCTCAAACTGCTTAGATCTCTAAAACACTATTTTGAGCTTCTGGATGATAAACACTACCCAACAGAGAAGGCCATCAGCACTTGATTTGAATAGGTTTCTGTGTTTGAAATGTAAATGCTGTACTTAAGGATGATTCACTACCGTGTCTGAGCCCTGCTACAAGTGTGCACACTCACACACACAAAAAGCTATTTTTGTGCCACACAGGAATAACATGTATGTTTAAATTAGTTACAATTAAAATGTGTTCTCCTTTGTACATGAAAATGTCACTGGCTATTGTGAGTAGGACATGTCCTCTGAGTTGCCTTTATTATCTTCTACAAGGCTGGCAATGGATTTTTACGCTGGTCACACCTAACCTTATTTCCAGTAACATTCACTGATTCAACTGCTGAGGTTTCAATTGCAACAGGAGGCCATCAGTGGAGCAAACCCACACTCAGTGGATCTTACTCACACTCTTTGAATCTTTGGTTGAAGATCCCATGGCGAGATTGAGGACAAGATTTAGGAGTGTTTCTTTCTTTTAGTCCAGTGGTTCCCAAACCTTATTGCAAATCAGAATCACTATGAGGGCTTTCAAATACCCTGATGCCCAGGTTCCATTTCATACCAATTAAATCAGAGTGATTGGGCGTGGAAGCCAGGCATCAATAGTTTTTAAAGATCTCCAGGTGGTTCTAATGTACAGCAAAGTTTGAGAACCACTGCCTGATTAATTAATTTATTTATTTGTATGTATTTTTTTGAGACAGAGTCTCGCTCTGTTGCCCGGGCTAGAGTGCCGTGGCATCAAGCTCACAGCGACCTCAAACTCCTGGGCTTAAACAATCCTTCTGCCTCAGCCTTCCGAGTAGCTGGGACTACAGGCATGTGCCACCATGCCTGGCTAATTTTTTTTTCTATATATATTTTTAGCTGTCCAGATAATTTCTTTCTATTTTTAGTAGAGATGGGGTCTTGCTCTTGCTCAGTCTGGTCTTGAACTCCTGACCTCGAGCCATCCTCCCACCTTGGCCTCCCAGAGTGCTAAGATTACAGGCGTGAGCCACTGGGCCCGGCCCACTGCCTTATTTATGAGATCTAAAACTCTTACAGAAAGAATTTTTCTTAGGTGTCATGGTCAAAAGTAGACATAGGTAAATTTTTCTCCTTGGTGAGTGTGGCAGAGATTAATTGTTTCTGAATATTCACCCCTCCTAAATCCTCCATTATAAGAGAACCTCTAATATTGAGCTGCCTATATCACCATGGAGAATAAAGACTATTTTCCCAAGCCTTCCTTGCAGGAGGGAATGGCCGTATGTTTCAATTCTAGCCTATGGGATTAAGTGGAAGTGGTACATATTCCTGGATAATTCTTAAAGGGAAGGTGTGTGTTCTTCCACCCTTTCACCTGCTTGCCAGATAGAATGCAAACATAATAGATGAAGCTCCAACAGGCAATTGGACAATGAGGTGGCTTTGGGAAAATGGAAGTCACATAAAGGAAAGAAACAAAGTAGAAGGAATCTGGTTTCCAGCACTGAGTTTAATACCAGCCCTAGACTAACTATTCTGAGTTTTTTAGTGGATGAGAAAAATAAATTGTCTTGTTTATGGTACTGGTTCTATTCATTACAGCTGAACTTAATTCTAACAGACTCAATGGTTTACCTACAAACCTAATGAAGCATATTGGAGTAGGGATTCTGATACCTAAGTTTGAAAACAACTGTACTAAATCCTGGGAGCTAGAGAGAGCACATGGTGAGGGTAAAACTTTGAGTTTGAAAAGTAATGATTGATTAGAACCCTTTTGGGAAAGCTAATCTACTGAATAAAATATTTAGCAGTACAGTGTAGTGATTAAAGACTGGTTCAGGGGACAAACAGAACTAGGCTTAAATCCTGGCCTTGCCACTTACTACCCACAAGAAATGAAACTTTTCTAAGCCATTTTCCTCATTTGTAAAATGGGTCAATAACAATACCCATTGCATGGTGGTATGATGGGAATTCAATGAGATAGAGGAGCTAATGTTTAACATAGTAACTGCCACATTATCGAAGGCTTAGTAAGTATTGGCTTGAAAAAAAATTAGAGTAGACTTTATGATCTGGGACATGCCTGAAGCTCTGACTTGGGTGGGGCAAAGACAATATATGCAACCTAAACATTTGTACCCCTGTAATATGCTGAAATAAAAAAAATAAAAAAATAAGAATTTATGATCTGGCTTTGAATTCATTTTAGTCCCTGACTCTATTCAGTCCAATATGCTAGCCACTAACCACATGTATCACCACTTCACACTTACTAGTATGGCTAAAATAATATAAACAAATAAATAAATAAATTAAAAATAATAAATGTTTGCAAGAATGTGGAGAAATTGGAACCTGTATACATTGCTGATAAGAATGTAAAATAATGTGGCCACTTCGGAAAACAATTTGGCAGTCCGTTCCTCAAAATGTTAAGCATAGAGTTATCACATGACCCAGCAATTCTCCTATGTATATATGAAGAGAAATGAAAACATGTTTACACAAAAACTTGTATATGAGTATTTATAGCACCATTATTCATGATAGCCAAAAAACTCAAATGTCCATCAACTATGAATGGGTAAATAAAACATTCCATACAAAAGCATTTCATACAATGGCATATTATTTGGCAATAAAAAGGAAGTATTGATACATGCTAATTGAAAATATCATGCTAAGTGAAAGAAGCCAGTCACAAAAGACCACATATTATTTGATTCTATTTATATGAAATGCCCAGAATAGACAAATCCACAGAGAAAGAAAGTAGATTAGGTCTGGGGGCAGGAATAATGGGAATGACTGCTAATAGGTATGGGGTTTCCTTTTGGGGAGAAAAACTGTTCTAAAATTAATGGTGATGGTTGCACAACTCTGCGAATATAACAAAAACCTTTGAACTGTACATTTAAAATGATTGAATTATATGGTGTGTGAGCTATATCTCAATAATTCTGTGAAGAACAAAACATAGACCTCTTCCCCCTACCAAAAAAGAAAACAAAAAGGAAACTAGCTTTGTAGTAAAATAGGAGAAATATGAAATTTACCAAGTCAACTTCATACAATGGAAATAACATTGAGAGTCAAGACCTTGACCTCTATCTTCAGCCTCCTTATTGATTGAAGAACAAGAGTTCCAATTCAAATTATTGGTGTCCATGATGTCCTTCCGATTGACTTGAGAGAGCAGTTGTTGCATCAGATTCTCGAGGGGGTTCTTGTTCCAACACAGTTAAGAGCTGCTGCCTCTCGCTTCAGTCTTATACTCTCCTTACTGGTGAAAATCTGATGAAATTCCTGCAGGAGATTCCCGCTTGCCAGGCCAATGAAACACCTCTTATGGCATTGAATTGAGAAGCTGCATTGTATATTCTCCGAAGAATCCTGTAAAGAGACAGGGGATTATGTTCTAAGTTTTGACTGAAGCATCTGGTTCAGTCTATGTCCTTCCCTTGCAGGCCAAGATAGATGTGTGAGAGAGAGAAATAAAGCCCTCTTCAAGTTCCTTGTGCTCAAAATTATCTTCCTTACACTACAGCAAGAACAAAAACAAAACAACAAAATTATCGATTACAGACTCATCTCAAAATGAATTATAGAAATGTAGAGGAGGAAGGGGCCTTTGTTCCAACTCTCACATCTCACTGAGGAGGACATTGAGAACTGCAGGTTTGAATGACTGGCTCACAATCCTGTTATCAGTAGAACTGGTACAAGAACCCTTTTCTGTAGACTCCAATTCTTTGACCCAATATAATACATTTTCTCAGTTGACTTTCACAGAGTGGGAGAGGGAAGATTAAGCCTCATATACACTAAGGTTTCATTTAATTAAACAATCTGCACCATTAAATTACAGGTAAATATTGAATGAATTAGATTTCAATACATCTTTACCTGAAAGAATTACTTTATTCACATGAGGCCAGTGCTTCCAAACTCTTTTGTTGAAAAGCTGGCATGCCTTCTGCCTGAGAACTTGGTCCTCTTCCCTTCTCTAGGACTACTTTGTTGGTGAGCTCACACTGTTTTACCACTTTACATACTCCTCTACCTTCTTCACAATGCACATCTGATCCATCAGGAAATCCTGTGGATTTGACTTTAAAAACACAACCAGAGTCCACATCTGATCCACCAGGAAATGTTGTGGATTTGACCTTAAAAACATATCCAGAATCCATATCTGATCTCTCAGGAAATCCTGTGGATTTGACCTTAAAAACATATCCAGAATCCAGCTACTTCTCACCAAACTGATTGCCCCACTGGTCCAAGCCACCATCATCTCTCTCCCCTGGCTCACTGCCACGGCCTTCCAATAATTCCCTTGCTCTGCCCTTGCTCTCTTAAGTCTGGTTTCAAAATACCAGGCAAAGCAATGCTTTGAAATGTAAGTCTCATCTTATCACAACCTTGCCCCAACCCCCCTTGATTTCCCATAAAAACCAAAGTCCATAAAGTAGCCTCCAAGGCCCTGCATGATCCTCTCACCTCTTGTTCATGCTGCTCCTGCCATGGTGGCTCCTTGTTGCTCCTTGAGCAGGATGGACACATTCACTTCAGATCCTTTGCTCTAACTGGTTTTTCTGCCAGAAATATGTTTCCATGAGGGTAAATCTTGAAACATATGTAATTTTGTGCATCCTTATTAAGAAATCACAAATGCAAAATTAGATGCCAGGCCTTAAATGGACCCCTGCAAGTTAGGAACCTTGAAATATAAGCTTCACTAGCTTTGTAGTAAATCTATCTCTTTTCCTTTCTCAGATGTCTGCTTGGCTGACTCCTTTCCTCCTTCAAAGCTTTATTCTAATCCTACCTTCTCAATGAGGCCTGCCATGACCTCTCAGTATAACACTGCAACTTGTTCCCTCAAGCCTCAGCTTTTTTTCCTCCCGTGGCACTTAGCATCTTATAACATACTATACAATTAACTTAATTGTTATCCTTTCTGTTTCCCCTACCACCACCTTGCTAGAATATAAGTCCTAAACAGTCCTGGCCCAGAGTAAGTATCCAATAAACATTTGTAAAATGAATGAATTTATATTTCTTCAATGTCATTTTATAAGTAATTGGAATTCAAGGCTTAGCATGTGCTAGATTCTCAGGTAGGCATCATCTTGAAGATTAAAATTTAATTTAAAAAAGCCATCATTGCTACTGTTCATGGAGTATCTAGTATATACTAAGCTCTTTGTTATGTTTTCTTGGCAATCCCATCAGGTAGGCGCTATTATGATTCCCATTTTTTAGATGAGAGAACCAAGTTTAAATTAATTGCCCAAGGCTACGTAGCTAGAAAATAACCAAATGAAAGTAAACCCAGGTATGTTTGATTTTGAAGCCTGTGATCTTTCCATTTTGCTGGTAGAAAGTGACATTTATACCCCAGTTTCTTCCTGGAATGGCTGAAGGAGGTAGTAGGAAAATTGTATGAATTTGATATTAATACACAGCTCCAATACATATTTGCTTTGGGTCCCTGGGTAAGTTTCTTAACCTCTGAGTTTCAGTTTTCCCATCTATAAAATGGGCCTCACAGTGACAACTTTGAAGGATAGGTAAGAGAAGTAAAGGGGATAATGTTTAATATCGAGGCTTTACAAAGCAGTTAATAAATATTCCCTTTAAAGGTGCTTATAATTAAAACACACACACACACACACACACACACACACTTTCATAAATAGAATTCGGAGGAGGGTGCAAGCCAGTTGCTATGGGGAAGTCAGTGGCAGGGATGCAGGACTTTTCTGGAGCCAACACACAGAGGCTCAGCTCAAGAGAACACCGTAGGAGTGGGGCAGAGAAGACCAATGTTGAAAGCCATAAGGGAATGGAAAAGGCACTCTTTCAAAGTTACATTTTGTTCTTACCTCCTACAAGTTGGCTTGCTCACATCTTTCCGTAAGACCCTAGAGTAGGCCTTTTTCAAACACTTCACTGAACGAGTGTCGCAGGACACTTGAAGTTTCCTGGAATTGAGTCATCCCATACAATTTCAAATATTTTAAGTGCTAAATGAAAAGAAAAAACCTCCAACTTCTTGTTATAACTCTCCAAGCTTCTTTGGAAACAATAGATGAGGAAAGACAATCTGACAGTGTTAGGTGGGGGGATGAGGTTGTGCCAAAGGCTAGCCGGGCTCACAGGTAAGGCACAGTAGGCTAGTCCCAAGACTCAGTCACTTTGGCTGAGGGCCTGGGGCTCGCCTCATGCACCCCAGAGGGGCCCATGTCTTACATAGATCCTGGCATGGAGCAGCCATCATTGATTCACACTATTTTATTTTATTTTGAAGAGGGAATATTTTTAAAATGAACAACTTAATCTGATTATTAAGTCCTAGTTTATCTGAAAAATATCATAAAAGAAAAATTTAAATGCCCATAAACCTATGACCTAATGTGGCAACAACTAAAAATATGTATTTTATAAGGACTCTGTCCACATATCTAATTATACGTGACATTCTAGGTCTTCTAGCTCACATACAGGGTTCTGATTATTGAGGAAGGTGGAACAAATAGGATACAGAAGATATGTATGGCACTTAATGGCGGCTGGAGCTCTCCATTCAACCAGGCTTGAATACCAGGAAACAGAAATCCTGTTGAAGAATCGGTGGGAAAACTCCTAGAATTATCATGAAAGTTCAGGAAAATGGCTGATCATAAGAGAATCTTGTGGGAATTTGCAGTTGCCTGGCTACTATTATATTATAGCAATAACCAGTTAAGCCAGTGTTTCCCACACTTTGGGCATTAACATACCACTTTCATCACTTTTATTATATATATCCAAGTACCACTTGTATTAGCACTTTACTTTTTGGGTTTTTTTTTTCCAATAGACTCATTCTTATTTAAATTAAATATATTAGACAATTATCCACACAGTAGCCAGGGTGACTTCTAACTTTTTTTTTTTTGAGACAGGATCTTGCTATGTTACCTAGCTGGCCTCGAACTCCTGGACTCAAGCAGTCTTCCCACCTCAGCCTCCCTAGTAGCTGGGACTACAGGCATGCAACACCGCACCTGGCTTCAGGGTGACTTTTTAAATATGTAAGTCAGCTCACATCACCCTCTGCTCAATACTCTAGTAGCTTTTCATCTGATTTAGAATAAAAATTGTCTGCAAGGCAATCTGAGCCCGTGAAGTGCACTTCTCACCTCTTCACCTTCTCCATGACTTAGCTTCATCCGCAATGGCCTCCTTGCTGTCTCTCCAACGTGTCAGGCTCATTCCCATTACAAAGTCTTTTTTCCCATCACAAATAAATTATTAATTTCTTTAATTATTATCTGTCTCCCCTTACAAGAGTATAAGCTCAAGGTGATTAAGGGCTTGTCTTCTTTAGTTTATTGTTATATTTCTAGAACCTAGAATTGTGCCTGGCACATAGTAAGTGCTTAATAAACAATTGTTGAATGGCTGGAGAGATAGATACATGGAACATATTTGATTGCCTAGGAACAGACTTGAAATTTAATGAGGGATATTTCACAAGTAAATGGGATGAATAAGTTGTCAATAAAAGTTATAGAAAAAGCAACTAGCCTTTTTTTTGGGAAAAAAACAGAATATAGATACTCACCATCATTATACAACTAATTAAGCAAATATGTGCCCAAATAGACTAAAATGTGGATAAATTAGAGCAAATAATTTTTAAAACTCTAAAAATATAGCTGAATTTTCTTCTAATTTCTGATTGGGAGAGAACTTTCTAATCTAAAAAACAGTGGAAAATAAAATGATCAATATGTTTGAATTCACAAACACTGTTAAATTCTTTAGGATATTTATTTCACTAGGTATTACTTGCTTGTTTTTGCATTTTCAGGGAAATACAAATTAAAATCATAATGAAATACCACTATATTTTAGAATAGCTAAAAAATCCAAAAAAACAAAATGTCAAACCAAAAACAACTGGTGGCAAACAACAATATCAAGTGCCAGCAAAGATGTAGAACAATTGAAACTTTCATACAATCCTGATGGGAATATAAAAAACAACTGGTGGCAAACAACAATATCAAGTGCCAGCAAAGATGTAGAACAACTGAAACTTTCATACAATCCTGATGGGAATATAAAATGGTAGGGCCATTTTGGAAAATAGTTTGGCAGTTTCATGTGAAGTTAATATATACTTAACCATACAACCCAGCAATATTGCTTCTAGGTATTTACCCACAAGAAATGAAAATTTATATTTAAACACTTGTATTAAATGTTTATAGTGGCTTTATTCATTATTGACAAAAATTAAAAATAACCCAGATATCCTTCAACTGGTATATGAATAAACAAAATGCGGGATTCCATACAACAGAATACTACTCAGCAATAAAAAAGGAACAAAGTAATGACAAACACAATAACATAGATGTCTCACTCAAGTGCTTTATGCTAATTGAAAGAAGCCATACTCAGAAAGCTATATTCTGTATGATTCTATTTATATGAAATCCTAGAAAAGGCAAAACTATAGGGACAGAAAACAGATAGGTGGTTGCCAGAGGCTGGAGGTGGGAGAAGGGTTGACTATAAAAGAGCACGGGGAAATTTTTTGGAGGCGATGGAAATATTCTGTATTTTGATTATGATGCTGGTTACCTGATTGTCTGCATTTGTGAAAAGTCATAGAACTTTATGCTAAAAAGGTGAATTTTACTGTATGTAAATTATGCCACAATAAACTTGACTTTTAAAAAAGAATAAAATCAAAAAGTAAGCAAACTGGAAAACTGTTTAAAACAAACATGACAAAGTATTCATATTGTTAATACATAAGCAGTGCATAAAAATTGATAAGACAAACATTAGTTATTAAATAACAAAGGAAAACAATGTTCATTCTCACTGGTAATCAACTCATAGAAATTAAAGTATATTGAGATACAATTTCCCCATAAATTCACATTTTTATTCTTGTTCCCCATTGCCTTTTATAAAATGTTAATACAGAATGCTTGTAACAGTATATAGGGATATATACACTCACATAATTTTAGTGAGAGTGGAAATTGGTTCAAGTCTTCCAGGGAAGCAGTCTGGCAAGTCTATGTCAAGAGATTAAAAAGTGTTCATGCTTTTTGTTACAGTAATTTCACCTCTGGGAATCTATCCTAGGAAATAAACCAAGTTGTGAGAATAGTTTTAGGTATGAAGATGGTTGGCACAAATTATTTATAATAGTAAAAATTTGAAGTAACCTAAGTACTTAGATTAAGGTAATAGAAAAATTATGATTTATCTGTATGAAGAGATACTATAAGGTAGTCATTGAGAATGATATTTTTAAAAATTTTATAAATATAGGAAAAATGCTATGAAATGTTAAGAATCAAGAATAGTATAAAATGTATAAACTCAACTGTAAAAGTATTCACACATAAAAAAAATTCAAGAAGACAATTTGCTAACATGTTGATGATCATAGTTAACTGTGATAGCTGATTTTGTTTTCTTTCTTACTGGCTTCTATTTTTTCTTAAAAATACCCTAAAAATGTTATAAAAGAAGCAACCTAAGGTTATACGGACTCAGCAGATATCCCTGATCTTGGTTTACCATCTTGGAAATTGGCTACACTTATGTTTTTTTGCTTTCTAAAGCCATAAGCCATAAATAACATCTTGAAATAAAATACAATGCCATTAATGTTTGGAATATATTAGAGGTTTTCTTAGAAATTAAATTATGATTCTGTTTATACTCGTTAAATTTCAAAACTTTTGAATATGAGATTTAAGAGTCTCTAAACCTCACTGTCCAATATAATAGTCACTAGCCACTGTGGCTTTTGAGCACTTGAAATGTGGCCAGTCCTAATTAAGAGGTGCTGTACATATAAGATACTCAACAGATTTTGAAAATTTTCCAATTAAAAAATGTAAAACAAATTAATAATTTTTATATTGATTACATGTAGAAATAACATGTTGTATATATAGGTTAAATAACATGTTATTAAAATTAATTTTACTTTTTTTTTTTTACTTTTTCAATATGGTTCCTAGAACATTTAGAGTTACATATGTAGCTTACATTTTATTTCTATTGGGCAGCAATGTTCTAAAAACTGTTTTCAATCTAGCTGATGAGGCTTGTTTCCTCTCACATGTTCACACACGAATGAACAATATAGAACCTTCCCTCATACCCAGAATAAGGTAAAATGCTATTCATCCTGCACTTCTTGGCTGCTGTTTGCTCAGGTGGCAGCACCTTTCTTCACCTTAATACAGATTTAAATACTACTTATCCTTAGACCCAATTAAAATGCTGCCATGTCAATGAAGCTTTCTGCAATAATCAAGGGATCTTATTCGGCAGCGTGCAATAGAAACCACATTAAGTACTTCAAGCAAATAGATACTTCTCTTTCTCATGTATGCAGAGGTGCACAGTCCTGGACTAGAGCGGCAGCTTCCTGACATCATCAACCTCCAGGCTCTCTTTGCCTCTCTGCCTCCCTGTCCTTGGGTGTGGGGCTTTTCTATTCATGGTCACTTTATAGTCACACAATGGCTGCCCCAACTCCAGCCATAAATCTGCTTTCTAGGTAGGAAGAAGAAAAAGAAAGTAACAAGGAGGAAGGGAGGCATCTATAATAGGAAAGCAAATTTTTCCAGAAATATTCAGCAGACTTTCACTTGTATCTCATTGGCTAGCATTGTGTCAAATGATACCTAGTTTACAAGACAGAGAGAGAAATATAGTTCTTTTTGTTTTTGCTGTGGTATTGTTGCTGTTGTTGCTTGTTGCTTTTGTTGTTGGCTTTGGTGTTTGTTTTTTTGCTGGACACATTGCTGCAAGGATATGTTAGTAAGGTGTCAACCCGAAGTAAATCAGCAAAAATCTCAGTCAATGGAGCTTTATTAAGCCAAAGTTGAGGATGTGCCTGGGAAAAACACAAAGCACAGACAAACCTGTGACAGTTTGTCTGAAAGGGAATTTGGGAGTTTCAGTATTTAAAGAGGGATAGGGCATACTGAAAGAAAAAAAGGAAGGGGTGGGGTGGGTATCAAGACAAAATGGTTACATTCCTGTAAGCCTCAGGAAAATCTACATTTTATGTAAGACAAGGCAAATGTTAGAAGAGAAAAAGGGAGTGAAGGATGTCTCAATTATGTAGATCTCCCTGGGTAGGTAGAAGACTGTCCGGTCCTGTCTTGTCTCTGTTCTGCAATTGGGAAGATAGACTTGTAATTCATTATTAGTGTGGAGTCAAACAGACTTTAGTTTTGGGAAGTAGAGGTAGCCTGTTGACCTAAAGTTACAATTTGCATGTCCTTGCTTATGGGAGGCCAGCAAGAAATTTCCTTAATGAATGATCTGTGGGGCCAGTCCTTGGTAGATGGACTTTACCTTCCCTTTTGCATAAGGAGTTGGAGAGCGGGTCCTGAGATTTTTATTTTCTTTTAAAAAGGAAAGGGAGAGGGGATCCCAGTAGTGCCTGCCCACAACTGCTTTGATTTTCTTAGTCAAAATTTATTTCCTTGAATGGTGCTGGATACACACTAAAAATTGTTACTATTTTTGCTCCCTGCTTCCTAGCTTCCAGAGGGACTTTGTTCTCCCGTAAACATAGTTTTTCTTCTAGCAAAAAACACAATGGTTTATCACATTTCGGATTTTCTTAATTACATGATATTTCAGTCTTGCCTCTAGTGACTTTTCATTCATTGCACATAATGCCTAGAGTCTAAGAGCTCCTCAGGCCCTGAATGTTTAAGACTCAAAAAAAAAAAAAAATATTGGTTTCTAAATGCACAAAGAAAACAGTGATATCAAAAATCATTAAATATTTAGTTAAACATCTACAAAATATATAGTTATACTCAATATATTAATTGTTAGATTTAGTATTCACAGAAATGTTATGTTTGAAATATATTTGTAGATTATGATCTTACATGATGATTGTACTGAAATCATGGCTAACCAGAAATTAAATGATTTATTCCTGGCTTTAGTGGACATTACTATTGCCTCCCCACATCCTTTCCAGACAGATTATTACTCCAAGCCTTTCACAGTACCTGTAATTCTAAGTGACTGAGTGAGTTGAGAATGGACATGTCTAAGCCGTTCAGACCAATGAAATATGAGTAGGAGTGTGCTAGCTCCTTCTAGAAGTAAATAAGGATTTTGCCCTTATTGCTGCTGGCAGCCATCTATCTCAGCATTATAAAGATACTAGACTTAGGACAAAGCCCACACTGTGGTGGGCAGGGCAAAGAGACAAAAAATTGATCTGAGCCCTTGAAAATATGATGAATCCACTGAATCAACAACCCTGAAGTCTGCCCTTCCTCTGGACTTCCGGTTACACGTGCTAGTGAAGCTCAGTGTTCTCTTTAGTGCAAACCCATTATAATAAATCACATATTTAAGGTTTAAGAATAGTACAGATGTCATAATCTCATCCTCTACTTTATTTGAAGGAAACCGAGGCTCACAGATTCAAGTAACTTACTCAGGGGTTGCTGTATGAGTTTACCAGGGCTGCCATAACAAAATACCACAAACTAGGTAGCTTAGACAGCAAAACTTTCTTTCCTCACAGTTCTGGGGACAGAAGTCCAAGATCAAGGTGTCAGCAGGTCTGGTTTCTTTCGAGGCCTCTCTCCTGAGTTTGCACATGGCCCCCTTCTTGCTGGGTCCTCACACGACCTTTCCTCTGTGTGCACAAGTCTCTGGAGTCTCTATGTCCAAATTTCCTATCTTATAAGGCCCCCCCAAAACCATCTCACTTAAACTTAATCACCTTTTTAAAGGTCTTACCTCCACATATTTAATATATCACATTCTGAGGTACTGGAGGTTAGGGATTCAACTTAAGAATTTTGTGGTGACACCGTTCAGCCCATAACAGTTATGAGTGCTTCTTACCACATGCTAGAGCTCAGATTAGGACCCACGTTTCCTGACTCCCAGTTGCACTATCTTACTACACGGAAAGCAATACCGGATTTCTGTGTAATATCTGTATGGATTATGATGAAAATTTTTAGCAGCAATAAAGGTAGCATTTAGAAGGGAGTAGAGATGAGGGTTCAGCAGCAGCAAAGCTGGAAGGAATGTGGAAGCCCCCAAAAGGCTGACTGAGGTGACCACTCTAGAACCCAATTATGTATAGAGGGAGTTTTTATCTTATGATCCAGAAAAATGGAACATATCTAGACTATTCAATAATTGAGGATTGGTTGGGTAAATTATGGTATATCTATCCATACTATACAGCCTTAAAAATTATAAAGTTGATATATATTTCTTAACATGAAAAAACAAGCATGATAAAATCGGGGAAATGACAGTCTTTTCAATAAATGGTCCTGGGAAAAATGTATATCCACATATAAAGGAATAAAGTTAGAAGTTTACTTTATACCATATACAAAAATTAATTCAAAAAGGATCAAAGACCTATTAAATGTAAGACATAAACTATGAAACTCTTAGAAGAAAATATAAGAAAAAAGCTGTAGGACATTGAACCTGGCAATAGTTTCATGGATACGACACCAAAAACAAGTAACAAAAGCAAAAATAGACAAATAGGACTACATCAAACTTGAAAACTTCTACATTTCAAAGGAAACAATTGACAGAATGAAAAGTCAACCTAAAAACTGGAAGAAAATATTTGCAAATTATATACCAAATAAGGTATATAATTTTAAGAATATAGAAAGAACTTTTACAACTCAGCAAAAATAAATGACCTGATTTAAAAATAGGCAAAGGACTTGCATAGACAACTCTCCAAAGAAGATATACAAATAGCTAACAAACCTATGAAAAGATGCTCAACATCACTAATCATAAGAGAAAAATGAAGACCAAAACCACAATGACATACCACCTCACACCCATAAGGATGGCCAATATCTGAAGAACAGAAAGTAAGTGTTGTGTTGGCAAGGATGTTGAGAAATTGAAACCCTTGTGCAACTGTTGATGGAAATGTAAAATGGTACGGCCACTATGAAGATAGTATGGTGGTTCCTCAAAAAATTAAAAAATAGAATGACCATATGACTCAGCAGTCCCACTTCTGGGTATATATCCAAAAGAATCCAAAGCAGAATTTTGAAGAGATATTTGCACACTCATGTTTATCACCCCATTAGTCACAATAGCCAAGTGGTGAAAGCAACACAAATGTCCACCAACAGGAATGAACAAAGAAAATGTGGGACATGCAATGGAATAATATGCTGCCTTAAAAAAGAAGGAAACCCTGTCACATGCTATAACGTGGATGAACCTTGAGGACATTATGCTAAGGGAAATAAGCCAGACACAGGACAAATACTATATGATTCCACTGGTATAACGTATCTAAAATGGTCACAATTATAGAAACAGAAAGTTGAAAGGTGGTTGCCAAAGGCTGGGTGGAGAGGAAATTAGTGTTTAGTGGACATAGAGTTTCAGTTTTGCAAGATGAAAAGGTTCTAGAGCTCTGTTGCACAACAATGTAAACATACTTACTGCTGAATTGTACACTTACAAACGGTTAAGATAGTAAATTTGTGTTTTCTATAACAGTACAATAAAAATAGATTATACAACTATGGTATGTTTGGGTTTAAAAACATACATATATATGTAGATATGCAATTAGTGGCAGTATACACATAAAACTGTTAGTTCCACACAATTACAGAAAATATTTTTCCCTCTTTGCTTTTTTTTCCCTTAAAAATTTAAATAAAACTGGAAAGTTTGTGTATTGAAGACTGAGAAGGGTGTCCACAGCTAGGGGTCTAATGTGGGGAATGTTTTTGGTCAGTCAAGCCGGCAGCAATCCGCAGCAAAGTGGTCAAACTTGGGACACAAAAACTGAGCATCCGCTGCGGCACCGGGGGCTCCCACCCTATTCCCCACAGATTTCTCCCTGCTTTTGCTCAGGGGTTGGCACCTTGCCTGCCCCCTCCTTTTAACGCGGTGTATGGAAAGTGTTTTTATTTAGTTCTTTCTTCCACCGTTTCCAGCCGCCGTGGGGGGCAAAGCACATCCTCGCGTGTCCGGATCCGGATGCGGGGCCCGGCCGATCGGCACGGAGAGCGCGGCTGGGCCAGGCACGTGCGAGTGGGGCGGCCGAGCACAGTGGCCCCAGGGGGACGCTCCGTCGCCCGTCGCCAGCCGTTTGAGTTCTCTGGAAACGTCTCTTCCTCGCCCGCTCCCCACCCTGAGCGCGTCCCCTTGCCTCCGGTAACAGCCTTTTAAGGTCGCGTGCGCAGCGCCGCCAAGGGGAGCGCGCGCCTCACCCGCACCACCCAGTCTAGGAGCGGGAGCGGCAGGGAGGCGGCGGGCGGCTGCATCCCGGCGCCGGACGGTCGTTCAGAGAAGGGCCCTGCACTTCGGACAAGTCTGAAGCTTGCTGGAGTTGTTTAAGGACCATTTTCCGCCAACTGTTGTCGTGCAGAGCCCGGGCTGGAAAGCTAGTCATTACGTTCCCACTGTGGCCAAGGCGTGGCACGGGAGTGGACATGAGCTTTGGCCAGACCTCTGCTCTCCCAGCCCCGGTCCCCACCCTCGCCGCGCTGGCCCGGAGCGAAGCGGCAGGATGCTGGCAGGGGAGGCGGTCGGTTAGGAACCAGTGCGACTCCGAAGCACAGGAGAGCTGCTGGCGGCTTTAGCATAAGCAGGAGCCCTCAGAAGTGAAAACATGTGGCTTTTTTTTTCCCCTTAGGCCTTGGGAAACCAAGTGATAAAATGACAGAGTTACCCATATGCAACTCTCCCTGAAGCACTAAGTTTAATACTAATTGCAGATTCTAGGAAGAGTCTGTTTGATTTTCAGTGCCTTCAAGTGTTGCCATTTTTGCTTAGTGAGATAAATGGAGGCAATGAAACAGATTAAGTAAGTTCTTGTGTGGGAAGAGTCTGAGTTCTCGCGTGCTTTCGGTTGTTTTGAATATTTTGATTATCCCAGTGTTGACTGACACTGGAAACTTGTTTCCGTAATTGAACAATTTACCTGTATTAGTGACTAGGAATTACAAGGTAAATGTCAGATCAGTAGTATGGATATTAAGTACAGATTTGCCCTGAGGCAATTTTGCTTTTATTGGTTAACAGTATGTGAACAATAAAGATTGCTTGAATATAATTATGCAAATGGAGCTATTGCTATAAGATTCAAATGGACTCTTTGTAGGAAAAGAAATCGATAGTCATTTACGGGAAATATTTTTTTTTATTTCAGCATATTATGGGGGTACACAAGTTTAGGTTACATATATTGCCCTTGCCCCCCCTCCCCTAAATCAGAGCTTCAAGCATGTCCATTCCCTAGACGGTGCACATCGCACTCATCATGTATGTATACACCCATCCCCTCCCCCCGCCACATCTGCCCGACACCCGATTAATGATTAATGTTATTCCTAAATGTGCTCTTAGGTGACGATCAGTGAAACCAATTTGATGGTGAATACATGTGGTTACAGCAAATATTTAATTAACTTCCAGTCTCTTACTGGCTAGGAACTTCACAAAATGAAGATGATACAATCAAAACAAATTTATTGAGTGACAACTCTGTGTGGGATACTGTTCTGATCATTTCCTATTCACCCCATCATTGAAGGAGGAATTTCCACCCTAAATGTTATGAGATGGCAGAACACACAGCCCCCAACACTGGACAGATGAAATTAACAGCAGTTTATTAATCACGTATACTTACAGCCTAGGGGAGGACACAGCACACCATGCAGAGTCACACCAGGTTGCACTCAGGAGTAGAGTGGGACAAGCATGGGCTATGGGAGGCAGGCTTTGTAGTAACCAGAGGTTGGGGTGACCCCTGGTTTCAACTGGGGATATCATGGGCTTGTTTAAATAATTTATGGGCTGGCAGGGAAGTAGAACCGATTGAGTTGAGGACCAGGTGGAGCACAGTTGGTTCAGCTAATAGGGGAATTAGACAGGTGAGGAGCCTTTCCCACTGTGGAGGGCATATCTGGCAAGAGCTGGGGAACTCACAGGCCTTTGGGGCTCCATGAGGCTCAAAGATGTCAAGGCAGGACAGGACACTTTAGGCTTTACACTGTGGATGCAAGAGAAGAATAAGATGTTTGTTGACTGTGAAGAGTTTGAATTCTCTAGGCTGGAGTAGGGTGGGGATTGGGAGCCTGGGGTGTCAAAGTGTTATCATACATGGTTCTAACTGAAAGCACAGGAAAATCTGAGCATATAGAAGAAATTAAGTATGGTAATTGGGGCAGGTAGACTTCTTATGTTAAATTTGTAATTTTAATTGTTGTAAACACTTAAAATATAACACAATTTTAATGTCCTTTTCAGCATTTATATTTTAATATACCAGGACCCTTAAAATGAAAGTGGCCCTGGTGTCCCTTAACTTCTGGGAAGCCCTGCTAGCAAGACTGCTCCCTGTGGTCCTGTCTTGCCAGAATCTGGTTGGCTCTTCCGGGCTCACCTCTCCTTGGTTCATGCTGAGCATTTCCATCTCTGTACTCCTGGGGCACTTTGGGCTTGTTCTCTCCTGTGGAGCATTTGGTACTTAATGCTCCAGCCAAATGAGCTACCCAGCATGTACAGGCAGCTACAAACAGAAAAAGAAGTTTCCAAATTACTGAAGGGAGCATTATGTTCTTTCCAGTACAGGGTAGTCATTTTCAGGTTGTCCAGCATGAATGTATACCCCTGAAGATATTTATCGGAGACTTGTTTCACCTCTTGTACTTGGCAACCAAAGCACAAAGATGCATGCCAACATGTCCTTAGCTTTGTTCTAATTTTATATCCCAAATGGTCTCTAAGAGAAAAGATAAAGGGGTGTTCTTTGGCTCCAGAAAATTCATTATGACTTAACTTTTTCTTCCCTAATGAGTTACTATGTTCTATGTGTTATTTATTCATGATACATCAAATAGTCTAGCTGGTAAAAATATAGAAAGAAAGAAACCTCACCATATCCTCAGAAATCAATCAACATAATAACAAAGGAACACTTTAAAAATGACAGAAAGAAAAAACCTTTCTCTGTATACAATTCTCCCAACTGATAGCAACTAAGTCCAAAAGCTATAACATAAAATGGTTAAAATTCTCTTGGCAAGAAAGGAACTTGTTACAGAATAAATGGCTGGACAGATGAGCCCAAAGAGTTCCAGCACAACCAAATTAATAGTTTGCTTTCCTGGGGGTAGATGTGCATAAACATCACATTAGCCATTCCGAGAACAGTTTGTAGATTTTAAAGCAACTATGACTACTTTCATGATGGCCCTATGGATGGTGATGTTCTCAGATCTGGACATCAGGAAATCTTTAAGTATGTACTAGATCAGTTAGAAGGAAACCATGCTGACATTAGAAGGGATTATGAGTTCAATTGACACCTTAGTAGGAAAATGAAATATCCAAAGTCTGTTACTGACTCACTAAAGCATATAATGTCCTGGAACAGGGAATCACTGTACTGTACATTCTTGCAGGAGGTGTAACATTTCAGATGTGTTCTTTCAGACTGGAGTTATTTGGGAAATGAGTGCATAAGAATCATAATACTGAGACAAATCACCACTTACACCCTGAAGAAATTCTGATTTCATCTTTGGACTGTGGTTTTCTTTGGAACTCTGAACTGTTTTTGAACCATAACATGTGCTTAAAATCTACCAGGTAGCTCTAACATGAAGCTTTGGGAGATATATACCTTAGACATAGCACAAAAATGTGAGATTAGAGAATACTAGACATTGAAGTAATGTGGGAATTGTTAAAACCCTTGTGTCAGCTCTGAATCTATTAGTGATGCTGCTTTGCTCCTGACTGGCTGAATGAGCTTCTGATCAGGGAGATTCTTGTGTGCAGACCCACTCCACCCAGGATGAAAAAGTACTATGGTTTCCATCTTCTCTCTCACTGGTAAAAATGTACTATCTGGAGTCTAAGGCAGCTATATACAAGTAAGTACATAAACGTAATGCACATGTAACTTTGTTTTGTTTTACATTGTTTATTTTGCATAACTTTGTTTTACATCCAAACTTCATCATCTAACGTGAAAGGAACCCACAATTTGCCAGGTCCATGTCGATGCCAGGACTAAGACGAGGTGAGTAAGGCACTCACCTTGGGCCCTAAGTTTAAGAGAATGCTAAAAAAAAAACTCAGTAATAAAGGTAAGTAATACAGTCAACATAACAACATCTCAGTCAACGATGGACCACATACACGACGGTGGTCTCATAGGATATAATGGAACTGAAATTCCTTTTGCCTAGTGATGTCATAGCCATCCCAGCGTCATAGTGCAATGCATTATTCATGAGTTTGTGGTGATGCTGGTGTAAACAAACCTACTGCACTGTTAATTGTGTAAAAGTCTAGCACATAAAATTATGTACAGTATATACTTCATTGATAAATGACTGTTACTGGTTAATGTATTTACTATACTTTTTATCATTATTTTAGAGTGTACTCCTATTTACATAAAAAAATTAACTATCAAACAGCCTTGGGCAGGTTTTTCAGGAAGTATTACAGAAGGTATTGTTACCACAGGAGAGGACAGCTCCATGTGTGTTATTGCCCCTGAAGACCTTCCAATGGGACAAGATGTGGAGGTAGAAGACAGTGATATTGATGATCCTGACCTTGTGTAGGGCTAAGCTAATGTATGTATTTGTCTTAGTTTTTAACAAAAAAAAGGAAAAGTAAAAAAAATTTTAAATAGAAAAAAGCTTATAGAATAAGCATATAAAGAAAATATTTTTGTATAGCTGTACAGTGTGTTGTTTTAAACTGTTATGAGTCAAAAAGTTAAAAAAATTTTGAAGTTTATAAAGTAAAAATATTACAGTAAGCTTAAGTTAATTTATTATTGAAGAAAGAAATTTTTAAATAAATTTAGTGTAGCCTAAGTGTTCAGGATTTCTAAAGTCTACAGTAGTGTACAGTAATGTGCTAGGCCTCCACATTCATTCACTACTCACTGACTTACTCAGAGCAACTTCCAAGTCCTGCAAGCTCCATTCATGGTAAGTGCCATATATAGGTGTATCAGTTTTTAAATATTTTATCCTGTATTTTTACTGTACATTTTCTATGTTTAGAAACATAAATGCATGCCATTGTGTTACAATTGCCTACAGTATTCAGTACACTAACAGAGTGTCCAGGTTTGTAGCCTAGGAGCAATAGGCTATACAATATAGCCTAGGTGTATAGTAGGCTACACCATCTAGGTTTATGAAAACACACTTTATGATGTTCCCACAAGGAAATTGCCTAATGATGCATTTCTCAGAACATATCCCCATCATTAAGTGATGCATGACTGTATTTTAATGCACTCTTTTTTGTTTGTTTGTTTTTTTTAATTGGCAAACCATGGCCTACAGACCAGTTGCCTATTTTTGTAAATAGTTTTATTGGAAGCAGGGCCAGAGTTAGGGTGAGACAAATGAGGCAAGTTCATGTGAATGCAGGGGTTAGATCCTGCTGTTATTTAAATTTTTATAATTTGTTCATCATGGGCTTTTTTGCATTAATTTTATTTTTAAAAAACTATCTCAAATATCTAAAGTGCCTTCCAACCTTTCTCCCACTCCCATCAATCTAGGCAGTGACGAACTCATCCTAATAGTCTCAATTAGTGTTAAGTGCACAAAGCTGACTCCATTCCATCAGTGCTTGCTTGCTTTCTTCTTAGGGATTTGATCATTCTCAATCTTGTTCCCTCATTGGCCTGTTTTTTCCAGCTCACAGCTGGGTAAATCTTACCACAGGTGGTCACTTTCTTATATCTGTACATACAGTTATTTTTTCAATACCCTTTTTCTTCCTCTCTTCAAATTAGTAGGATAAATTTTTATTAGGATTTTTTTTATAAACCTCATTTGGAGGTGAAAGAAAGCACAGTAAGAACCTGTGTCAATAGTGTGACCTTGTAAATCCCTTGCCTTGATGGAGCTCACTTTCTCATTTGTAAAGCGGGTGGGTTTTCCCTGACTGATTTTTTTTTTTGAGACAGCGTCTTGCTCCATCACGCAGGCTGGAGTGCAGTGATGCGATCATAGCTCACCGCAGCCTCTGACTAATGGGCTCAGGCCATCCTCCTGCCTCAGCCTTTCAAGTACCTAGGACTACAAGCATGAGCCACCACGCCCAGCTCATTGCCTGATCTTTAACTTTCCTTCCAGCTGTGCAATGTTAGGATCAGAGGCAATATTATTTGAACTGTAAAAGGTCTTGAGAGTACCTGAAAGTTCAAGTAATCCATTTGTAAATTGAGGACTTTTATATCACACATGGTCATGAACACACAAACATACACATAAATTCATTTTTTAAATTAGTCTTATATTTGCTGAAATGTATTTTTTTAAATCTAAATATCCTAATTTATTTATTGGCCTGTAAGTGGCTACTTTAGTGTGTCTGATGAAAAATATACCTGAAGTAGCTTATATCAGAAAAGAGCCCAAGTTACTGATATACATTATCCTACATGTATATATTAATATTTAAAGTTTAATATATAGATACACTTTAAACAGTTTTGTATTAAACATGTTTATTAAATAAATGAAAACAGCTCAAAACAAATATAAAAAGACCTGCAGCTATGATTCAGAGACATTAAAAATCATCTATGTTCAGTTTTTTAAAGCGTTAATCTTTAAGTCAGCAATATTTAATTTTAATATGGAGAATTGCTTGGATTTTGACAGCATGCCTGAGAATATGCAAATTATACACAATCCCCATGGAAATGACCTTGCGACCCTGCATTTTATTTAGGTCAGCATGGCCTGCAGTGACCACCTTGTTCTCCTTCATGCAAGTGCCCTGAGGAAAGGAAGAAAACTGCACAATGACAGGAGGTGGGGGTGGCGAAGTGTGAGGAGCTGAGAAAGGCTGAGAGCCAGGAAAGCCTGCCCTGGGGAGCGTGAAGGCGCTGAGTCTGCCTGGTAGAAAGCAGTGCTAAATTGTCAGCATAGCTAGTGTGGCAGGACGAATGCATGCAGCTGCCTCCTCCTCCTGCACCAACTTCACGGGGAGACATTTTGTATTTACAGAAAGTGTGCACTCACCAAGTTGATAGAAATATAATTCGTTTTTTCCCAGTGGAGGAGTATTTAAGGTGATCTCGTCTCCCTGCTTTCTGTCTTTCCCCAGCTCCCGGGCTCCCTCTGCACAGAATGATGCTGAGTGAGCTTCCAACACTCACATCTGATCCTGTCCCTTCTTCACCAGGCCCCCGGGCTTCCTGAATGGAGTCCAAACCTCTTGACTTTGGCACACAAGACCTGTTGTGAGCAGATTTCTGCCTTCAGTACTGGCCTCAAACCCCACCGTGCATATTCCAGCTTGATGGGCTTCTACATACTTTTAATTTAATTTTTTATTGAGATATAATATGCATAAAGTGCACTAATCATAAGTACAATCTTGTGATACTTTCACATGTATATATCCATATGTAACCACACCCAAATCAATATGTAAAATATTTTCCCCACTCTGTAAGTTTTTCTTTTGCCCTTATTGATCTATACATGCCTCACCTACTACTCAGGTTTTGGCTGTTCTTAAACTTTACATGAATTAAATTACACAATACTTACTATTTGATGTCTGTCTTCTTTCAACGTCAGTGCTTGTGAGATTCATCCATGTTCGTACAGACATTTTGTTCATTCTTTTTTTTCTTGCAGAGTAGTATGCTGCTGTGTGAACGTGCCTCAGTTTATTTATCCATTCTCTGTATCATTCACATTTTTCCCATGGCACTTAGCATTGTAGAAGGTTTGAATAACAAGGCAGGAGGAGGCCTAGCCACTGGCAGTTTCCTGAGGCCTCAAGGGACTCGCCCTGGGACAGAGTCCAACCTTCAGCCCAGAGCCTCAGCAGTCTGGATTGTGAGCTCATGAAGAGGGACCCGGAGCAACCATGTCCTCAGGACTCTGTTAGAAAATCAGCACCCATTTATTTATTTATGGTGAGAAATACAACTGTCATATATTCAGGTGAACACATTTCATATATTTTTAAAATAGTTCTGTAATATTTATGTAGCCTTTCTTCCAAGGAACTGTGAACACATTTAAATAATGAGTTGCCATAACATCCTGGCAAATAGACTGTTGGAATTTACAAATGAAGAATTTGGGACAAAAGAACTAAGGGTACTCAAAGCAACCTTGTAAGGGAAAAAAACATTAGCTTTAACTATAACTCTGCTTTGCTTTTCCCTAGGTCCAAGAGGCAGGGTAGCCAGCTGGTTAAGGCTGCAGACTCTGGGGCCAGAGGGCCTGGGTTCGAACATGTGCTCTGCTACCACCTTTGTGACCCTGGGCAAGTTACATGCCTCTCCACACCTCAGTTGTGCCACCTGTAAGACTGGGATGATGATAGTAGTTAAATGAGCTGGTAGAAGCAGAGTGATTAGAATAATGCTGGCATGCAGCAAGCAATTAAAAAATGCTAGCTGTTATTATTGTCTTGGGTTCCATAAATTGTCACTTTGCTCATTCTCAGATAGTTAGATCACATTTAGTCATTACTAAGGCCTCAGCCTGAAGTCATCATGGTGAAACTACCGTTGTTAAATTCCTGTGGGACAAGGTATTTCTAGAGAAGAGTCAGTATTGGCAATACTCAACACATATACTTTTGATGGCAACTATAAGGAGTTTATAAAAATAAGACCAAATATTAGTCATAGCATCCCAAGATGTTAGAATGTTTTAAATGAATGTATTGTGTTAGGGACACTGGTTTATTTGTTTTGATTTTGCTTTTTAGAATATGGTTCTAGAAAAACAAGGAATGTGAAGCACTATGAAAACTGAGGTCTCTTCTGGGATGTTGCTATGGAAAGTTAGAAATCCAGGTCTACTAATTAAAATTAATTCTACTTATTGTGCATAAATTAGGTCCTAATGAGGTGAGAAATTGCAGTAAAATAATTAAAGAATGAAAATATTTTCTCTGAATAAAAACAAAAACAAGGGAGGCTTTACACTTTCTATCTTGTTTCTCTTCAGCTGCAGTTGGACAAAAAGGGAGCAGGGAGATGGAAAATCAAAACAAAGCCTTTCGTGTAATTAGCTTATACAATCGAGGCAGGGCGAATGGAACACCTGTGAGTGATGGTGAATGAAGTCTTTGTAGCATTGAAAGATAAGCATTTTAGCTTAAGACTAGTCCAGAAGTAAAGGACAAGTGTCCAGGAAAGGATGTTGATTCCCAGCCAGAGTGACAGGAATACGAAAATTTAAAGGTTAGTGTTAGAAGAATCAAATGATGTTTTAATCATTTGTATCTTTGAAAGGTTACTCTTAAAGAATAACTTGATGAATGTGTTCAAATTCCACCCTTTTAATGAAAATAATTACTTTTAGATAAAGAGAGAGAGAGAGAGATGGTGGGGGAAGAGAAATGAAAGAGATATATCCAGGAAGTCTGAATATTTCAGTGTGTTGGATTTTCAAAAACATGAGAGGCCCAGTGTGACTTCCGGAAAAAAGTAAATTCCAGCCTGCTAGTTCTTGTTAAGATTCAGTGTTAAATACAATGAAGGATTTGGGCACTGGGACTCCTGGAATCAGAGATCACAGTCTCAGGACTTTCTAACTGAAACCTACATGCAAACTGGTTTCTGATAATCTACACTGGGTTTAAAAATGTTTTTGAACTCTAATTTTCAAACAAAAAAAAGATGTCATATAAAAAAATCCCATTTCTGGTTTCTCTTACAAACCCTGACATTTGGGAACACTGGGCCAGTGTTCCTGCCTACCAAGAATTGGCAGTACCTGTGCACTGGCAGTTCCTCAGCCAGGTCAACACAGACCTGGGTTGGTCTGACCCATCCATCTGTGCTACTGCTGGACCCTGGAGGATTCTGAGGTTTCCCGCTTGCCAAGGGTATTTATGTTGATGGAGGTGTCTTGGGGATGGGGGAAAGGAGGACCTCTGGAAGATAATTTTCAAAGGCAACATATATCTGTATCTGTTTGTAGGTAGAGGAATGAAGCAGATGAAAATATTGTGGGATCTCTTTGGGATTAGGAGCATGACCTAATGGATGGTCTTTGCTCCACCTATAAGATGGTACCAGTCACTTCTGAGCTAGCTATCAGGACATAAATATTTGGATAACTACCTCCAGACAGAACTTCTCCAGGGAAGGGGACCCAGTTTCATTCATCAATGTGTCCCAGTTTAGCACAGTTTGTGGCACAAAGTTAGTGCTTAATATTTATGGAATGAATAAAAGGTCAGATGACTGTAATGTTTTCCACCTCTAAACTGAGCCTGAGAAAGTATTATGTTTGCTTTTTTTTAAAAAAGCAACTCACCACAAAAAAAGAATGATATCCTGCCATTTGCAATAACGTGGATGGAACTGGAGAACACTGTGTTAAGAGAAATAAGCCAAGCACAGAAAGGCAAATCTCACATGTTCTCACTCATATGTGGGAGCTAAATATTAAAAACAGTTGATCTCATGGAGACAGAGAGTAGAATGATGGTTACCAGAGGCTGGGAAGGGTAGCAGGAAGTGGGGATAAAGTGAAGATGGTTAATGGGTGCAAAAATATAGTTAGATAGTTAGATAGAATGGACAATATTCGATAGCACAACAAAGTGACTATAATCAACAATAAGTTGGGGTATATTTTAAAATAACTAAAAGAGTTAGAATGTTCCTAACACAAAGAAATGTTAAATGCCTGAGGTGATGGATACCCCAGTTACCCTGATTTGATTAATACACATTGCATACCTGTATCAAAATATCACATGTACCCTATAAAGATTTACAACATTATGTACCCATAATAATTAAAAATAAAAAAATAAGCAAACAAACAAAAAAGGATCTCAATTTTCTATCATCTCTTCCCACCATAAACCCAAACCTCCCTTCATTCTGTTGACCCTTCTGGCTCTGGGGAAGTTCAGCTACTACTTACAAACAAACTGGACAGGAAAACCCCGGGCCACCTCTAGAATCCCTTCCAGCATTTAAAATGAGCCTCACAGGACATGAGCCAAGAGTAGACCGAGTGATGACCAGCTGTGCGGCAGTGAGTAACACAGGGGATCTGTCACTTGCACATCTGGGCAGCATAAAGTGTTTAAGTTAGGACGTACTGGCTTACACAAATTCAGTGAATAGCTCTTGTGTGAACCAGCTGCTTTCACTTTGCTGAAAGAAAACTGTTTTTCAGTGTTCCCACATACTTGCTTGGCCAGATTTTTCCTGGGATGGTGATAATGAGGTTGGCTGTTCATAAACCCTACCTTATAAACTAGGGATTCCACCCTTAGTAGTCTCCAGGTAATGGCCGTGAGCGAAGCCTGGCCAGAACGTCAAGAGGGACAGCCACTCCACTGCAAGTAACGAAAGCCATTACAACACAGGAAGCTGGGCCCCATGTTGCCAGGTCTTCCAATTTTTCCAGAGAAGACAGATACCCAGATTTAGATGGACATTTCCCAATTAAGCAAAACAAAACAGGCCAAATTGAACAGGCTTAAAAAAGCCCTCAGGTTTTTGAAATCTGCTGTTTAGCCAGGTAGGGCATAACCTTCCCCTTGTGAAGGCTTTTGTGGAAGGCCCGTTGGTGGTCTGCGACTAGCAATAGAAGACTTCCCCCGCCCCCACATGCCCAGTACAAAGGGCTCTGGAACCCTCTGAAAGGAAATCCTTGGCTTTGTTTTTTTTTCTTGGATTTATTCTTAATTAGGCACATTGGAATCTTTACAAAAAAAAAAAAAAAGAACCATATAAATGTAAAGTGTTTGACTAACAGAGTACCCATGTGGAAATGAATTAGTAGTATTAACTGCAGACAACAATGTAACTCCTCAGCAGGCAGCTGACGCTGTTGTGCATGTTAACATATATGTATATGTGTATGTGTATGTACGTATATTCTTACACAGATAATTGATATTTGTTTTAAGAATCCTTTTTTATTTCAAATGGGCTTTTAGTAGTTTTCTTTTTCTTCATTATAACCATGGGATAGAAATGCATCCTTTGCCCGGAACTGTTTTGTTTTGAATGTGGGGAAATGAGAAAACTTTTCAGGCTTTGATCCCCGAACCAAATTACTTTCTATCCTACAATGAGGTCACAGACAGGACATGTGAATGGAACAAATGCTGAGAATCTGCACTGGCTGAAACCGAGGCAATAGCTTAGGCCCCTGTAGCTGGATTTCTTTTATTTTATAGTAATAGTGGAAATAAAAACAAAGATACTGTCAATTCCATTCTGCTTCTGTGCCTTACTTTGTAGAAGAAAAAAAGAGTTGTGACTAAAAATTGAGCCAATTCTGATTTTTAAATTTTCATTTGTAAACTGGAGATATTAATAACTACTTTGCAGGATTTTTGTGAACATTGATAAGTTTAACATCTATAAAACACCTAGAAGAGTATCAAGAGTATCCAGTGCGTGGAAGAACTCAAAGACAGTAGGTAGTCTTATTGCTATTACTTTATACTTTCACTGATGCTTTATAACCTTGATATTCCAAATGTGGTCCAGGATCAGCAGTCTCAGGATTCTCTGAGTGCTTGTCAGAAATACAGCATCTCAGCTGGGCGCAGCGGCTCATACCTGTAATCCTAGCACTCTAGGAAGCCAAGGTGGGAGGATCGCTTGAGGTCAGGAGTTCGAGACCAGCCTTAGCAAGAGTGAGACCCCCATCTCTACTAAAAATAGAAAGAAATTAGCCAGGCAACTAAAAATAGAAAAAATTAGCTGGGCATGGTGGCGTGTGCCTGTAGTCCCAGCTACTCGGGAGGCCAAGGCAGGAGGATTGCTTGAGCCCAGGAGTTTGAGGTTGCTGTGAGCTAGGCTGATGCCATGGCACTCTAGCCTGGGCAACAGAGTGAGACTCTGTCTCAAAAAAAAAAGAAAGAAAGAAAGAAAGACAGCACCTCAGACCCCTTCTCAGACCATTCCTAAAAATGTTACCATGAGTTTAGTATCCTAGCTATATTCATAGAATATAGCTATATTCTATATTCATCTGAAATAAATAACAAGCTATTATCAAGTTAAAAATGTCCTTTGTGTACCAGTAAAAGTATCCTGGGTATCACTTTGCACACACCACCATCTTTCAACAGCACCCTCCCAGGGGACTCACTATTTACAAGAAGTTCATGCTAAGTGCTTTAATAAAGCAAAGACTCTTTTCAATCTGGGTAATCACTCACTGGTTTTTCTGCTTTGTCACTTCAAACTGAGGCTGTATGACGTGACAAAAAAGATTCTACCAGTCTAATAGACCACGATGTCACTTTCTAGTAGGTATCTGGGCCGGATTCCTCCCTCCCTTCTTTAACTTTCGTCAACATCTATTGAACAACCACTGCCTGCCAGGCCTTGTGCTTAGCCTGGAAGACAGAGTGGAGGAAGACAGTGCCCTTCCCTAGGGTCTTCCCATCTGGTTGGCTGTGATAGTGTAGCAGAGTGTGATGAGGGTGATGGTGAAACAATGCTCGGGACACCATGGAGGCACCCAGCAGGGCACCTGGGCCAGCCATGGGGTCCAAGCAAGGGTCCTGACAAGAAGTAAAGCCTTGGCTCGAACCCCAAAGGATAGGCAAGGGGAAGAGGGGAGGACATGCTCAAAAGGGGACATAGCACGGGCAAAGCCACAGACCAAGAAACTGTAAAGCAAATCTCCCAGAGTCTGTTTCTTCATGTGTGATGTGAAACAGGAAGGATAATTACCTCATTAGGTTATTTAGAGCAAAACCCCTAAGGTTTGTGTTTATCTGTGAGAGTTACACTTCCGCACATTCATGGATATACACAAAGTGAAAGGCAGTAACAAGTAATATCTATAAGTCCATTCCTGGTTATATACCTAAGAGAAATGAGAGCATTTGTCCACATAAAAATTTGTACACAAGTGTTCATATCATTATTCATAATAGACAAAAATGGAAACAACTCAAATGTCCAGGAACTGATGAATGGATAAATAAAATGTGGTATATCTACACAATGTAATATTATTTGTCAATAAAAAGAAATGAAGTATTGATACATGCTACAATATAAATGAAGTTTGAAATGTTATGCTAAGTGAAAGAAGCCAGAAACAAAAGGTCACATATTATATGGCTTCGTTTATATGAAATGTGCAGAATAGGCAATCTATATTCTATAGATTCTTGTAGATCTATAAATCTATAGAGACACAAAGTAGATGCGTGGTTGCTCAGGGCTGGAGGTGGGGTGGGCGGGGAGTGATTGTTAATGGGTCCTGGGTTTCTTTTTGGAGTGATGAAATGTTCTGAAATTGATCGTGGTGATGGTTGTACAACTCCCTCAATATACTAAAAACCATTGAATTGTACACTGTAAGTGTTTGAATTGTATGGTATGTGACTTACAGCTTAATAAAGCTGTTATTATTTTTAAAAGGTGATAGCACTGTCATAGCATAACCTAGGCACAGATCTAAGTGTTGTGTATATGTTAACAATTAATTCTTACAATGCCCAATAGGATAGGTACCATGACGGTCCCCAGAGGAGACTGCCCAGGTCCACACAGCCAGAAAGTTGTAGGGCTATGATGCAAACCCAAAGGGACTGACTCTGGCACATACACACTCAACTTCCATTCAACACTGTCCTAGCTTGGGAACGATTAAAAGCTTTGATTTGAGACTCAGATAAACCTGGGTTCTGACCTCAGCCCTGCCACTTACTAGCCAAGTGATCCTGAACAAACTACTGAGCTCGGTTTTCCCATGTGTTCAATGGAGATAATAGCAGTGCATACCTCGTACGATTTGTGTTTAGCACCGGAACTATCTGTAGTAAGTCATTAACAGCTATGAGTTCCTTCTTTTATGTGGTGGTGTCACCGGTTTGAGAACTGAAAAGCACTACCCAAACTAAAGCAGTAGGCAGCCTAACACCAGGCAACTTGAACAGTCAGCTTCTTATTTCTGCCAGGATAGAATTTTGTTTCTGTGTAGAAATGGCCTCATAAACTAGTGGTCTGGCATGCTACCTTTTACATAATTTTAAATTAAAGTTTTAAATGAGGATAAAAATATTTACCACATGCACTAAGCGTTTGAAATGAAGATTTGCTTTTTATCACATGAAAATAAACAGAAGTGTGGGATGGAGAAAGAAATGTGTCACCTCCCCAGCACTGGCCTGCAAGGGCAGAGTGACCTTGTACAAGAAGAAAACTGCCAGTAATTTCCAAACTAATCTAATTTTAAATTTCTGGATTTTTAATTTTATCGTGTAGAGACATTTATTCTTGCAAGAAAAAAAAAAAACATCATTAGTGGTAAATGAAGCCATAATTTTTGCTGGAAAACTCATCCTGCGCAGTGCTATGGAGCTCATTTGCAAGGCAGGGAAGCAAGTCAAAGTTCACTGCAGTCCTCTGAGTGCCCAAAATGTTTTTTTGAGCACAGTTTGTGGCCAGAATATTTTAAAATTTTATTTTGGGGTTGGCACAGTTTGGTATGGTATGATTCAGTCTCTTCTCTCATCTCCTATAACTTTCCTTCTAACACTCCAGGAACCTCCACACTGTGGAAAATGCACCACCATTTGTCCTGTTGTTCAGGTCATCTTTGATTCCTTTTGTCCCTCATGGCCAGTCAATGGGTATGTTTGTTTGTCTTCCTCCAAAATATATCTTATCTTTTCGCTTCTCTCTCACTGCTTTGCCACTGCTTATCCAAGCCACCTACATCTACTGCCAGGATGACTGTAATAGCCTTCTAAAAGTTCCTCCACTTCCACCATAATTCCCTACAGCCAATTCTCCACAGAGCAACCAGAGAGATCTTTAAAAATACAAATAGGTCAATCTCCTGCCTAAAAGCTATCAATAGTCAAAATCCAAATGTACAATTAGAATATAAAAAAGGTATTCGACATCATTAATCATCAGAAAAAGTAAAATTAAAGCTACGACGAGATACTACAGGTTGAGTATCTCTTATCCAAAATACTTGGGACCAGAAGTTTCAGATTTTGGATTTTTTCAGGTTTTGGAATATTTGCATATACATAATGAGATATCCCAGGGATGGGACCCAAGTCTAAACCACAAAATTCATTTGTGTTTCATATATACCTTATACCCATAGCCTAAACCTCTACAACATTTTTAATAGTTTTTTCATGAAACAAAGTTTGTGTACATTGAACCATCAGAAAGCAAAGTTGTCACTATCTCAGCCACCCATGTGGACAATCTGTGCTTGTTTGGGATCACCATCATTCCTGACTCTGATTTAATTTATATGCTCCTGATAAACAACCATTTTCTTACATTTATTCACACGTGAGTACTTAACAGTAAAAAATATGACCTACCACTAACACAGTGAAAAAATAATGTGTTCAGGGTAACTAAACAGCACAGTAGCATCACCAGAATGCCTGCGTCAGCTGTTAAACAACAGCAACAACAAACAAGGTAGGTTTTCAGTCTCCACCTATGATTATATGTTTTGATTAAAAGGTTACTCTACACTGTATTTTAATTTTCAGGTGAGAAGAAACATAAGAAATAGCTGAGGAACCAGGAAGTGGGTCCTCTAGGGATGAGGGGGCATTCTGCTGGCTGGCTTATAAAATGTTTTCTCCAGAGTCATCTGCCTCATTAGCTATGGCTTTTGTCTTAAAAATCTCTCTTTGATTTTTTGTTTTCTTTTTCTGTCATGAACACATGCTACTCTAGTCCTTCAACAAGCCCATCACACATTTCACCATGTCATCTCTAGGCACTCTTTCTGCAGTGTTTTCCACTTGTGGCCTCATGTCAGTGCTCAAAAAGTTTCAGATTTTGAAACATTTTGGATTTTTGACTTTTGGATTAGGAATGTTCACCTGTATGTTCACTCACCAAAATGACCTAAATTTTAAAAATTAAAAAGAATGCAATACCAAATGTTGCTGAGGACGGAGAGGAACTAGAACTCTCATATGCTACTAGTAGAAAGGATATATATGTATATATCTATAATGAGTTTGGAAAATTGGCAATATCTAATAAAGTTAAATACATTCTTACTCTATGACAATTGCACTCCTGTGTATACACTCCTAGGTATAAATGAGTGCCTATGTCCACCAAAAGATGTTCAAGAATATTCACATTAGCTTTATCTATAATAGACAAAGATTGGCAACATCCTGATTGTTAATAATACAATAGATAAATGGTGGTATAGTTATACAAAATACAACAAGTAATAGAAAAAAGAATGAACTACTAGCACATGCAACAACATGGATGACTCTCCCAGATTAAGCAAATGAAGACAGACAAAAGTTAGTACTGTATGATTCTATTTATATATGTTCAAGAATAGGTGAAATTAATCTGCAGTGATTAAAGGCCAACTAGTGGTTACTAGTGGTTACCTTTGCTGGGCATGGGACTGGTTAGATTGAGAAGTGGTACGAGGGAATCTTCTGAGGTTTGGGAATATTTTAAATCTTACACTGGGCTAGGTGGTTTGGGAATATTCTATATCTTTCACTGGGGTCGGTGTTTGTTTCATGAGTTTTGTGTGTGTGTGTTTGTGTTGTCACCAAGTTGTGCACTTTTTGTGCACATTACAATATGTATGCTTCACTTCAGTTTAAAAAAGTCCATGGCCTCCCAATGCACTTACAATAGAATCTATGCCTCATGCCATGGTCTGGCTCCTGCCTTCCTCTCCTCATCTCACACTTCATTCCTTCTTGTTCCTTATGATTTGCCACATAGGCCTGCCCTTCTAGTTTTCCCTCACACATGCCACTCCTTATTCATTATGCCATTTATTTTCTTCATTGCCCCAGCACCATTTGAAATGATCTTATTTGATTACTTATTTGTTTCCTCTTTCCCCTTCTAGAATGTCAGCCCCCAAGAGTGAAGTCCTGATTTGTCTTATTCACTCTGTAGCTCCAGAATAGGGCAAATGTAGGACTAAGATATTTGTTTTGTGAATTGATACGATCTTCAAATATTTGTAGAAAGTAACACTTCTAAGTGTTTACGATACCTTGATATTCTTAACAGCATCTCAGCTGAAAATATAGTTATTATGACCATTTTGTAAAATATCCTACCTGACAAATTTATTCATTTATTTATGTTTATTTAATGTAATAAATATTTCTTAACTTTTCATTACAGGCAAGGTATCGATTTAGCTAGTATTGTCTGGGGTTGCAATGAGGGAGAATTAAAAATACAGGAGACAAGAGTAGTAACTGAGGGACTGTGTCCTAAAGCTGGCCCAGGAGTGGAGGAAGGTCACTGCTTCCTGTGAGATTGAGAGGGAAATATGGGTGTGGCTTTAGATGAATTCATTGGTGAGGAAGTGGAAAGTGTTGAGAGTTCTTACTTGATGGCTTCTATTTCCTCTGAAGTAGGAGGCAGGGCCTTGTGCTGAAAGCAAAAAGGGCAGGGGCAGGTTAGAAGGCTGGAGAAACGTCAGTGCTTTCATGTTCTTGATGCCTATGGGCACCTGCTTGGCCTCTCCCAAACTGAAAGTCTGCAGGATGGCACAGTAGCAAGGCAAGGAGTGAGGGAGCTGGGGGTCTCTCTTTAGAAGCTGTGAATGAAATGATAGCGGAATAGGGTGTCAAGAATAGGGGTGAAAGGATGTGAAGCCAGGAAAAATTTGGAGAGAGGAAGAGATCAGAGGTATTTGTCACATCCAGATCAAGATGGCAGTGGGATCATACTGAGAAAGCTTCTTCTTTCCAAGCACCGGTAGAAACACTTTGAACCAAAATCTAGACAATATTAGCAAGGGCATTTGGGGAAAGTGGTGAGTCAGGAGAGAAATTACATTGCTCTTAATGTCTTGTCCAGGGAGGGGCTACAGCTTTGGATTAAGTGTTGACTTTGTTAAGAAAATATAAACTCAAGTCTATTAAAACCACTAAATGATTAGAAGTAGAATGTGTAATTTCTAAACTTGTTGAAGAAAAAGAAAAGGAATTAGGAAAATGATAATCCAAAAGAAGACAGAAAAGAAGGTGGAAAAGAACTTCATAAAGAGGAAATATAAAATGTCAGAGATAAGTCATTAGATGTCTAATCATAGTGAAAAATGAATGTTTGAACTCACCTATTAAAGGACAGTACTCTTAGACTGGCTTTTTAAAAATACAGTTATATATTTGTTTATAAGTTATTTAGTTCAAACAAAATAATATAGAAAGATCACAAATAAAGGGATTAAAAAAAGACATACTAGGAAATTAGTAACCAAAAGAAAAAAGCTGGCTTAGCAATACTAATACCAGACAAAAATGGATGTTAAATTAAAAGCATTTCTGGGAACCAAGATTTCACACATACAATGAAACTATTCACCGAGTTGGTAAGACAACCATAAATTTGTATGCATTTAACAACAAATTCGTTGTGGCGGAAGCTTTGGTGGAAGATTGGAAGTTGGCTCATTCATATCGGTCAACCTTCTGTTCATCAATGGTAGACTACATTTCCCAATTTCCCTTGCATCTAGATTCTCTGCGTGATCGAGCTTCTGCCAAGCAGAAATTTGGAAGGTGAAAGCAACTATTGCGAGGTGGTGGCCACAGGATCCTTCTCAGTAGGAAGGGTGGTGGAGGTACTTGGTTCTCCAGAGACAGTTGCAGGAGTTCTCAAATCCTGGTGCTAGGGTTGGAGGGGCTAAGTGGCAGGCAGTGGCTGGCTAGGGGTTTCTGCAGGACGTTGGATGTTTGTCCTGGCTGTGTTGCTTGCAGTCTCGGTAATGTCCAAGCTTGGTTCCCTAGCTTCCCAGAAATTTTGTAAGCTACCTTGGACCCTGTAATAATCCCTTGCTGCTTAAACTAGCTGGAGTGTATCACAATATGATGTGATATGCACTGTGCTAGAGGTAAGCCCTGAGCACTATGAGTGTATATGGGATTCTAACTCTGATTGAGGTAAGTGTGGAATCCTTGTAGTCTTCCTAGAGCAGGTGCTGAATATGAGCTGCAACATGAGCTGAAGGATGAGTTGGAATTAGCCAGGTGGAGACAGGAGGAGAAGGAAGGCTTAGAGGAGTGCAAAGTAGAGCCCAGAAGATGCAGAATTGTAATTAATTCAGAATATCCCTAACACAGAGTGAGAAGTATGGAGTGACAAAAAATGAGGCTGTAACTGTGTCGGGGGGAAATCACAAATGGCCTTGCATGGCTATTTGTAGAACGCAACTGCTGTTTGTCTACTCAGCATCTTGGCTGCTTCTCCTCTGATCTTCTGCTCCCCTCTTCCCACTCCAATACACACATATTTCCTTTGCGGAACTACTTCTCTACTCCAACAGGCGATTCCAATAAGCCTGCCAATCAGGTACCCCTCCTCCCTGATAGCAGGGGAGGGCTCTTGCTCTGGGTCTGACCACTCATGCTAGCCATTCCTATGACTGTAGCCATTGGTCTAAGGTTGGCCTGTGAGTCAATCCAGGCCTGTCAGAGTCCTTCCTGGGGATTTTTAAAATTTAGGACTGGTGGTTGGGCATGGTGGCTCATGCCTGTAGTCCCAGCTACTTGGGAGGCTGAGGCAGGAAGATCATTTAAGCCCACGAGTTCGAGGCTGCAGTGAGCTATGATAACACCACTGCACTCCAGCCTGGGTAACAGAGCAAGACCCTGTCTTTAAAAAAAAAAAAAAAAAAAATCAGGACTGACTTACAGAGTTGTACGTTCTAGCAGTCATTATCCACCCCAATCTCCTGTCCCCAAGGAGAACGAGAAGAAAGCTTGTCTGTGGTGAAAGAAGATTAAGTAGGAAAAAGTAACAATGAGAGATGACAGAGGAGAAAGAGAGAGAGAGAGACAAAGAGGGAGACAGAGTTTTTAGCCAGGACAAATCTCAGGATCTAGGCCCTGACATGCCCACGGCTACCCTAGTTCCTGTAGCCCTTATGCCATGCTGATCAAAGCCTGACCAGTACTCCTACTTATAATCACGTTGCTTATACAATTTGTTTATACATATTTTAGTAAATAGTTCTCCTCTTCTTCCTCTTCTTTTGTTCATTTTTGCTTACTATATAATATTCCATTGAATTTAACACTTTAACTGCCATGTGAGTTGCATTTAACTCACACTAGTTTTGATCCTGGGGCCTTGTGAAGCATGTGTAACTCACCTGTCTCTTTACCTTGGGAGCCATGAGAACTATTTTTCAAGTTGCATATAACTCATGCACAGAAAGCAATAAAAAATAACAAATTTTCCATTAAATTAGAAAGGATCATTTTGTTTTCCAAGTTTTTATTCTATTTTCATAATAAAACACTGTGGCCCCAAGGGAAAAAAAATGTTTCTAGTGTGGCAGTCAATGTGTTAAATATCTTTACTTATTTAACCATTAGGTTGTTTCCAACATGTCAAACATTGTTGGTTAGGATTTGTACAGAAGGAAGTGAGGAGGGAGGAGGTGGCATAGTGCTTGCCAGCTGCAGGGAATGGCATAAAAAAAGGAGGTGAGAAAGTACACAGCATATTTAAGGACTAACAAATAATCCAGTCTGGCTGAAGCTGAAGAATAGTGGGAACAGAAGTAACTAGAGTCTCTGCTAGTAGTGTACTAATGGTGGGGTAGCTGAGAATACAAAAAGGTATGCAAATTGGAACTAGATTTATTGCTAAAAATTTAAGGAACCTGTCATGGACAAAATCACGGGGCAGCCACATGGAAATGCCAGCATGCTGTTCTAAGAGCTACAAATTATAAGCGCTGGGAAGAATTACCATACCTATGACCATCTTAATCAGCATTATGAGGACGCAGTATGAGGGTAACTACAAAAAAATTAACTGAATGTGCTGAAGGAAGATTTGAGAAAATGAAGAGCAACTGACCAGGTAGAAAGACAAAATTTTATACAACTGTAACTCTTAAATTTATAAATTTGGTTGCAGTGTGTATAGGGGATGGGTGGGGGATACTGTTTCACTACTCCTCTGGTTTTTGGGAGAAGAGATGTTCCTGTCTTTTGTCCCAAATTTTATAGGAATATAATCTGTCATAAAGAAGGCATCACAATCTGAGCTAAAGCATTATTTACTAAGTGATATTGAAACAATTGGTTACATGTTTAGGAAACAAATCAGGGTAAATCCTCTTTTTACAGTTAACACCATACCAAATCCAATATGGATTAAAATGAATGTAACAAATCACATCATAAAAGACTAGAGGGAAAAAATGTGGCTTTGTATCATTCAGTGTGAGGAAATAAAAAGAGGTTGGGGAGGGTACTTTCTAAGCTTAAAAGTGTTGGAAGAAATTTAAAAAGATAAAAAGATTAATGCATTTGACTACACAAACATTACAAATGCAAACATTACAAATTTCTATGGGTGTCTTACTCCCCCAATTCATACATTCTCAATAAACTTAGAATAATTTTTGCATCAATTTGAAAGATGGCAGGTTATTATGTAAAATGCCCATGCAGATAAATTGAAATCAGCAGAAATACAATTTCTGAGTGCCTTCCCCAGCTTGGGTCTGTGCTGGATACTTTGCAAACATTTGGTTAAAAAAAACATTACAAGGTGGACATTCTCAGTTGTCCCCAGTAGAAACTGGGGGGCAGGTGTGTAGGGGCACACCTAGCCACTCACGTAATGGGGCACATGCTGTTTTTGACTATGAGACAACTGTTCCTTCCTAGCCCCACCCCAGCCAGGTTCATAGTCAATTCCCTGTGTTCAAGGGAGCCTGGCCTCCTCCCCAGGCCAGGAGGTGGGTCCTAAATGGTCTCAGTGTAAAATGGAAGGTGTGGTTACAGTGATTGGGTTTAGGAAGATACATGTGGCAAATTCTGGCTAACAAAATGAGAGAGGAACATCATTTAGGAGGCGTTTGGGAAATAATTTCTTGCTCTCATAAACAGTGCCTTTTATTTTTTTTTGCCTCTGGAAGGTGTGTAGATGTGATGCCTGGAGGTGCTCCCCTGAACATGACAATGGAGGATGGGGCGTGGCAACTTGAAGATCAGGGTTGATTATGAACCTGGCTGGGGCAGGGCTGGGGAGGAACAATTGTCTCATAGGCAGAAACAGCACGTGCCCCATTAGGTGGGTGACTAGGCACACCCCTCTGACTCTCAGTTTCTACCTGGGTCAGCTGGGGATGTCCACCTTAAAGTGTTTTTCTAACCAAATGTTTGTAAATGCATCATCTAGTGATCATGTGGGTGGGGCAGAGCCAAGCCCTCTCAGGGAAAAAGGCCCAGAAGCTAATTGTACTCACTCCTTCCCCAAAGCGCCTCTATATGGGGGCTTCCTCTTTTGGAAGATAGCACATTTCCTTATTGCTTAGCCCTGCGGAGACTGGGTGTTCCATTGTTGGCTACCAAAAGCGCCTAAAGAGCAAATAAATTGAAGAACTGAGATATGAACCCATAGAACACAAAATTCTAAATGGGAATATAACTGATTAACAAATACATGAAAAGAAGGTTTAATCTCACTAGTAAGCACAGAAAGGTAACTTAAGCAACATTGAAACTCTTTTCTTTTTTTTTTTTTTTTAAAAAAAGACTATCACATGAGCAAAGTTTTTTTTTAATGGTGAATACTGTTATACTTTGCTGACATTTGAGAATGCAAACTATCGTATAGCTCCTTAAAAATAACAAAAGCAGCTATCACTTATTGAGTGCTTACTATGCGGCAGACACTATGCAAAGCAAGCAAACTGATTTAAGCCTTAACCCAGTGAGATGGATATTATTATCTTCAGTTTAAGGATAAAGTTTACAGATCCACTGACTTGAGTTCTCACAGATGCAAAGGGTGGATCTCCGGGGCCCTATCACTCTATAAATGAACCAAATGTGTGCCAAGGGCAATGGTAAAGTAAGGGCACCCCCCCAACCACCACAGGAAAAAATTTGCGAAAAAAACTTTTAATAGAATTTGAAGTTTGATATTCAAAAATCAAAAGCATTAAAGTATTAATAGCTATCACAGGGAAACATCAACTGTTAGCCTTCTTCATAACATATTTTCAGGTGGGTGTTGTATTTATTTTGAGTTACCTATGCAAGGGGGGCAGGTGGCCTCACATACTTTTATGATTGCTGAAGGCCTCTAAGGGTCTCATTCCAGCCCATGGAGCCAGGATTCTGCCAGATCTGACTCTAAAGCCTGGGCTCATAACAGACCACAGTTACCTGACTTAGAAAGCAATCTAGGGAATCAAATCAATAGCCTCAAAAACATTCATCTTTCTTCATTTATTAAGATAAATATTGTGACAAATTGTAAAATCTTTAGGAATAAATGTGTTAAAGTCAGAGTTCTTTGCAATAGTAAAAAATTTGAAAATAATACAAATGTTTAACCATAGGGACTTCATTCATTAAGTTATGTAATGAAACCATTAAAAATAATCCTTATGAGGACTTTATAAGAAAGTGGGAAACTGATTATATTATACAATGTCAAGTGGAAAAAATCAGCATATAAAAAAGTATTTATTAAAAGTAGAAGTGTGAAAAAGAAAAAATTTTAAGTCTGTGGAGAAAAAGACAAAAAAAGAAACACACTTAAAAATGTTAACAGAGACTGGATCTTGGTACAATGGGTGATTCTCTCCAAGTTCTTATATTTTCTGTAATGAGGACTTTTTCCTTTAATGACTAATACCCATTAGAGGAAAAATACTCATAATTTTTATTTTTAAAAAAGAATAAAGCTCTGGGAAGAGGACTTTATATAGATAGTAAAAATTACTGAGGAATTGAAAGTCTTCTACATGAAGATATTATAATGTGATTCCTCAGTGTTCAAAACAAAGGCTGGGAGAAAACACTCATGGCTACCGTTTAATTACAGTTTTCCAGTGCCACCTGATGTCAAATATTCTGCCCTACTTTCAGCTCATGTGATTCAATATTTGGTTCAGGAAGCGTGGTCATGGTACATACTCATGAATCATCTGGGTAGGTTTTATATGTTTCTGGATCATTACATCCAAAAATATCCAAGTATGTGCAGAACTCTCTGAAGCTCTAAGGAGTTAGATAGTAAAAGAAAGTACTAAAATGGAGTAAATCCACAAGGCTCATGATTATAATTTACTAAAATTCACTCCCTCTTTTTGGAAACTCTTGGTATCTATATTAGCCAATGGCCTCTCCTGGTTCTCCTCAGATCATCTCTGGCTGTTCCTTCTGTCTCCTTTGAGGCTCTTAATTCTGCACTTCTTCAAAATGTATAAGCTCACCTGGTCTGTCCTAGGCCCTGTGCTCTTCTCTTTACACTTTACCTTGGACAACCTCATCTACTCACTTTATTAATTCCTGGGGCCTCCATATACTAATTACCCTCTAACAGCCCCTAAGAGCTGGTACTTGATGACTTAAAAATAGGGTCAATATAAAAGTTTGCATTAGCCTTTATTTTTGCATAACAGATGTCTATTAGAAATAGTTATCAAAGAACAAGCATTTAAAACAATGTGTTATCCTTTCATTACCTTTTCCACCAATCTGATTATCTGATGGCTGATGTTTCAGTCTTAAGATGCACAGACTACTGTTTCTTGCTTTCAGAAATGTGCTTCTTCTGAAGTTACTTCACCATAGTTCTAGCAATTGTGAAGTCAATGTAGTACTTCAAAAATTCCATCCAGAAATGCCATACGTTGAAGAAATAACTTGGAGGGTTCAGTCACTCCATGACTTACTTCACAGTTGACTATACCACAGTGAGGGACCAGGGGTGACCTCTTCTGAGTAGGATGTCCCCTTCCAGGATGAATGTCTGTATAAATGGGTAATATGATATCCCCACATTATCCTTCCTAAGCAAACTCCACCTTTCCTTGTAAATGGTTTAGATCGTGTTTGTTTCTCCTGGCTTTGCGTTGTCTGATAATCAAGGCATTTGTGTTGTCATTGCATCAAAAGATCTGTAACAGGGCACATCAGCCACTTCTCTTTCCTCTGTTCCTCCCTCAGAGTTACTCTTAACTATTTTGGGCAATTTCTCAACTGCACAAGTTTTATTAAGTATTGTTGTGCCCCCTACGCCCTACCTTTATTGTGCTTATCCAGTTGGTAGCCCATCATTTCAGCTCAACAAGTAGTTTAGAGAGCCAACTATGGATGAAGAGCTGCGCTAGGCACTGAGGAATGCAAGATAAATGAAAAAAGAAATCTCCAAAAGTAATTATGTCGCCTCCTTCTATCTTTCTAGGCCTGACCTGAGCTGTCAGCCACTCCTCCCAAATACAATTGCTTTGTAGCTGGAGCTCAGAGTCAAAACCAACCAGGGGCTGGTGCTGGTTATTTTGTTCTCAGTCTTAACCTTTATTGCTACTTTAACTTATCAGTACAATCTTAGGTGTACAAAAGCCTGAACTCGAGATTAGACATTCCAAATGCTCCCCAGCTATCCTGTCCCAAAGTCTGAAATGTTCTTTCTTAGATCACATACTCCCTCCCCTCTCCCTTCCCATCTAGCAGCCTCCTCAGGCAGTGACATGACATAAACCCACAGGAACGATTACATTCACTAGGTAATCGGCTTTCTGTGGAGCTAAGTGAAGAAGATCAAGACATTCCCAAGGTCATAACTAGCCCATTGTTATTTGTTTCCTCTTTCACAGCAAGTTAGAAAGTTTGATAATCACTACTATCATTCCTCATTATTATCAAATACTGACACTGGTTTACCCTTTACACTAAATTATTTTGTTTCAAGTTGCAAACAAAGGGGAGCAGACATTATTCTGCATTCATTAAAAACAGCCTTGTGCTTTCCTCCACAGATTTACTACTTAGTGCCAAGTGAAAGCACCTCATAAATAGTACATTCACAGAGCCGGTGCCTTCCATTCAAGAGCAGGAAGGGTCCATGGAGCAAAGACCGACTGCTCTGGAGCTGTGAGCGCCACCCCCTCCCCACGGCAGCAGCGCCATCTGCAGCATGAGGCTGGACTCCCTCCAAGTACTCACGGCCTTCTTTAGAACTTTTATGGGCCTGCTATTTGAAAGCGTACTCATTCCATATGCAAAGGGCTGGATACATATGCACATCAACAGCTTCTATGCATGCAAAATGTGCAGATGGGCAAAGGAACATGAAGCAGGGGTTTGATGCTAAAACAAATTATTAACCCCAGGAATTCCTAAAAGCCGCATAAGGGTCCTATGGAAAAACAGCCTCTTTTAGAACTGGTAGCTGGAACTTATTTTATATTTCAGAAACTGTGGTTTAGTAAAAGTGTAAGAAAAACAGCTTTTAGAACTTTACTTTTTTTTTTTTTTGCATTGTTTCCTTTGAAAACAAACATCTGAAAGGTTATAGAATTTCAACCAGCATCATCACCAATGTCGATCTTTTCTCCAGGGTTCCCAGCTCTTATTGATCACATTGTCCTTAGCTGATATGGTGCAAGAGAACTAAGCAATGTGCCCCCTTACATGAACTAACAGCTGCATGATTCTTTTTAGAAAGAGAAAGTAAGTTGAATTTGGGAGTAAGTACTGTACAATGCATTATAGCACATTTTCAAATACTTAATATGTCCATAGTATTCATAAATATATAATAGATCTGGCAGCAGGTATACTAAACCTTTTTATTGAGAGTATTTCAAACTAGTTTATAAATTTAAAATGCTTAGATTTTCAGACCATATTTAGATCTAGTGCTTGCAGATTTAGAGTCAGCGTTTCTAAATGAAGGTAGGTGGTTGACTGGCAGGGGGTCTGAGAGAGCAAGTCAAGGGTTGTGCCCACCTTATTTGGGCAACTGGATATAACTTGAAATAGGAAACAATGAAGAAAGAACACATTTCAGTTTTGGCGTTGAATTTGAAGGTGCAAGTGAGATATCCAAATGGAGCTGCTCAGAAAGCAGCTGCCTGTAGGCGTGCCCAGGGAAAACCGCAGGCTCTTTGGGAGTCATCAGCATGTGGATGGCAAGAAAAGCCAAGAGAGCGGATGAGATTGCCCAATGAGGGTGAGGAGAGAGAGAATCTTGAAGACAGGGACTCTAGGAAAAAAGAGGAGGGCCAAGGGGATGAGAAGAAAGCCAGGAGAGAGCAGCATGGGGGAGTCAAGGGAAGAGAGTGCTTCCAGAAGGAAGGGGTGGCCGACAGGGTCAGCTGCTGCCCAGTCCAACAAGGTAACGATGAAAAGAGGGATTTAGCGATGAGAAGTTCCTCAGTGACCTTGAGGGAGGCATGGGAGCCAGGATGCACTGGTAGAGGCATGAATAAAGGGTCAGAAAAAGGAGGTAGCAAGTCAAGTTTGACAAGGAATGAAGACAGATGGGGGTAGCTAGAGGGGCACTTAGGTTAGATGAGGGTTTCTTAATCCTGGCTGCACATTAGGATCACCTGGGGAGCTTTAAAAAATCTTGACACCTGGGCCCCACCCTGGCAATTCTGACTTAATAGTTATGAGGTGCAGCCTGGGCATCGTAAATTTTTTAAACGGTCCCCAGGTGATTCTAATGAGCAGCCAGAGCTGAGAACAACTGGGATAGAAAAATAATTTCCTTTATGGGTGGGAGTGAGCTGAGCCTGCCTACAGGCTGAAGATGGGAGCCACAGAAAAGGGGCAGCGGAGGGCACATGGATGCAGAAGGCTGGGGGACGACAGGGGCCTCCGGGTGCAGACCAGTATCCAGTCAGCGCTGCCAGGAGAGGACGAGCCTTACACACAAGGAGAAGCGCTGTTTCGTTAGGGCCTGGAAAGGGGGAAACTGGAAGGAAGTGACTTTTCAGTGCATCTGTGTTCTCTGTGAACTAGAAAGAGAAAAGAGAGAGGGAGCAGGTGGCGAGATCAGTGTTTGGAGGAGAGTGGAGAGGGCTTGGCAACGCTGAGGGCCTGGTTTAGGTTAGGGACCTGCCAACGTGTAGTGTCAGCAGTATGTGAAGCTGATGGTTCTCAGCAGAACATTAATTAAGAAAAAAAGAAGCACATCTTTCAGCATGAGGTTTACATTCTTCAAGTCATGTTGTTAGGGGAATTCAAAGTTGAAAAAGTTAAGACCATAGGAAGCACCAGGCTGGGGGTGGTGCAAGATAGTTGTGGATTAACCACTAAAATACCTTGTGAACAGTTAGATTCTCTAAATCCAAAACAAATGAACTAACAGAAACCTTTACTGATATCAGAACTTATAACCATAATAAAGTGACGGTCAACAGCATTCTATTTATTTTAAATGAGGAAACAGTAAGTTCTCTCTCTTTTTTTTTTTAATCATATTTACTTCCTAAAAACGTAGCAGGATCTCCCTCCCCTGTGTTTGCAGTGAGATGTTAACAAATCCATTTGCAGACTGGTTTCCCACACTTCACACATTCGGTCTTGTCCAATACTGCCTCTCTTGTTTTATAACTGAGTAACTGGTAACTGCGTAGCTGCAATCTGAACATTTTGAAGTTGTGAAATAAAGAACATCTATGTGGATCCATGGCTACTTGAGTTTTCCAAAACACCACTCCAGGTAGGTGAAGACTTTCAGTACTAAAACCTAGAGAGACCCAGGCAAATGAGAAGAGTTGCTCACTCCACCATTTTCTCCCCCACAACAATGCCTAAGTCCCTTATTAGTGACAAAGTACTTGCTCTCACAGGGCCTGTGAAACCAGCAGGAAAGGGGACCATGTCTGGTCTGTGTGCCAGGTTTGTGGTGGGAAGCCGATACAGTGAAAGGAGATGTCAAGAATGATTTGAAGAACGCAACACTATTATTGATATCTTCCTTCTCTCTTTGGCTTTACTGTGGTGCAGTGGAGCACCCACACACATTTAATTCCTAAAATCCCTGCCCAGTTTTCTTCATCACCACTGTTCTTTGAGGAGGCTGTTCTGGCATCTCTAGGCTCTGAAACACCTTTTGTTTGCCTTGAGGCTAGTATCCTAAGGCCTCTTCCCTTCCCAAGCCACCAGACCTTCACTTTCCTTTTCTGCTTCCATACTCATATAGGATAAGTCAAGTACATACCTTAATTATCAGACCACAGCACTTCTTGATCAAAGAACCCTAAGCATCTCAATACACAAAGGATACTTTGCTCTTTAGAAGTAGAGAACTCTCCAGGACCTCTTCTTCCTTTGGGCAATAGAGGTCAGATTTTTATCGGAAAGAAACTCTGCTTTCTTCCTCATTCTAGGATGTGCTTTGCTTAGAGCCAATTTTAAAATCATCAACAGATGAAAAGTCACATTCTTGGGGAAGAAGAGAAAAACAGTTTGTACAATAGACTGAAGAAATGGGAGTTTCATCTGTATTAAATGCTCAATACATAGTTGTTGATTTGATGAATAAATGAAGACAAAGCAGATTTCTTTTCTTTAATAATTGAAAAATTTTCTCCTCCTAGTCACCATTATTTTTTTCTGCCTTCACTATAATTTAGCAGGTGCTGTATGCATATTGCAACACTAGGTATAAAGCCCTGGATCAAATCTCATGGTGAACTAATACCTTTTGTAACAACCTGGATAGAACTGGAGACCATCCTTCTAAGTTAAGTATTGCAAGAATGGAAAAACAAACACCACATGTACTCATGATTATTAATAAATTAGAACCAATTGATTGACACTCATGTGCATATATGGTAGTAAAATTCAATGGAAATCAAGCAGTTGGGAAGGGGGAGGAAGAGATGGGTAAATTCACACCTAACAGGTACAATGCACACTATCTTGGTGATGTGCACACTTATAACTTTGACTCAAACTGTACAAAAGTAATTCATATAACTGAAACATTGGTACCGCCATAATATTGTGAAATTAAAAAAAAACCAACAAATCTATGGTGTATACAAAGACAGGTAAAGCAAGGCCTTTGCTATACTAATGAGCTACAATTAGTTTACCGATGTAGTAAGGTGAGGGAAGAAACTTACAGAGCAAAGATCAAAAGAACTTCCTTCAGAATACCTTTTCCACAATCACATAACAAGTCAATCCAATCATAGAATAGAAAATTATTAAGCATTTAGGTGGAGTACATAAGAGAAAAAAATGTGTAGTGAATAATTTTACAGATCCTGTGTAAAACACAGTAAGTTCCTCTTTCCAAGGAGAATATGATGGGTTCATATTTTGGTCATTTTTAAATGACCGGTTTCATATGTGCCAGTCTCTGTGCAGAGTCACATTCAAAAGAAATGTGAATCTGTCTCTGAGAGCCTTGAAAATTAATGCATATCGTTACCTTTGGTGTTCCTGAACAGGCAGACCAGATGCACGCACCTTACAGAAGGCATCCCAGAAATCCTCCTTGGCCATAGTTCTTTTCTCCAAAGCCCCTCATTCATGGCAGCCCCTAAAAATCTCTCCTGTTTCCTCTGGTCCATGCAGTGGCCCCTCTTCTCCCACTCCTTCACCCCCACGCTGCTTTCCCAGCTGCAGGGCTCCTGCCCCTCCTTTCTTGTCCTGCCTGGCTGCCCTAGGATGCTGGGAGCCCTTTATTCACCCCCAACCCTGTGTCTCCTTGCTTCCCACAGAGCAGCGTGTGTAGAGTGCTCTGGAAGTGTTCCCGCCCTCTGGCTGTTGTGTGAAAAAAAAACTGTGGAACATTTCTGGTGAATAAAATTCTTTACTCTGTTCCACATGCATCCCTGGTGGAGATCATTCTCTCTGGGGACAGCCTGGGAAGCTAGGGTGGGGGCAAATGCAGCTCAATTTAGGTTAGATGAAATTGTGGGTGAGGGGTGAAGGGGACTTGTTTTCCTATGGGTCCATCCGCTAGGGACAGCTGTGTAGATTTGAATGGAAAGCCCCCATATTTATCTGTTAACAAGATTTAATCTTGTTGAATGGCAGCCTGAACAAATCTTGTTTTTTCCCCATGAGGCCTTCACGTTCAACTTAGTTCTTCTTGGCTTCCCACCATCCCTGTTCTGATTGTGGGGCCCTACAGGATGTTGTCATTTCCCCTCACCTTTAACCTTGACAGAGTTGACCCCAGGCTAGTCTGTGTGGCTGTACTCATAAGGGTGTTCACACACTTTGGCCCAGCATCTCCAATCCCAGGAATCTATGCCAAAGAAATAATCAGAGATGCAGGTAAATATTTGTACCTAATATAGATATAATAGTGAAAAAATGGATATAGTCTAAATGTCCCCAAATCAAGAAATGGTTAAAAAATTTGGACAAAAGTTATATGATGAAATATACACCTACCAGAATTCTGACATTAAAGACTATTTAATGACAAAATGTTTCTTGTTTAGTTTTGAATAAAATCACAAATAAAAATTTTTTTCAAGCATGATATTCATTTTATGTATATATATGTGTGTGTGGTTGCCCTGAATGGTAAAAATATGGATATTTATTTATCTTTTTGCATTTTACTATGAAATATATTTATTTTACAATCATAAGTGAATAAATATTATTATAAAATAAATTTATAAAGAAAGTAATTCTTAGCACAGAGTAATTGATGTAGAAGGAGGGTGGAAGCAATCTAAATGGTTAACAGTAGGGAAATGGTTAAATAAATTAAGGTGTATTCCTAGGGCCCAACCTCACTGAGGGCACAGCTCCTGCTCTTGACTCCTGCTCCTGAAAGTGCAGAATGCACCTGGTGGCCCACTTCCTGGACTCACTCCTGGCCCCTCTCATGATCCTACCACCTGTGCTGTAACCATTGAACTCTTACCTATTTGGATGTGACTCTGCTGTCATTTCTTCCTTGTTCAGAGGACCCCACTCCTCTCATCATACAGTTCAGTGGAGCTGACCCTCCTGCACCCCGCTAGATAAGGTCCCTAGGCACCAGCATTGCCAATCAGATACTCTTCACCCCCACACCCCCATCACAGTCATTGGTTCAGCTTAGGCAATCGGAATCCTCTTTGGTAATTTTCTTCAGGAGCCATCAGAAAAAAATATCCTTTCTTCCCCTGGGATCAAGAGTTGTAAAGATGATATAAGCTGGAGAGTCATATGTTCAGCTTTGTTTCCAGAAAATACCTATATTGTCCATATTGGGAGAGAATAATGACACCACAGATGAATAAAAATGAGAGATGACAAATAAGAAAGTCCTAAAGATAGTGTTTGAGCCTCCAGATTCAGCAGTGACAAAACCTTAGCTAATAATTTTTTCCCTTTCCTTCCTCTCTTCCTCTCTTTCTTCTTTCTTTCTTATCTCTAAAATATTTTTTGTATTGCTGATTTTTTCTTAAGCTTGTTTGGGAAAGCATTCTGTCAATTGTGACTGAAGGAGTTCTGATTCAAACAGGTATCCTCCCTTGGATTTGGTGACCTGGGTTTTGGAAGAAACCACTTGGTTTTTGTATGCCAAGCAAGTCTGTCTGTTTCTAGAGAACCTCTTGACTTAGGGGGCACGGCATTATACAGACAGGCCTTCACCCTGTATTTATAGAAATTTTCTGTCCTTATTGGCTTAAAATTTCTTTCCTCCTTACCAGTAAGGGAGTGAGATCAGACATACATCATTTAATATTTTACAGGCACTAAAAATTATATTTTGAAAGAATTTTTAATGACATAGGAAAATATAATATATGACCTCAATTATTTTAAGTATATAATAGCTAATCATAAAAAAATACTAGAAAGAACTGTATCAAAATATTATCAGTGGTTATATCTGAGCAATAAAATTAGGGATGATTTATATATTACATTTTCTAATTTTATAAATGGACATAATTATTTTGTGTTTAGAAAATAAGAGTTATTAAATACATAAATTGTGGCATATTCATCTAAAGGACAATATTGTAGTCATTATAGAGAATGTTTTAAAGATATTTTCAGTGACATTGAAAAATGCTCATAGGCC
>CM052436.1:85905712-85934674 GCA_028533085.1 Varecia variegata
AGAAGTATTGAAAGGTAGTCAAAACTATTTATAGGACTGATTGTAGATGTGCAAATATATATATAGAAAATGCCTTTAAAAATTGCTTGAAAATGTTGATAGAAGTTATCTCTTGGTTGTGAGATCATGGGTTTTTTTTTTCTTCTTTATATCTGTTTGTGTTTTCCAACTTTCATAATTGGAATTTTTCTTTTATAATCATAATTGTATTAGTGTTCTCTAGAGAAATAGAACCAATGGGCTATACACACAAATTAATTAATTAATTATAGACATTAACTCATGTGACTATGGTGTCTGAGAAATCTCACAATCTGTTGTCTGCAAGCTGGAGGCCCAGGAAAACTGGTATAGTAGTTCCAGTTGAAGCCTGAATTCCTGAGAACCAGGGGAGCCAATGGTATAAATCCTAGTTCAAATCTGAAGGCTCGAGAACCAGGAGTGCCAATATCTGAGGGCAGGAGAAGATGGATGTCCTGGCTGTGGAAGAGAGAACAAATTTGCCCTTTCTCTGCCTTTTTGTTCTATGCAGGACTTGATAAATTGGATAATGCCCACCTGCATTGGTAGAGCAATATTCTTTACTCAGTTTATTAATTCAAATGCTAATCTCACAGATACATCTAGAAATAATGTTTTACTAGCTATCTGGGCATCCCTTAGCCCAGTCAAGTTGACACATAAAGTTAACTATTTAATATCACAATAATAAAACAACAAAATGTTACTCTGGTGGAGAATAGGTTTGAGAAGGCAATTTTTCCTCCCTCTCACCCTTTTGATAAAGGATGTTGGACATCTTTTCTCCTTTCCCCAGGTCAGGAGCCGAAATCTCCTCTGTCTTTGCTGAAGGAAGTAGTGGATTGGGGTCACTTTTTATGCTGGCAGAGACTGTGGCCTTTTAAACTTTCACCAGGAATGACTGTCTTCTTGCAGCCGAGTTTACCCAGTTTTATCTCCCACTTTAGCTCCACACACACACACACACACACACACACGTTAATTTACAAATAATTAAAGCAGAATTTCTCAGAAAGGGAGAAGCTAAATCTGGGAATGTAGCAAAAGAAAAAAATATTTATATAACATAATGTGATTGCAAACCACATGCCCTGCACTGTGCTATGTACTTTCTGCACATTTTCTCATTTAATCCTCCCAAAGTCTCTATGAAATAGGTACTATCATTTACCCTGCTTTTTAGATCAGCAAAATGGGGTCTTACAGAGATAAAATAACTTCCCCAACTTCATACGACAAATAAGTCATAGAAGTGGAATTTGAATTAAGGCGTTCTTATTCAAGGGCCTATGTGTATATAATAAACTGTGGTAACATACGCTGTGATTTTTGTATTACCTTCAGTGCTTTTTTTGTTGAGAATTGGTGAAACTTTTGCAAAGTGTGGCTAAGGGGAAAGCTTCAGTTCCTTTTCTTTGTTCAGTCTTTGATTCTGTACCATTTCTTGGTATTCATCTGTGTGACATTCATAAGTGATGTACAGTAGAATAAGGACTTCTTTGGGTAAAGGATTCAAAACATAACTGTAGAAAACACTTAACTTGGATGTAATACTCATGTGTGGTTTTAAATATTTCTGCCCCTGCTAGATGTTGTACAGATCTGTTTAGTAAAAGAAGTCAAGGAAGTATACTCCCTAACGTGCTTGCTGTAAAGCTCTGGATGCATTTTCTTGTTTTCTCTCACTTTGTTCTGTATGGTGCTGGTGTGAAGCAGTTTCAAGATCACCTCAGCTTTTGTTGGTTAGGGTGCAACATTAAGCTTTATCTGAAGAAATTATCTCCATTTTGCCAAAATTATTGCCAGTATGACACTACTTTTTGAGGCCTCTGGTTGGAGCCAGCCACCACAGTTTTACCTCTTGATCATTTCATATTCGCATGAGTTGTTGAATTTGCATGAGCAAACCCACCCCAAGAAGCAGTGAGGGGCAGTGGAGTTAGAGCAAGGGCCAGAGAAGGAGCTGTCAGAGAGGTAGGAGGAGAATCAGGATTTCCTCCAGGTTCACTGGAGAGGACAGAAGATAAACTTTTGGGAGGAAATATTCAGTGGTGCTAAATGCTGATGACAGGTAAAGTGGTTTAAAATTGAGGAAAGAAGGTTGGCTTTGGCAATTTAGTGTGTCATTTCTGGAGCAGATTTAGAAGAGAGGTAGGAGTGAAATTCAGGTTGCAATATGGTAAGTTTGGAATGAAATGAGTGGGGAGTGAGTCTGAACAAACTCTCTTTGTCAGTGAAGGGCAGGTGGAAAGTTTAAGTGTGCAACAGCATTGAGAGAAAGTGTGCACATGCACTTGTGTGTGTGTGTTTATGCGTGTGCAAGAAATGAGAAAGCCAAGTAGGTTTATAAATTGAGCAGGAGGCAACACTTCAAGAGAGAAGGGACCTAGAACCTCACACTATTTGTGTCATTTAGTGCTTACAGCAACATTGTGAATCTTGTGAAGAAAGTGAGGTTCAGAGAAGGTAAGCAATTTGCCCAAGAGCACACAGCTACTGTTGTGGCAGATGGTAGATCTTTAGAATGTTTAGAATATTTCTAATTCTATAGACCTTATAAGCTCTATACATGGAAGAGAGGGAAAAAAGGAAAGGATTTTATTATAGAAAGGTCCCAGTGGTAGGGGGAGCAAGGGTTAGAGTTGGAATGAAAAATATGGGTTAGTAAGGCAGAGGGACATATTTTCCCCAGAGGCAAAGGAAGATGGAATCAAAAAATACTGTAAAAGGGATTAGAACTTAATTTCATTTTATTTCCTGGGTGGAAATACAGTGGACTAGGCAGCTGGTGTAGGTGATCAGCTATGTTCCTAGGAGACCATTGATGATTCTATTGACCCTACAGTGACAGAGCACATCCTCCTCTTTTTTATTCCCTTATTTGTTTGGTTTTGATCATTTTCCCCTAAATGCCTCATAGAATGATTTGCAAATCATATACTGTGTCCTTTCATGACTGTAGACTTTTATACTGCGTTCCTTTTATCTGGAATTCCCTTCTTCGTTTATTTGTGAGTATGGAGGTGAATACTACTAGTTAATTAGTAAACCAAGTGAAATATTATAAATAATGGAATTGAATAAATCTCACTTAAGAATCTGGTCTATGATTTTTATTTAGTAGGTTGTTGTTAGATAACATTGCTGGGTGTGTGAAATAGAAGAATTTTAAAATAAAGAGCCCTAAAAGATGAGCAACAAATTACAGCTGGCTTTTGTATCACCGAAGCCATTCCAGTTGAAATTCGTGACCTACTTTATCTTACATTCTGTTGCCATAGTGCTTGGGTTAAATGTGTAATGAAAGAAAATTGATTTCCAGTGTAAATCTTAATTTTTATTGTGCCCTGCAGTGCTGCATGAATGATGCATGCGTGATAAGTCTCACATTTAGAAAATTGCAGGAGGAGTTTTGAGATTTAAAGTATTATGGCATCTATCAGTGGTTATTAGGATAATACATTTTCTTTAGATATGTATCAGTTTCTTAAAGCAGTAAATGACTTTATGATATCCTTAGGCACAAAAAAAACAGGCTTTTCTGAATGTTTCAGAAGCAGTCCCCAATTTACCTGGGTCACATCAGTATTTTCTAAAAAGGAAAACAATATCTATCTTGGAAAGTATGAGCTTTAAGCTCAAAGATAAATTCTTTTCCCCAAATGTTTTAATTCCTCATTTGGTTTAAAAATCAATTCCACAGTAAAGGATGCATTTTTAGAATTCTTGAACCCTTATCTTTATAAAAAATAACCCAGCTGGCAAACAACTCCTGTCAATGGTAGGGTACGTGTATGGGGTGGGGGTGGGGGCACCTAACTAAAACTGAGGACCAGCTTTCCCCACATTTCCTTCTGAAATGGTAAAGGTTTTTTTTTTTTTATTACACCTTAATTTTTTTTATATTTTATGCATTTAAGTCTTCTTAAACCTGGGAGGGTATGGGGCAGATTAAACCCCAAACCTGTTGTATTTGGCCTACAGAATATTTGCTGTCGATTCTAGCTGTCTACCTAATCTATCTATTTCAGTTTCAGTGCCTTTTGGAAAGGTGAGCTTTTCAGTTGTATTGACCTCGCTACCCTCTCATGTATGTCCATACCTGGCACAATTTACTCACTGATGTTATGCGCTTGGATTTGTAGGCATTTGATCTTGTTACCTTTACCTTAAATGCTTTGGGGGAGGGGTGGTATATAAATGACAAAATAGGTTAAGCACAGTTATTCATCTAAATATACATTTGTATATAGAACTTATGTTATTTATTTTAGTATATTTCAAATCTGTTTTGTTTTCATTTTTGAGATGAATGTTTTAGCTTTATTGCAGGTAATGGGATCTCTTTCAGGCCTAGAGAGAAAAATGAGCAAGCCCTGATACTCTGAGCATCTCTCTAATTTCTCTTTTTCTAATTTATGGCTGCTGGGGAGTTATGGTTTCTACCTCTTCTCAGTTTGCTTCCCATAGAGGTATTCAGAAACCTCTATGAACTGTCTATTTCTGGGTTTTATGTTCTAACTCCCTGAGACAGAGAATCCACCATGGAGAGCCCAGGCCTGCTCACTGAGGTTTGCCACTGAGGTTAGGTACAGGAGCCTATCTGTCCAAGAATGCATTGGCGAGAGCTACAGTGTGACATGACTCTTCATGGCAATTGATGCCCAAGAAACTGCCCTTGGCTGCTTGCTCAAAATAGGACTTTTGGGACCAGGCACTTAGAGACTCCCTTGGTCCAGAGGAAACCAGAATTCATGTGTCGTTAAGAGCATACATCCTGGAATCATAATGGCCGGGTTCATAACTTGACTTTACCACTTACTGGCTGTGGGATCTAAGTGAGCTACTTCACTAATCTGAGTCTCAGTTTCTTCATCTGACCAATGGGGATAATAATAACACATATTTCATGAGGTTGCTGTAAGGATTAAATCAGACAATACATGTGAAGGATCCAGCACAGAGCTGGACATATAACAAGAACTCAATAAATGTTGGTTATTATAATCATAATAATCATGATTGTGGTTTGGATATTTCTGTGGATCCAGCACAGTACTGTTCATGTAGTAGTTTCTCAATAAATATTTTCTGGATGGCTACATGAACTAATGAATTAGTGACATGCCAGTGTGTGAAACATGTAGTTTGGCTGAGTAAATCATCTTTCAGGTGTCACCTTAAAACATTATACCTAGAGACTAATATAAGTGTTCCATCTCTTCCTTGAAAATTATTTCCATAATGAGATTTGCATTTCAAATAGGCTTTGAAATAAAGGAACTTTTTTTTTTAACCCAGAGTATCCCTGGATGATCCATTTGTTATTCTTTATAAGGTCCCAGTGAAAAGTTAGTGGTGGCTTTCTTTATTGGCTTTTACAATGCCTGCCACAAAAAGGTATAATTTTTAACTTGCCAGATTTTCTTCCACAAAGCCATCAGCAATGGATGAGAGAAATCTGTTATCCTATACCTGACAGCAATAAATATTGCTTAATTTTTTCCCCAATCTGATAAATATAAAGTGATATAATAGAAATATTAAGCCTGAAATTCACAGATTAGAATGAGGCTGGTATAAAATCACATCCATCTTGTTCCTTCACAGGTTGAACTATATTGAGATGTGAAAAATATATTGTACATCTTTGCTTGGATAGAATCTATCGTCCACCTCTCCTTCTGTTTTTTTAGGACATTGTCCAGTGTGCCATGGCTATAGATGTCATATGTAGATGATACTTAGCTCTTGCTGCTCTTCAAAAGGAACTAGATAGTTTTGGTGCAAGAAAACACTGCTCCAGTACATAAAATGTGCTACCTTCATGATTTTCATTGTTACTACCATTAACAAAAAACTTCTCTGTCATAAGCATCATTGCCTATCGTATTTTTCTAATTTTCTCCCAGGGAAAAAACTTTAAATTCCTACTATTTTACATTGTCTTCTGTTTATCTTTAGTTTCACAAAATGTATTAATATTTCTCAGCTAGCTCCTTTGATTATTTCAATCATAACATTTGTATCTACTTAATATTTCAAACTTTAATCTTTCCTATTTTAATTTTTAAAATATTTTTCTCAGGCATAATTCTTTTTAACCTCACCATTATTGCTTCTTATTTCTTCTTTTTCTTTTAAATATCCTGATGGTTTTTGTTCCTTTTGATCTTATAGTTTTTTATCTTTTATCTTCTTTTTATATCCTTGGTTTATAAATAGCCAGAAGGAAATCTAGATAGTTTTTGTCTAGAGACAGATCCAAAACATTTTGTTCACTCATACACTGCTGGTGGGACTGCAAACTAGTGCAACCTCTGTGGAAAGCAATATGGAGATACCTTGAAGAGATACAAGTAGATTTACCATTTGATCCAGCAATCCCATTACGGGGTATCTACCCAAAAGAACAAAAGACATTCTATAAAAAAGACATCTGCACTCAAATATTTATAGCAGCACAATTCACAATTGCAAAGATTGGAAACAACCCAAGTACCCATCAATACATGAGTGGATTAATAAAATGTGGTATATGTATACCATGGAGTACTACTCAGCTATAAGAAACAATGGTGACATAGCGCCTCTTGTATTTTCTGGACAGAGCTGGAACCCATTTTACTAAGTGAAGTATCCCAAGAATGGAAAAATAAGCACCACATGTACTCACCATCAAATTGGTTTCACTGATCAACACATAAGTGCACATATAGGAATACCATTTACCGGGCGTCGGGCATATAGGAGAGGGGAGGAGAGGATAGGTATATACATACATAATGAGTTCGATGTGCACCCTCTGGGGGATGGACACGCTTGAAGCTCTGACTGGGGCGGGGAGGTGGGGCATGGGCAATAAACGTAACCTAAACATTTGTACCCCCATAATAAGCTGAAATAAAAAAAAGAAAAAAACAAAATGTTTTGTTTATGAATCGGTCATAGATGTAGAAGGGAAAAAAAAATTAGTGTTGAAACCTAGCATTTTAACCAGAACAAATGGGTGAAAAAGGATGTGATTTACTGAGGTAGGAAAAACCAGGACAGGAGTATGTTGTAAGAGAAAATAGAGAGTTTCTTCTATCACCGTGTAATAAAAGAAAGAGCATTTTAACAGAAAAAAATGGATATAAACCCAGATATTTTAAAAAGAATACTTTTGGTTTTCTGAAAAGTTCACTAGATAGTGTATTTTTTTCTTTTTCATTTTGCAGTGAATTGGTGTAAACTTCTTACATCTGAGAATACTTGCCATAGATAATGTAAGGGTTTACGTTTCAGGAAAATTCACTCTGGTATCTGTGTAGAGAATAGATTGAAAAAGATTGAAGTCAAAAAGTGCAATTAGGATGGAAAGTAGATTACAATTTGGCTAAGGTGAAGAAGAGAAATCTGTTGCTAGGGAAGCCGGAAGAGTTGTGCCTGATGTACTTGAGTGTTTTCAGTAACGTAGAGGAAAGAAGCATTTTTTGAGAATCATGTGGTTGAATATTCTTTTTTAAAGAAAAGGTGATAATTTGATGAGTTAAAAATGGCATCTAGCTGTTTTAATAGGCATATTTAATCTTTCTGAGCTTCAGAAAAGGAGTCCTGCCCAACCAACCTGTTGTCTTTACTTAGTATCATGTTTTATTTAGAATAGGCTTTGAAGCCCATGCTATTCTAAAGGTTGCGTTGAAATAAAATAAAATAGTAGTAATTTGTGAATATATTGAACACGTTAAATATTAGCTCCATCAGTGAGATCATGAGTTTCTTAAAAGCAAGAGTGCCATTTTCTTTTTTGTAGAGGTAGCCTGTTAATTCGGTGAGAAGGGGTCACACCTTGGAGATCAGCACTGCTTGTCTCCCACCCACCCTTAGGTTCTTCATCTGCAATGGGGGCAGTGATGTGTATGTCATATGATTCTTCAAGGTATTTAATGAGATAGTGGATGTGGATGTGTAAAGGAGAAGGGATTGTAGACGTGTTAGCTGTATATTTCTCTTCTTTTTGCTCCAGTGCCCCCTATGCTGGGTACACACCGAGGGTACTAACCATATACTCGTTGAGTTAATGAATGTATGACGCGGGGCGAGAAGAGCTTTTTATTTTAGAATTCGGAAGGCTTGGAGCACGTGAGTCTGTCAGCAGCTGAGACATGGAACGTCAATAAAGTTTTGTTAATTTTTTTAAAAAAAGCACCCACTAAACTACAAAACCCTTCTCTTTCCTAGACGTAGACGAGTCACGTGGCTGCCAGGACTCCGGAAGTCTGGCCCGCTCGGCCAATCACGCCAGGAAGCCTATGCAACGGCGCTAGGCTGGCCAATCATGGGGAAGCTTGCTCCGGGCCGAGCCGGGTCCCGCCTCTGCGCGGGGCGCTGACGGGTCGTTAGCGGATACGGAGCCTGTGAGGGCGGGGCCAGAGGCCTTTGCCTGCTTTCGCGTCCGGCTCTTCCCTCCAGGGTCTCGGCTACCGCTCCGCCATGGCTCCCAAAGGCGGGTCTAAGCAGCAGTCCGAGGAGGACCTGCTCCTCCAGGATTTCAGCCGCAACCTCTCGGCGAAGTCTTCCGCGCTCTTCTTCGGGAACGCATTCATCGTGTCAGCCATCCCCATCTGTGAGTGCTGGGACCGAGGCGAGCGGGGGAGGCCTCGGGCAGGGCGGGCTGAGCTGTGCTGGGACGTGGCAGGGCCGGGCGGGCTGGCGGCCTCCCCAGTTCTCCTGAGCTCGGGAAGGCACGTAGCCTCTTCTCGGCAGGGATTGCTGTGGGCGGCATTTCAGGGAAGTGACTTGTGGCGCTTTTTAAAAGAGCGCACGTTCCTGGGCCCCACCCCCGGATTGAGAGTCACTAGTTCTGGGATGGAGGCCCCAAATCTGTATTTAAATCAGACGCTGGAGTTAAGTACTTGTGTACTTAAGTACCTGCTGTCCTTTTCCATACAACTGGCGTTTGCCGTTACGAAATCTTAAACTTATTATCTTGGAGAAACTAATGAATTAGGAGAGCCAGCCACCAAGTAACCCTCAGAATTATAAGTGTGTCTTTACGTGAACTGCCTCACACCAATGAGCATCATTTTCCTAATTTGCAGAATGAGAGAGGTTGAAGCAATGGCAGGAGTCAGCAATCTACCTTATTTAGACATTTTAATAAATCTACAAGGCCAACTCTAGAATTCTCGCCTTGTTGGGAAGTTGTTTGCACACTTAGCCACGATTATTTTTAGAGCTCAGGGTTCCCGAATTTGAATCTCGTGTCTTTCACACTGATGCACTGTTGTTGGTCAATCAGATCCAAATGTGTGTTCTCTTTTGTTCTTATAAAACCCAGTGTGGCAATAAACGTGGTGTGAAGCTTTATGGCTCACTGACCCGACAAAGCTCTACCTTGATTTGAGATAACAGCCACGTCAGCAAGTAAACTATGGTTTGGGACTGCACGTGGCTGTTTTGGAATGGCCTGTATTTAGCATAGTAGTACCCTGATGAATGAAATTTGAAGTCTGAATTGTGATTTTGTTGAGCCAGTTCTCATTTTAGAAGAAGCAGAAATCTCGCCTGGACTAATAGGAAGGTTATGTTTTTTCAAGTGCTCTGAACTGGGAAAGGTTGAGACTGTAACTGGTTTTACTGGCTATCTCACCTCTGACGATCTTGAGATACTGTATTGGTTTCCCTAACCCCAAATGTATTTTATCAGGCTTAGCTATAATTAATTTAGCAGGATTTTGTTATGGGGTAGTAATATTTTGTTTCTTTTTGTACCTTTCCCCTATCTTAATTCAGGGTTATATTGGCGAATATGGCATATGGATCTTATTCAGTCTGCTGTTCTGTATAGTGTGATGACCCTAGTAAGCACATATTTGGTAGCCTTTGCATACAAGAATGTAAAATTTGTTCTCAAGCACAAGTAAGTATATTTTTCAATTGCATTTTTGTATAATGGGATGTTTCCTTAAAGATCATTTGTATGTGTGTTGGTTTCAATAAGCATTTGAGATCTACGTGTGTGTATGTAGTTGAGGGGGAAGGCACATTGATGCTAGGAAGAATTGTTAACTCGCTGAAGCAGTGATCAGTCTGACACTACTACGAAAGTAGGTTTTGATGGTGGAATTAGAACCCCTAAGCACTAGCTTTAATATGAGATTCATCAGAAAAACAACCCCATCAAGTAAATTAACATTTCAGAAGCCAAGTGGAAAGACTTGTTCTGGGCTCTTCATGTACTATTTTTGCAAGTGAAAGAAATGGTCTTTTAAAATTAAACCCTGACATTTTCAAGGCTAATTACTTTTTTCTTACAAGTGTATAAAATGTAAAGGATAATTCTATTTCTTCTATTTTAAGATCACATGTATTATAAAATATATAACTATTTTAGTAGCTTTTGGAGAGGAAAATACAAGCCTTACCACAATAAATTTGTACATTAATTATTAATATAAGCAATTATATACTCTGGCTTCATAAAGATTAAAATGTGGGGGAAGTCCAGACTTAGGAAAGATGGTAGGTAACTTTTATTATTTCTGAGTGTCATGGTCTTACTGTTTAATTGTAAAAGGCACCCTTTGAAGTTGTTTTCATGCACTTTTTGTTACTTGATTAGGGGAATAGCAGGATATTTCTGCTTCCTCAATGGGACCTTCTAGGTGCTATATTTCTTTGGAAATAATTTCTTAAAGACAGTTGGAATTTTGCTGAGACTTGAAGTGCCAGCATACTTTGTATGTTCTTTATCTTTTCATTTCCATAGTTCCCACTCTAGTTTGGACACTTTTTATTTGGATTGCTGTAGCAGTCTCCATCTGGTCTCTTAAAAATTTTAAGGACTGCCTTGCCATGTGTTATATAGAGGATGTTACTCAATGTAATCCTTACATCTTCCATATAAAGTGCAAATATCCTTGTTTTATAGGATGAAAAGTCTGTATTCCTCGTCGTTCGACGTCATTTTTTATCATATCATTCTCTTAACTCATTATGGCCATCTTTTTCCAATGCATTAAAGGCAAATTCTTCCAGACCCTTGGAATGCAAGTCATCTGTCTGCTTTCTATGAGTCTGTCCTCATCTTCTAGATTTGGGCCTTAAGCTTTCTGACTCAGCCTTCATGTCATCCTTTGAATGTGACTTGTACCTTCCCCCATTTAGGAGTATTTTCCTTCCTTTCCATTCTTACATGTCTTTATTTCAAAACCTCTAGGAATCTTTTCCAAAGAAATCCTTCCTGACTTTGATCATTCTTTTGCCTTTTTGAGCTGTGTTGTCCCCATGTTAGGGACGGAGGAATAAAAACCTATTGAGATGATCTCAGTTAACAGGAGTTTATTGTAAGAATTGGCCAGAAATGGTCTCAGTGGCTGAAAGTGGCCATGGTATTTTCCCCACTATCATTCTGGACACACAGGGGCTCAGGTTTTGTGGCTGCAGTTCTGATAGACCAGCAGAGTAATTGGGTCATCTTTGTCATCTTTCTGCTTGGCAGCTTTTCCATAAACTGCCATTCTAAGATTCAGTCGTCTTGGCCTCTGCTTTTGTGGACTGTGTTTCTTTGAGGCATGGCCATCTGTGGATAAAGAAGCCCTCAGAAGTGGGCATCTTGTATGACCCATCCTTTGGGATCTCCTTGGAACTCGGTCCCTTTGAGAGTTGGCATTTTTCAGTTGTTCATGTATCATTTTTCATTCACCTCGTTGGAATCAAAATCATGTTCTTTTTACTTTCTCATTTCCACTTTAGGCTTCTTGAGGACAACTGCCATATATTTTGTTTTATATCCCTTACAACAGTTAATGGTACATTTAGTTCAGTAAAATTTTAATGACTTCCTGACTTAATAGACTCTCTCAGAGTAGAATTTTTTTTTTTAATCATAGTTTTGGTTTAGTATTAAATACTGCTACTGACATGGAAACTCCTACACATTTGCAAGATGGTTAAGGCTCAAAGATCCAGCAAGATGTTGAGTGTGGGTAGGTGTTAGTAGTAGAGGGAAGATGGCAACAAGAGTTGACAATCTGGATTCCAGCCCCAGCTCTGCTACTCTTAAATGTGTGGCCTTGGGTGTATATTTTACCTATGTAGACTTCAGATTCCTAAACTATGAAATGGAGATACTAATGGTACCTCAGAGGCTGGTGAGGATTAAAAATGATCATGTGTGACATGCTAAGTGAAGTGTCTGGCATGTAATAATGCCTGATTGGAGAGGTTGAGGGTAAGAGAGCCCTTAGAAATTTTTATAAAAAGGTAGCATAATTTAAACAATGTTTGCAAAAATGTGTTTATTTAAAAAAATTAAGTATTAATACTTTTTTTTTTATTCTGGAAAGGTTCTGATATACTGATGTAAAAGAAGGAAAATATAGTTGATTTTCTGGATTATTTCAGTTGAATATGTGCTAGGTCACCAGAGTGACCTCTGTCTTGTTTTAGAGCATTCAACACTGAGTGAGGTTTATTTTCTAAGAGCCTTAAGACAGAGGAGGGGGGCCTTCTTCAGTTACAGTAAACCTACAGTGTGTTCGTTATGCCTCTGGTAGTTGAGTATAGACTTCTAGACGTAGAAGAGAAATTATTTAGTTATCTGGTTTAGTATTTTCAGAAAGATTTGTCCTGTGAAGAGTTAGTTGACTATTTGTCCCGAAGATGCATGGAGTTAACCAATCCTTTTGAAAATATAGTTTATTCCTGTGTCCTAATACTATGACAGTTTGGTGGGGGGAGGTGTATATGTGTATTTTTTATATTAAGCTAAGACGGTTTTCTGCTGTAAACCACATCCATTTCATTTCAGTTGGTCTTTTGTATGAAAAAGTGGTCTGATGTTAAGTTCAAGAAACACTTAACTTAGTGCCTGGCCTGCTTGAGAAAAGAATCTCAGCCTTTGGAACCTAGTGTCTCAGGAATGAAAGAAGCATCTGAAAAGATGGTTTCTACATGATATATGAGTCAGGTGAATTTGGATCTTTGGAGTAAAAAGTACATTGTAGTGTCCTAAAATCTCTCTTAAAAAGGTAGCTGTCTGCCCCCTTAGCTGCCATTTCATTAGGTTTCAGAATTTATTTCCTCTTATCTATTTTTTTTAGAGCAACCAGTTTTCCTCCCTCCAGTTATCAATTTGTGTGGGGTAACAAAGTTAAAAAGTAACTTTGTAAGCCTTTAAAAAAATACAGTAGTTTTCTTTTTAACAATGTCAATTCTGACTCAGAGACATAGGTAAAATCAGCTACAGTTCGTGCTTAACTTGTATCACAGAAACTCTTGGGGTTGAAGAAAGATTGAAAACTACTGCCTTGAATGATACTAGTCTTTCTTTGCTGGGATCCTGATTTCTCCACAGTTTTCTTCAGGAACACTGACTAGAACTACATACAGCATAGTAACGAAGGGTTGATTGATTTCCTGTAGAGTGAACAGATTTCTATCTCTGTGTTCCATATCCTGTTGGGATATTGTGTTGAATGCTGTCATAATGGGACTGTATAGGTAATTGTTAAATTTTGCTTGTGGTCATTTATTACTTTTTTATATTTATGGCTAACCAGTTTCTCTTATATTATGAAAAATATACCATGTTGATTTAAGTGTCATAGTGTATGGGAAGCTTTTTGTATTTCATCCTAGTTTAAATTTTATCCTCTTTCGCTAGCAACCATATCTGATAAAATTCATCTGTAGATTCTTTTGATGAGTATAAGTTTATCTGACCTGTCACTGAATATTTCAATCTGAGTTCTTGAGTAACACTTTCAATCTTTTCTGACTGATTCCATTATTAAGTTTTGGTGCAACCCACCAACCAGTGGTTAATTTAACAAAGTGGTGTGGACAGCCCCTGACCATGTGATATTATTTCTTTATAGTGAAATTGTCCTTTGGAGTGGAGTTAAAAGCATTATTTTAAGATATTTCAGCTATTATTTCCTTTGTTTATTAAGCCTAGTTTTCTTTCCTGTTATTTACTTGGAATTGAAATCATATCATTTGGTAAGGCCTTTCGAAATTTATTTGTTGAATAGTTAAATTATAGGGTAAAACAAAATGGAGCTATTCATAACTAAATTACACTAACAGCATTTGACTTTTATATCCATGTTAAATCCCTAAACTTTGGAAAATTCTCCTTTTAAGTAGAAATAAAAACATACAACTTATAAACCACATCTTGGAAGTTTCTTGAACAACTTCTTTTTTGGCTAGTACAGTAATAAAGTTGGAACTTCCTGTCCAGCTTATTTACAGTTGCTAATACAAAATATGAGTGCAGAGTGTTTCTGAGAGAGTGTGATGTTCACTCATAGCATGTGAAAACTTTTTTCTTTTTTTCTTTTCCTTACAGAGTAGCACAGAAGAGGGAGGATGCTGTTTCCAAAGAAGTGACTCGAAAACTTTCTGAAGCTGATAATAGAAAGATGTCTCGGAAGGAAAAAGATGAAAGGTTTGACTCCTTGTTTAAAGTGTTTGAAATCAAAAAAGGGGGTACTTTGGAGACAATAAGATTTTGATTTCTGATTAGAGAATGTGGATACTGGAATTATTTGAGGTAAATTTTGGAATTGTAGACGTTATAGTAATAGGAATGGTAATAGCTGACTTTGGGAGTTTTTATTACTACCAGATACCTCTCTCTGTGCTAAACAATATTTGATTTATTCCTCTAAAGGGCCATAAGAGGTAGGTACTGTTGTTATGTCCATTTTACACTGGAGGAAACTAAGGTACGGAAAGCTTGGGTAACTTGCCCAAGGTCCTAGATTAATACATGGCAGATCCTTGATAAGAACACAAGCAGTTTGCCTTGGGAACTTATACCTATAGTTGCTCTGCTGGAATTTAGGAGACAGCAGAGGTTTGTCCAGTGCTAGCTTTGCCTGTTGTTAGCTGTGGGACCTTGAGTTTGTCACCTAACCCCTCTGGGTCTGAGAGGTTTTATGGTGTGTTATGTGTTAGCCTGCCTAGGTGGTAATATTTCTGTTTCTGAGGTTCTTGAGGGACATTTAGTACTTGGTTATCTGCATTGGCTGGGAAAAAGGAAAGAACTGGATTTCTCTTTTTTTTGTCCAGTTCTCTGCCACATTTGTTAGCCCCCACTCCCATTTTTTCCTGTCAGCTGCTCTTAGAAGACTCGTTGAACAGTCTAACATCTGAGTAGCAGAAGTCCCTGAATGATTGAGTAAACTTGTGCTGCAGAGTTGCCAGATAGTTTTATAGAGTTAAGAGTCTGGTGATTTTCATGGATCTTTAGTTTTAGTATCAACAAGGTGCTTTGTGGAACAGAATTTTTATCCCACTTTGCTCCAGAAAGACTTTTGGGAACTTGTAAATATTAAAGTACATATAATATATTTATTATATTTAATACAATTTTCTCAAAGTGCATATAAAACAAACAATACAATTTTAAAAGACCAGAAACCATTTAAAAAGAAGAAAAGGTGGATGAACAAGGACTTTAAAGTTAGTTACAGCATTTGAACCCCAAACATAGTTCTGAGTTTCCAAGTGCCGGGGGAAACATCTGAGGTCACATAGCTTTAATTGTCTGAAGAGAGGCAGCGTGCAAGTCCTTCTGAAAAGAAACTTTCCTGGCACAGAATCTTGGAAAGACTTTATCAAGTGGATCCTTATTTAAGGGACACTGAGTAACTTAATGAACAATGTCTTCTGCAGTGGTTTTGGAAAGGCACCAAAACATTATTGAAATGATTATCTCCTATGGATCCTTTATAAAACTGAAGGCACAGTATTAAAATTCTGACAATAAAGGCCTTTTTGCAGGGAGCAGCTTTAATGAGGTCTGGCTGCATATTTTTGCACAGGGATAGAGGTTAGAGAATCTAGCTTACTTTAAAAAAAAACCTTTTTATTGAATTATCATATTCATTAGAACAGTTTCTTAAACTGGGATGCACATCATAGTTACCCAAATTCAAATTGCTTATTACAGCTTATTTAGCTCTTTTACAGCCAAGCTTGTTGACTTTGGATTAGAACACTTGGTGCATAAAATGTGTCAGTTGCCAATAACATTAGTCATAGTATTGTCCTTAGGATTGAGGAGGGGTGTCACCTGGCTCTTGAGTAGAGTTATCTTTTTTGGGGACAAAGTGTTTACAATAGTGGCTTTCAACCTTTTTGATAATGACCCACAGTAAAAAATATATTTTACCTTTTGACCAAATATACATGCACCCATGAAAATGTTTCACAAAACAGTATTTGTCCTATTGGGTACAATATACTCTTTGATGTTTTTCTGTTCCTTCCTATTTCATTTGAAAAAAATTCTGGTCTCAACCCACTCAGTTAATTTCACTGGGCATTCGATCCACTCGATTGAATTCACGTCCCACTAATGGGTCACAACCTACCCTTTTAAAAACTACTTTACAAAGTTAATTAACCAGGAGGAATAAAGGCTCCCTTATTCACAGGCACCGTGGAACTTCCTTTTGTCTGCATGAAGGGGGTAAAAGAAAAGATTGATAAAGTACTAGTAAATTAATAAGACAAAATATCAAAACCAGTAAAATAAAATAAATAACAAGTGAAAGCATCTTGCAAATGCTAGAAAAAATCTTCCTAATGATCAAGCACATTCTTTGTTTGAAGTAAATAAAAATGGCTGACAGTAGTCTGCTTCTGTGAGACCACAGCTGGTATTTGTCCTGCGATTGTGTTCTGAAGGTGTGATGTTACTGAAGGCTGTAGAGAGCCTCAAGCCCAGGGTATAGCCAAGGAAGCCCCATCAGGCTGCTGACCATCAAGTTTGTGTTTTAGGTGAGGGTCCAGAGAAAGATGACTTGTTTGAGCTGCTGAGGAAACCATGCCAATTGTAATTAATCCCTTCTTCCGTAGCCCTGGCTGCCTGGGAAAATTGATAACATAACCAATGACTGTTTTCTTCAGCAGCAATAATGAGTGTGAAATATTTTTTTCAGTGGAGGAAAGGGGACAATTCTGACTAAATTTAATATTAAAAACACATTGTCACCCTAGAACACTTAAGGAAAAACTTGTCTTAAAATGATCTAGAGCCATGTGGTATTTAGAGTTTTTAATCATATTTATAAACTTGACTTGTTTCCTTGTCTCCAGAATCTTGTGGAAGAAAAATGAAGTTGCTGACTATGAAGCTACAACATTTTCCATCTTCTATAACAACACTCTGTTCCTGGTCTTGGTCATTGTTGCTTCCTTCTTCATATTGAAGAACTTCAACCCCACAGTGTATCCTTTTAAAGGTTGATTATCTTTTTTAGAAGTCTAGAAAGAGTAGTTGGTTTTGGTTTCGACTTGTCTGGATATTTTAGTGGAAAGAAAAATTGCTCTGGGAGTCAGTGTATTAAATAGCACTGACTTCAGGCGAGTTTCTGGATATTTAAAATAACAGCTTTTGGTGTGATTTAAAGTTCTTTTAAGTTTATGCATTGTGACTTATAATAAATAACAAGTATTATGTAGCAGTCTTCTTTATATGATTATGTATACTTGCCTACTTAAAAGTTCCAAAGAGCCAAAGCAAGCTTGCCTTCTTTGATAGCTTTTGGAATAAGCCCCTGTTTGTGCTTTTATTTTTGGGCTTTGGAATTGGGTAGATGGACAGTGCAATTAAACAGGTACCTTAGCAGTGTTTCAAGCTACTCTCAAATTGAGCTTTTGAGTAAGAATCAATCTTCTCTAATTAAGGTAATTTATTAAAGGTGTTTTCCAGGAATGTTCAGCCAAACTTATAACAGTTGGAGATTATGATGTAATAAAACATCAGACACCCTCCAGCTTGTATTTTCTGGGAATACAGGAGTGGTTTGCTGAAAATGGCATAGTTCTGACCCTGGAAATAGCTGCAAGCTTTCAGAACCTCCTTGCTATAACAAGCCAACTGCAGCAAAACTACGTGACAGGGGAGATTAATTTTTCCTTTGTTCTTGGGGAAGAGGGAGGGGAAGGAAAACAAATCTCTCTTTCCTCCTCATGTTCTTTGATCAGCTCCTCTCTCATGAAGGTTAAATGGAATTCACATGTGTTCTTGATCATGTGTTCTAGATTTCTGTCTCAAGAGTTTTCTTTTTAAAATTGGAACACATTTCCTGTGAATGTTTTTCATTTTTTATGGTCTTCTGTCTTGCAAATTGTGTTTGCATTCAATGGGGCTTCATATCATTATGATTATACCAAGTATCAGGAATGAAACAGTACATTCCAAAGAGATGGGCTTTATTTTATTTAAAAACTAATTTTGGGTTCTTAATTTTTCCTTAACATTAAATTCCTACAGGAACTACATTTTGTCCATCAGTGCTTCATCAGGACTCATCGCCCTCCTGTCTACTGGCTCCAAGTAGACTATGGCAGCTTTACCCCTGGCTTTGTATCTATGGGTGGCCTGTGGTTTATGGAAAAGTAGCAGGGTGGTCGGGGTGGGAGACACACAAGATGTTTTTACGTGTGGAGTTTGAGGGTTTAAAAACCCCAACAGAATGTAATTCAGTATTTGTATATTGGCTTTTTTTGATACGATGTTGAAATTAAATGAAAAGGAAACTCAGTACCAGGACATTTATTAAAAGGCAAAAAGTGTCTTGCAATGTGCTGTAATCACAAGAAGAGAAAATAACTTGTTTCCTTGATCTGTCAGAGGTCACAGTAACCTGGGCTGAGCTGTTATTATTTAAAATAGTAGCAAGAAGTTAATAACTGGTTCTCTGTGTTCCAAGCACAGTATTACAACTGTTTTTGAACCATAAATATCATAATGAATCCTCTTCCCAGAGGATTGAGCAGAAGCTTTATGTTTACAAGTCTCTGAATTTGTGATTTGAAATAACACAAAGTTTAAAACATGATTTCTCCGACATGGGGAAGAGAAACTTGTGGAAAAGGTTGTTTTTTGTGGGTTTTTTTTTTTTTTTTTGGTAAAAAAAAAGAGCCAAAGTAGTAACCTAAAAATAGTGCACCAGGCGTATGAGAGTTGTCCTACGGAGTTAAAGCTCATACTGTTCAGCTGTATGGCTTTGGCCCTGCGTGGCCAGGGAGGTCAACTTGACCCTGCCATATTCATTTGACTTATTAAGACACAGGGATCATTGTTTTCCTTGACCAAGGTCTCATACCCCGGAAAGAATGTTAAGTAAGAGAGAACACCTCTTTTCTGAATATTGACATGTAAAAGACCAAAGTAATTTTTGTTATCTTAGTTCTGGAATTTTAACAATTCTCTAAGGAATTTATAGTGGTTTTAGTGCTTGTCAGTATTTTTCCCAATTTTCCCTTCAGTTCACAGGTCCCATCAATTGTGAACAAAACATTGATCTCTTCAGCCCTTGGGGGTCCAGCTGAGAGCAGTCTCTTGGTATTTTTAACCAATATGTGTACAGATACCATCATTTTCTATGTATGCCATGACTTAAAAAAGTTCAGGTAGTTCTTTAACCTGTGTCACTTGAACAGAGAATCACAGGTGAAAACAGTTTCATATTCCTATTAGCTTTTGACCACATCCAGTAATTTCCTACAAGCAGTACCTCTAGGAAATATATTCCTAATCTTTAATTTCCACTTCTAAATTTAAGATGAATGTTATAAATGTTACTAGTTTTACTTATAACTTGAAGAGAGTCACTGCAAGGTACAATTAGGGTAACACATAATAGTTTTTTGTTTTTTTTTTTAACTTTACTCTTGATAAAAAGCCAGTCAGTAGTTTGGTGGCATGGAGTTTATGTAGCAAATGCATTTGCTTATTTGACAAAATGATTTTTTGATTGACTATCAGTGTCTACTATTTATTAGAGCTGGGGCAATGACATTGTAAATTGCTGGTGAAAACGTACCACTAGATGGCAGTGTCTGTAGAGATGGGGAAAAAATTGCCACCATTCTTGGTATAATACAGGTTAGATGGGTTGGTGAAATAGGAATAGCTCAATAGAATTTCTCTTGAATTAATAAACTGAAAATTTGTAGGAGAATGAATAAGCAAAATTTGTTTTCTGTCCTGAATTTTTCCTAGAGCACTCTGTTTTTAATCCTGATAATGTTTTCTAACTTTCTATACTGTTAGATAAATTTCTATGCATAAAATGATAAGGCGTATACTCACAGTTCAACAGTTTTCATTAAGGATTTACTGTACCAGTACTTTACTCTCCAGAATTGCAGAACCTTTTCCCCTGTACTCTCCCCATCGTCTACAACAGCTATGTGGCACATAGAATTATGATGTGTTCAGTCTGATTTAAATAGTAAAAATCTGCTGTAGAATTTTTATCTTAAAAAGACCTCATACCCAACTGCGGTAAAGAAGAGATTCTAATTGCGATTCAAGGCAATTTCCTTTTTTCACACTCGTGATAAGCAGAAGCTTAGTGTTACAACATTTTCCTTTAACCTGTTTTTAATTTCCTCATTTACAACTTAATAAAAGTCTTGGATTGAAATTCCTTTAGCCAGTAAAAATTCACTGGTTGTTGTACTTGGTGTATTATTGCAGCCTGGAAAGGATAATTTGAAACAAGTTTCGAAGTTAACTGAAATATGGAGGTTGAATTATACTCAAAATTCTTGTGAAAGTTCTTGCTTAATTAGTATGATTAAACTTGGCTTTTGAAAATTCGTATTTTCCCTGGACTTCTTTATAAGAATCGTGAATAAGTACATCATCTTTATTACATTATTTCACATTAACCATGATTTTAATTTCCCACACATGTAAATACTGGTCAAATGTCTGTGAGGCATTGGCAGGCAGAGAGCAGTTACATTAAAGAGCAGACATCGGGCCTCTGCCTGTGTGTGCCTGCTGTGCCTTCCTGCCCGCCCTGTTTCTTCATTTCCAGTGTGTATGCCAGTCACTGCTGTTCTGGAGACAGGAAGGATACATATATGTGTACATGTATGGAGAAAACTAATTTACAGATATATCTACTGGGGCTGTAAGGGATTACTCTCACCGCCTTGGACTCCCAAGTAGGTGAGAATTGAAGATTAGGAGGGTCTTTTGAGTGGTTGGTATAGATTTTCAGGGAGATGGTTAAAGACTAACTTCTTGGTCTTCATGAGTTTTCATTGCATCTCTTCTCTGACTTTTCTTGTCTGATTCCTTAATTTGGAAAAAGCTTTTCCTTAAAGGAGCACTGGACTGGAACACGAAATACTTGGGTTCTGCCATTAACTAGCAGTGTGAGTTTGGGCAAGTTTTTTCATCTATCTAGGCCCACTTTCTTCATTTGCCAAAGAGGGATAGCTTTGCAGATGGCTAAGATTCCTTCAGGCTCTGACTTCTGCCTCTTGATGTTGATACTTTCTTCATGAAGAAGTGACCGTCCTTACCGTGGAAAGCCAGCCACAGGATTTCTAGTTTGCATTTCTCCTCTCTGAGATTTTAGTATATAGATAGCTGCTACCCAGGTTACCGTTCAGAATGATATGTTCTTTGCCAGGGAATTCTTTCCAGAGGAGAGTGAGAGTGCATGGAAATTTTTCTTAAGGATATAAGTGTGAAACTTATTATCTAGCATATTTACCATGGCAGATGATTTGCATATAAAAAACAGGCTGTTCCCACAACAAACCAATAATGTTTATATTTGGTTTTGATTTGCAGGTTTTTTAAAGGAAGTTTGAGAAGCTTTAACCTTAGTGCAGAGTATTCTAAAATCCAATGAGAAATATCTTTAGTAGCTAATCATATTCTCCATTAATAAGAGCAGAAAGTTTGGATTCCAATCTAAGTCTCAGTCTTTTGATCACTGCTATTTCTGTTGGCTATTTAGTGCAGCTTAGCTACCAACATAATTTTTATTTAGCTTATTGCCCATTTTATGGCCTCATGTATTTTGTATGTATATATTTTATATATATGAAAAAATACACATCTTTTATAATGAAAAATCAGATAAAAGCTATTATGAAATTGAATGCACAAAATGTTTTTATTACTCTAAGCAAATAAGTTAAATCGAATTTTCCATTAGACAGTACCTCAGCTCATTTATACAAACAGTAGTTCACTGGTTTGAGGACACAATGAACAACTGAAAAAATGATCCATGTCCATCATTAATCTAATACTCTTGGGCAAAAAAGTCCAAACTCCCTATTAGAATACAGGTAGTCGTAATCAAAAAGAATTTTTTGATACCTCCCACTAACCTTTTAAGATTAGAACTTAACCTTGAAATACATTCTGGACATAGTTAACAGAAATAGTAACAGAAAATGGCATTTTAAAATGGTATCATATTTCTTCTGTAAATCTCAAAGTGATTTCTGTATGGGGAACCTGCTGACCTGAAAATTAAATTAGAATTTTGTACATCCTCAGATGTCCAAATACAGTTAAAGGACCATCCCCATCCCCCAAAAGAAAGAGAAGCATGTTTTCTCCTTTTTTACAGATATCGACACACATGGTATGTTCTCACAATTTTTATGAAGTGAGATAGTAACGAGGGTAAATAGCCAATAGTGGCAGGGCTAGATATACCTCAGATTCTGAGTGCAACAAGGCTAAGCCCCTTTAATCCATGCAAAGAACTTTCATGCATATGGTTTAGTGCATATAATATGATTATAGAATCAGGAAGTTCTTTAACATTTTGCTCTTTACTGGGCAAGTAAATTCACCCAGCATATCCTTAGTAGTGACATAGCATTTTTTACGAAGCCTATGATTTGCTTTCATGTTAATAATTCCTCAAAAACACTTAAGCATTATATTGTAAAGTCCCAGTGCTAATTGAATGGAACATTTGCCTTTCTAGATATTTTACAGGTTTACTTACAAAACTGAGCATGTGTATATTTATTTTTAAAGCTCAAATGTTGACACTTGCAGAAGTTATGCCTATAAGCAGTTGAACATATAAAGCAGGTTTTAATAAAATGTAAAAAAAAAGACACTTAATTGCAAATACATTGCATTTTATTCAAAGCTAAGTTCCCATAGCAGTGTAATCCTCCCTTTCATAAATTAGCCATAATGTCTGTAGTTCATGATTAGGGTATTCATCTCTTTACCCTCTTTATATGTAAATGGATAACATTAGAATCCTAATAGACACACTGGATAAATTGTTGTACAGGGCCATTTTGGGGTCAAGCAACAGTAAATATTTGAAAGGTAATAAAGCAAATACCTAGAAATTTTAGCTTTGTTGAATGACAAGTGAAACAAAACTTGCTAATGTGAATGTGAAGATAGGAAAATGTAAAATTATTTCTGCTTATTCTCCCAAGCAAGACTTCTCAGTGATGACATCTTAACTCTGTTTCTTATGCATTCAAATTCATCTGTGGATTTTGTTCTTTTGAAAAAATATATCTGTACAGCCTTCTTTAAGTTACCAAATTCCTGAAAGTAATACATCTTTCCCCCCCATATTCTCTCCATTGCATAAGCATGAGGTGTACAGAGCAATGCAAGAATAGGTGATTCCAGTCCAAGGTAAGAAAATAGAACGGATTTTCTTGGTTGTGAGTTTTCAGATGTGCACAGTGGTAGCAACAGTAGATACCTCAGAGAATCCAGGGACACTAGAGGTTGAGCAGCAGGCTGCTAAGTGATTCAAAAGAGTGGCTAGTAACACTGTTCTGTACTGGGTGCAGGCCGCTATTTTAACCATGCAGCTTCTGTGGCTCATGCATTGCCTTATGATCTGTAGTCCTTTTTGCTGTAGGGCTTGTTGCGTAATATGTTATCAATCTCATTTACCACATGTGATGTCATCTTTGGGAGAACCTGAAAGCAAGAGGAGAAGTACAAAGGATGTGGTTAGTACTGTTGGTCATTTGTTGTTGGTTTGTGCTCTATATTAAGCAAAGTCGTCTAGACTTGTACACGTTCATAAACCACAGCTGGAATGAATGTAAGCTTCTTGCGGTCAGGAGCCTTGTTTGCTGACTGCGTAAATGAAGGCATAAGGTATAACTGAAGGCTCATAGAAATATAATACAAGCCACATTTGGAATTTTAAATTTTCTAGTGGCTACCTTAAAGAGGTAAAAAGAAACAGGTGAAATTAATACATGTTTTTATTCATTATATCCAAAGCATCATTCAACATGTAATCAGTATAGAAAATGAGATCCTTTATATATTTTTTTGTACTAGGCTTTCAAATCTTATGAGCATTTTATACTTCACATTTCCATTTGGACTAACCACTTTTTATGCGCTCAGTAGCAACATGGGCACGAAGATGCATGAAGACTAGTAGCTACAGTGTAGACAGCACAGGTCTAGAGACTAAGTAGAGATTCATTCTGACTGGCGGTCAGAACTCCATTGAAGGATGGCCAGGGTTTGACAGGCATCCCAGGTAGATAGAATAGCATGAAAAAGTGAAATGAAGTGACATACAAGTATAGAGCGAGTAGTGGAGGTGTGGGCATGGTAAGAACAGGGGTAGGGAAATTGGGGTAAAGAGTGGAAAGTCTTCGTGATCATGGTATCTCCCCTGCCAGGTGAGTGTAAAAATGGAAAGTCCTGAATGCCATTTTATGGAGTTGGAACTTTATTCTGTAGGCGTGGGGAACCTCTCAGGACTTCTGATCTGGGAGTAACAACATCAGACACCTGGAGGTAATTTGAAGGATGAGTTGAAGGAGGTTGGGGAACACAGATGTTAGATGTGTATTGCAATCTAAGCCAGAGACAAAAAGGGCCTTAACTAGGCTAGAGGCAATGGGGTAGGAAAGGAGAGTAGATCTGGGAAACATTTTGGAGGATGTTGGTGGTTTCAAGACTGAGTGGCTAGAAGGATATTGGTGTAAATTATTGAGATTGGAAACTAAAGGAGAAGCAGTTTGGGGGATAAGAAATTTGGAGTAGGGTGTGTTGCATGTAACACATTAACTGCTACGTGAGTTGTATTTAACTCACCCTAGTTTTGAGCCCAGGGCCTCATAAAGCATATGTAACTCACATCTCTTCACCTTGGGAGCCACGAGAACTACCTTTCAAGTTGTATATAACTCATGCACAGAAAACAAAAATAAAAATTTTTTCATTAAATTAGGATCATTTTGTTTTTGAAGTTTTTATTCTATTTTTGTACTAAAACACCATGGCCCCAAGCAAAAATTTTTTTCCTAGTGTGGCAGTCCATATGTTAAGGTGCCTATAGGATATCCCTGTAGAAATTATTTGTCGGCACTGAAGTGCAGCTGTGGACTTTAGTGGTTGCAGGAAGACTGGAGTTGAGAATTTTTGAGTAATTTCCAGGAACACGCTAATTGAAGCCCCCGGGAAAAGATGAGCTCATCCAGGGCTAGTTCTGAGAAGTGGGCCAAGGGCACACATTACACCGTGAGACAAGGGACAAAGGCAGACGTTCATGCTGGAATAGTCTAACCCTATGTGGAGACTGTGGTGAAATACAATTCTGACGACCAGTTCTGAGGTTTCAGCCTCACCCTTCCTTTGCTGCAGTCGTGTTGGCCAAAGTGACCTTGTCTCCACTCGGTTGCTATCCTCAGAGGCCTTAGGCATTGGCAGAACAGTAGAGCCACTCAGCCTGGGAAAGTTTTGCCTGGTTAGCATTTTTTTATCCGAAGCTAAAGGAGGAATTTGATTTCCCACTAGCTCTGGAGTCTCAGGGTTTAAACGGCTAACGTGTTATTTAAAGTGAGATTGTGACAATGAGATTGAAATCTAGAAATTGGAATTGTTGGAGGTTTTGTATGTAAAATGCACTGGGTTAGCTATGTGAGGAGAAAAATTATTCATTCCTTATACCAAAATAAATTTATTACAGAAAAGAGATTTAAACATTAAAATGATGAAACTATAAAGTACTCGAATAAAAAAATAGTGTTGCAAGACCAAAATTTTCAAGAGAAGCTATACTTCTAGAATTTTATATGAAATCACCCAGTTTTTTAATGTTGACAACTATTTTAAAACATTTTAAGCTACTACAGATTAAGAAAACACTCCACAGGCTACCAGTTTTGCAAACTTGGTGTTATATTGCCTGGACTAATTGGTGGGGTAAGGGGCATCTTGCCAGTGTTGCTGGGGCTGGCAGGGTATTAAGGAAGTCCTTCTGGGATTGGGTCACTATTGATCTGGACTTTGGGGACAGTAGGATTTTGCCAGCCTGGGGTGGTGGTCACTTTGCAAGCAGAGGACCACTGTTACATCTGGAGATCTGAGTGTGTGTGGTGGCTGGAGATTAGGGTTCTGGAAGGGGGAATGGGGGCTATGAGGCCTGGATGTGCAGGGCCTGACTGCTGAGGAGCCTGGACTTCCATGAGTGGGTGACAGGGAGCCTCAGAAAGGGGTTAAGGCTGATGGTGAGGGGAGGCAATTCTGTCCACCTTTTAGGCAGAAGTGAGGAACATGGAGACCTGTGTAGGCAATGGTGGGCTGCCAACAGCTGTGGTTTCTCTGTAGTCTCTCCTACCTGTTGAGGCTCTGATTTATACACACTCTGATGTTTGCACACCTAGACACACTGCATCCCTTGGAGCAGCTGCCTTCTCAGCCTACTAGAAATTTCCTTTTTTTATACCAGCTGCCACTGCATGCTTTCCATCCTTCTGCAGACAATCCCACCACTGCTGGGCACTTCCAGCCACCCAGTCTGCTTTTAGCCACATCACGGGGCCCAATCATAGCTTGTCTAGGGCGGACTTTTCAGTGCTGGGTGTGGAGTAGAAAGGGGGAGGGTTGGCAAGCCCCCATGGTAGCAGCCTTGCTGCTTGGATAGTATTCCTTTTAGGGTGGATAACAGCCCCATCCTGTTACCAGCTAGAGCCTTGCTAGGGAGGAAATGCTTGGGGAAGAAAACTGACTAAAGAGCTTTCCTCTGAAATGTGTCCCCTTCCCCCTCAGCTGCCTGGCCTACTCCCACTGTCTTTAAAGCTCAGCCCAGGAGTTACCTGTTTATGCTGTCCCCAGGCAGTATGACCTCCTCCTGGGATGGCAGTGATCTCCCTGTATTAACACAGTAGGAATCCTTAATTCCTCCCTCTTCCTGCCAAACCATGTTGTCTCTCTCTTCCAAACCCCAGGAATCCATCCTGTTCTCCCCACCTGCGAGGCCACCACCCTAGTTGAAGCCACCATCACCTCTCGCCTGGACCACTGCCCTTGCCCTTCATTCTACTTTCCACACGGCAGCCACAGAGATCTTTAAACATCCAAATAGGAGCATGGCATGGCCCTCCTCCTAAAACCCTCCAAAGGATTCCTCACACGTAAAGCCTGACCCCTGTGGTGTCCTGTGAGATCTGGCCCCTGCCCGCCTCTCCACTTCAATGCATCTGCTGTCCCCTTTGCTCACCACATGTTGGCCACACTGGCCCGAGGCTGGAAGTTCCTTCCCCTCTCAGGGCCTTTGCACTGCTCCTCCCCGTGCCTGGAATGTGCTTTCCTTCTTCCCACGCTGTGTGAAGGCACGTGAATAATTGTGAAGGCCTCGGAATAAACATATTCCAGGGGGGCCTTTTCCAAGGATGTTATTTAAAATAGTCCCACCCATTCTCAATTAGTCTATCACAACATCCTATTAATTTTCTTAATAGCCCTTTTCACAATCTGAAATTATTTTATATGTTTGTTTATCTGTCTCCTACTGAAATGTAAACCCCTTGAAGGTTGGACAATGTCTTTCTTATTTCCGGTGGTATCTCCAGTGCCTGGTACATAGGAGGCACTCAAAGATCTGCCGAATGAATTAAGGGACAGAGTTGTTTTTGTTTGTTTGTTTGTTTGTTTATTTATTTATTTATTTTTTTTGAGACAGAGCCTCGCTCTGTTGCCTGGGCTAGAGTGAGTGCCGTAGCGTCAGCCTAGCTCACAGCAACCTCAAACTCCTGGGCTTGAGAGATCCTACTGCCTCAGCCTCCCGATTAGCTGGGACTACAGGCATGTGCCACCGTACCCGGCTAATTTTTTCTATATATATTTTTAGTTGGCCAGATAATTTCTTTCTATTTTTAGTAGAGACGGGGTCTCGCTCTTGCTCAGGCTGGTCTCGAACTCCTGACCTCGAGCGATCCACCCGCCTCGGCCTCCCAGAGTGCTAGGATTACAGGCGTGAGCCACCGCGCCCGGCCAGGGACAGAGTTCTTAATTCACTTTTTCTCAGCCAGCCCATGAGCTCTTTGAAGGCAGGGTCCTGTTCTTACTCATCTTAGTACTCCCACTGCCTAGCATGGTGCAGCCATGGAATAGGGCTCCATAAGTATTGGTGGAATTGAAATCATTGGATTGAATTTCAGTTCTTTTGTGTACCAACTCTTCCCACTCTCCTAGTCATTACTGTGTAGCCTTATCTTTTCCCAGAGCATAAGTGAAAATAAGAGAAAGTGTGGTGGCATTCGTAAAAGGGGCTTGGCACACAGTAGGTTGGCAATCAACGTTTGTGGAAAGAAAAAGTGAATAAATGATGTATGTGTATTGCCCAAAGACTATTACATTTCATGCAACTTATTAAGCAGGCATTTATGGTCAGGATGGGGAAGTCAGTTGCCAGGTGTAACACTGGAATGCACTGTCCCACAGAAACAAATCGTCCTGAGAAGTGAGCTCTGGGAACATTGCCTGTTAATATCTGGGTCCATCTACTGTGAAAGTTTTCTGTTGCTTCTTAGGCTTTTGTTCTCCCTCCCCTCACAGCCATCCTGAAGGACAGAGGTGGGGAGAGATGGGGCACTGCTTGGAGATATCTTCAAAGGCACCACGACATTCCCTGGAGTTTGTTGGAAAGGGCTGCAGTACTTGCCTGAATGGCACCGAGGTTTTCAATGAGCTGTTCAGGAGTAGATGATCCCAGGAGCACAGAACTCACACCTTCGTTTCTCAGGCACCACGCTGGGAAGAAAGAACACTGGGTCAGGGTGTCAAAGCACTTCTCATTATTGATTAGCTTCTAAACACCAGCTACAGCTGTTTGTTGCAGCCGAAGGTTTTTTTTTTTTTTTTTTTTT
>CM052436.1:85935174-85949080 GCA_028533085.1 Varecia variegata
TTGTTATCAGTCCTTTATCTGATGTGTAGTATGCGAAAATTTTTTCCCATTCTGTGGGTTGTCTGTTTATTCTCGTGATTGTTTCTTTGGCTGTGCAGAAGCTTTTTAATTTAATCAGGTCCCATTTATTTATTTTTGTTGTTGCTGTGATTGCCTTAGGGGTCTTCTTCATAAATTCTTTGCCTAGGCCAATGTCTGTGAGAGTCTTTCCTACATTTTCTTCTAGGATTCTAATAGTTTCATTCCTAAGGTTTAAGTCTGTTAACCTCCTAGGTTATTATATAAAGGACCTCCTAGGTCCTTTATAGGAGGTAAAGGACCTCTATAGAGAGAACTACGAAACACTGAGGAAGGAAATCGCAGAGCATGTTAATAGGTGGAAATCCATACCATGCTCGTGGATCAGAAGAATCAACATTGTTAAAATGTCTATACTTCCCAAAGTGATCTACAGATTCAATGCAATCCCTATTAAATTGCCAACATCATTTTTCACAGATATAGAAAAAATAATTTTACGCTTTGTATGGAAGCAGCCGAAGTTTTTTAACTCTTGGTGGAGGATGCAGTGTTTTCTAGGATTAAAAACCTGAGCAGCGCCCCCTATTGTGTAAAAGATTTCCTAGCATCTGTGCATTTGAATTGTGGGCTTAGGGTACATCCAGTCAAGTCTGTATCTTGTAGATTTCCCCTCCAGAAAGACAATGTTATTCTATCTCTTTCAGAGCTAAATTTAATACTCGTCTTCATGTTACCACCTAAAACCTATATTTATGACTGTGCAGAACGTGTGTTTCTGTGTGCACATTACTCTGACCACATGCTCTGGGTAAGAGTGGACAGAATTTCAGGTCTGGCATGTCTAATTCTTTGCAGAAACATCATTATCATCATTGTTGTCATTACCACTTACTGAGCACTTACTCTTAAAGCTTTACATATGTAATTTCCCTTTACTCAACAAGTTTGTAAGATATGTATTATTAGACCCATTTTACAGATGAAAAAATTGTTATCAGATTAAGTAACTTGCCTATGGCCAAATAGCTATGTTTTACTGTGCTTGTTAAAGCTGTAGGGATGCTATTAATAATTAATCACAATAAATATATTCTTTGATTTTTTTCTGAAGAAAGGATTAAAGTGACAGTCATACACATACTTAGGTACATGACATTCCTCCCCTCTAAAACCACCTTCCATTTCCATCATTTCTGTTACTGTTAACTGCAACTGACATTTCCTGGCCTTCCAACCTCAGAAGGGTCAAGTTACCAACAAATATTCTATTAATTATTTTATTTGCATAGACCTTCTCTTGAGCTTTTTATATCATGGGTTTACTGTATCTGATATGTCCCAATTCCTGCTATTTCTTAATCCTGAGGAATTTTTTTCTAGAATCAGCACACATTTTGTTCCTTTCTCACAGCTACCACATGAATTCTTTTATCTTCAGTTTCTTCATTTATAAGTGGAGATAGTAATAGCCAATCCTCCATTAACACCTATAAGATAGGGCTAGTAACAGTACACACTTCATAGGATTGTTTCGATCAAGGAGACAAGACCATGAGCATGGAGTGCCTACCACAGAGGCTGGAAAATATCCCGGCAAGGGAACTGAGAGTCTAAATGCTTTTCTTTCCTATATGTAGCCTCTGGCCACATGTGGCTATTGAGCATGCAAGGTGTGTCTAGCCTGAATTGACATGTGCTGTACATGTAAAATATATCCTGGATTTTGGAGACTTAGTAGAAAGAAAAAGAGGGTAAAATATCTCAATAATTTTTCATATTTATTACATTGTTTGAAGTTATATTTTGGCCATATTGGGTTAAATAAAATCCATTATTAAAATTAATTTCACCTGTTTTAAATTTTTTTTTAATGTGGCCCCTAGAAAATTTAAAATTAAATACAGTTATGTGTTGCTTAATGACAGGGATACATTCTGAGAAATGCATTGTCAGGTGATTTCGTCATTGTGTGAACATCAGAGAGTGTACTGACACAAACCTAGATGGTATAGCCTACTATACACCTAAGTTCTATGGTATAGCCTATTGCTCCTGGGCCATCATCCTGGACAGTGTTACTGTACTGAATACTGCAGGCAGTTGTAATACATGGTATTTGTGTAGCTAAACATATAGTTAAACATAAAAAGGGTGCAGTAAAATAAAATATGGTACAAAAGACAACAGATAGCACACGTGTATAGGGCACTCACCACGAATGGAGCTTGCAGGACTGGAAGTTGCTCTGGGTGAGTCAGTGAGTGAGTGGTGGGTGGATGAGGCCTAGGACATCACTGTACACTACTGTAGACTTTATAAACACTGTATACTTAGGCTACACTGAATTTATTAAAAAAAAATTTCTTTCTTTTATAATAAATTAACCTTTGCTTACTGTAACTTTTTTGCTTTATAAACTTTTGAATTTTTAAAAAACTTTTTGGCTCTTGTAGTAACACTTAGCTTAAAACAACAACTGCATTGTACAACTATATAAAAATATTTTCTTTATATCCTTATTCTATAAGCATTTTCCTATTTTTAAAAGTTTTTTTAAACTTTTAAAACTTTTTTGTTAAAAAAAAGGACACAAACGCACACATTAGCCTAGGCCTGCACAGAGTCAGGATCATCGCTATCACTGCCTTCCGCCGCCACATCCTGTCCCACTAGGAGTTCTTCAGGTGTAATAACATGCATGGAGCCGCCATCTCCTATGATCCCAGTGCCTTCTGGAATACCCCTTGAAGGACCTGCCTGAGCCTGTTTTGCAGTTAACTTATTTTTAATAAGTAGGGGTACGCTCTAAAATAATGACAAAAAGTATAGTAAATACATAAGCCAGTAACAGTTGTTTGTTATCATTGTCAAGTATTATGAACTACATGTAATTGTATGTGCCAGACTTTTTTTTTTTTTTTTTTTTTTTGAGACAGAGTCTCACTCTGTTGCCCGGGCTAGAGTGTCGTGGCGTCAGCCTAGCTCACAGCAACCTCAAACTCCTGGGCTCAAGCAATCCTTCTGCCTCAGCCTCCCGAGTAGCTGGGACTACAGGCATGCGCCACCATGCCCAGCTAATTTTTTTCTATATATATATAATTTTAGCTGTCCAGATCATTTCTTTCTATTTTTAGTAGAGACAGGGGGGTCTCACTCTTGCTCAGGCTGGTCTCGAACTCCTGACCTCGAGCGATCCACCCGCCTCGGCCTCCCAGAGTGCTAGGATTACAGGCATGAGCCACCGCGCCCGGCCTGTGCTAGACTTTTATATGACTGGCAGTGCATTAGGTTTTTTTACACCAGCATTACCACAAACGTGTGAGTAATGCGTTCTGCTAGGACTTCAGCGTCACTAGGCAACAGGAATTTTTCAGCTGCATTACAATTTTATGGAGCCTCCAACGTATATGTGGTCCCTCATTGCCTGAAAGTTCATTATGCAGCCCATGACTGTATGTGGTTCACACCATCTTTCTCCTGAACAGTGCAGTGCATGTAGTTTTCATTTATTACCGGTGACCATGAGCTTTGGACTCCACAATGTTAGAAGAGCAATTTTTATGGCCATCATGAAGCTTCAGGGTGAAGCGACTCCTCTAGGATGGACTTTCTGGGTGGCTGTAGCCTTGGGCCTCTGTTACAGCCCTTTATCTCAGCCTCTCGCCAACCCTGGCTTAGCTTCAACACAGACAGAAACTTGAGCCAGAAGAAATGGATGTCACTATACAATTCACCCCTTACACTTGTGAGTGTGTGTGCATTATCAATGAAATGTTCTCATTTAAACTGCTGTAAGAGACAGGAAGGAAGTAAGAAAAGTCTTTTAGCATGTAAAATATTCTGGGGAACCACAAATAATTCACTTTATATAGTATGTACCAGAAATTTATGCTTCAGAGATCAGTCTACCCCCACAATAGACATTTTATCATGATGGGGGTGTGGGTCAGCAATAAAAAACTATATTTCCTGTGATCTCAGCAGAAGTTCCCCCTCCTCTCGGTAATTTGCTTACCAACAGCTAGCTGAGGTAGTGTGCATCCCAGACGCTCAGCAATTGGGGAAAGGTCTTTTAGCTTGTTTTGCTGTTTTCTCCCTTCTTCGCTTACAATTCTTTCCTTCAACCACTGGTAGCACTAGGGATAAGAATAACATTTAAATGTTAATGTCTTGTAAAGGTTTGATGTCAAAGATTGTTAATTCAATAAAATATACGAACCTCATGGTGAATTCCTGAATCTTCTTGACTTTGCAGTGATAAGATGCCTATGTCATCATGCAAAGAAATGTTCCCCGTGGTCTCCCTCCTTGTTTATTGGCTCAAAACATACTGATTTTGCCTAATATTCACCATTTAAAGTGATCAACATGCACAAAAGTTGTTAAAACCCAGACCCTGACATACAAGCAATTGTATCTTAGTCTTCCAAGTGGAGGAAATGATATTTCTTATTGGGATAGCCCAATTTTAGAATGTAGAAAAAAAAGCATTTACATTTACCAAGGTCTATTATGTTTCCTTTTGTTGAGAAAGCTGGGTGCCAAGCTTTCTGCTCAAAGAAAACCATTATCTTACATTCTTGTTATAACTATCTCTCTCCCTCTTGCCTTCAATTCACTCCTCATCGTTTATTCTTCTTATAATGGGGCTTCATTGTTAGCTTCCTCAGCTCCTTCCTAGAAGCAGACATGGTATAACTGATAGGGACCGAGTACATTTTTAAAATTTTAGAGTGGATAAAGACTTTCCCAAATGTGTATTACCTATTATTGCACAGCTACTGAAACTTAAAAAAGTGAGACTCAAAACAGGAAACTAATCTCTAGAACCTAGGCAAAGAGACCGACCTTGATCTGTAGACTATAAAGTGAGACTAATTTCCTAAATATAAAGAGAAAAATCTTTCAGAACTTCTCAATGCCCTACTTTCCAGAAGTACATATGTTACTATGAAACCAGGAACAATAGACTCTTCCGTACAAAGCAAGTACTAAGCAGCAACACCCAAAGGAAAAGAATATTTCTAAGAATGTTAGTCTGTGTTACTGAAAATAATAAAAAAACGTAGCACTGTGTGGCAATGCAGACTTTCTCTGCTGTGTGTATTTGCGACATAATTGTCATCACAGATCTTTATCTTTCCAAAGGCCGTAGAAAGCCCAGCAACGGTCAGTCTCGGCCATAGACACTCCACCCACATGATTTCAATAGGCTGCTTGCCTTTGTTTTTTGAGTATTTTTTCCATCATTCTAAGACAATATTTCCAAAGAAAAGGGTAACCACATTATGTTTTATTGTGATTTTTGGAATGATTTTGCAGATGTGAAAAAGAGAAGGGCAAGCCGTCCCAGTTCTGTTTGCCTCCTAGATCTCAAAGACTTGTGGTCTGGCTCTTAATTTGGGAGTTTGCTTGGGCAAATGGCCAAGAGTTTTCCCAGCCTCAGCTCCAGGAAGCCTCGTCTTCTTCCAGAGGAAGAGTGGCCTGGAACATCTCTCCAGATATTGGTGCCAGTTATGAACAACGAACACTGACATCGGGCCCAGGCAGCTCTCCTGGACCAGGGTGCTGGCTACGTCAGAGAGTCCCTGAACTTACTTTTCTGTCCTCAGTGGAAAAACCATCACCAACCCTCACTTAAGTTTTATAACATCTTTCAGGGGACCAATATCTCTCAACATTTTTCAAGCAAACAAAGATTGAAAACTAACAGCCAACTGCTTTTTGAACAATTGCTTCTCCTTATAACTAGAAGAGTTTCTGACATTTCAGTATATACCACATACGTAAAGAATGAATGATTTATTTGTCAATTTTATTGAACTCCTCCATTTTTGAAATCTTATGTGCAAGATTCTTTTTCTTAGGATTGGGTTACAAGTTATGTGTGTATATGTATATGTGTGTGTGTGTTACACACACACACACCCATAATGAGAGACTTTTGTAAGTAAAAAACATCAAGCATTCATTTATTGAGTTTCTCTCTCTGCACCCTCAACACTGTAAATCTCATTGTCACTTTTAATCATTGGAAAATACAAGTAGGTTAGGGTTTTTTAAAAGTATATGCATCATTTTTATACTGCTTTCCTCACACCAAAGGAAACAAACATGTTTTGGAAACAAACATGTTTTGGAAATAAACAGCTTTAACTGCTTTGCAAATGGAAAAATGTTAGCACAGGGAGGAGATGAGGCTTAATTAAAATATTAATTAAATATGGAAGCAAACCAGTGTTTTTGTAAGAAGGTTGGTGGTGGGTGTGGTTGTGGCAATAATAAACCCAGCTTGCTGACTGGGTGGTAATCCGTGAATCAAAAGATGAAATCTCTTCCACCCCTATTCTATCGCCTACCCCACGGCACTGTGATGATTTGACTGCATGTTGGTCTTCCTTTCTAAACTGAGCAGATGGAAGGCAGGGATGGCTTGTTGTATGTCACCATCTCCAGTCCTGACACTTGTGGCTGGCAGAGGGGCTCAGCTAATATGGTGGTGAGGGAGGAGTCCGGGAAACCAGAGTTCCAAAGGGTCAGAATAAATCTCTTCAGTTTTTCAGATTGGTGATGACACCCCCTCCTTAATGCAGTCTGACTTTGCCAGCAGCCCTGTGAGACCCCACAGAACTTGTGGATTCCATATTATTTCATAATTCACCCCATTCACACATCTGTGTCTCTCTTATAAGTCCTTGAGCTACTCTGTGAGGGTTAAGACTGTCCCATTCATCCCTGTATTCTCACACCCAGCACAAAGTCTGAATGCACTCAGTAAATATTTGTCAAAGGCACAATTGAATGAGCTTTTCTCCACAGATTATTGGGCTGTTAGTTTTACATACGTTACAAAATTCTCTAAAATTTCCTAAAGCCTGTTTCCTTGCCCTCCTCCAAAGCTATGACCATTATCTATGTGTCCCCATTTTATAGGCAATGATATTGGGGTGGGAATAGTCTGCGAGACTTGTCCCAAGGCCACTCACTGTCTATTAGTTAATCCTGGATTAGAACTCAGGCAGAAACTGGAGCCATGGACAGAATCAGTCATGTTTCACCTCTGGACCTTGTCTAGAATAATTTAGCATCAAGACCATTGACTATTTCTACTTAAATCTCAAAGTGTTTGATTCAAAATAACAAAGACTTCACTATTGAGTTGGAAATATCTAGGTAAAATAGTAGAGTTAAAAAATTGCCTTCTAAAATTTCAGCATAATGTGCAATATCCTTATTTTCTTTCTTGTTTAAAAATTTCAGAATATTATGGGGATATAAATGCTTTGGTTACATGAATTATTTTTGTACAGTTTGAGTCAAAGTTATAAGTGTGCCCATTACCCAAATAGTGTGCATTGTACCCGTTAGGTGTGAATTTACCCATCCCCTCCTCCCCATTCCCACTTGTTTGATTTCTGATGAGTGTTACTTCCATATGTGCGTGTAAGTGTTGATTGATTAGTTCCAATTTAATGGTGAGTACATGTGGTGTTTGTTTTTCCGTTCTTGCAATACTTCACTTAGAAGATGGTCTCCAGCTCCCTCCAGGTAATATAAGAGGTATTAGTTCACCATTTTTGCATAGCTGAGTAGTACTCCATGGTATACATATACCACATTTTATTAATCCATTCATGTATTGATGGTGACTTGGGTTGTTTCCAAATCTTTTCGATTGTGAATTGTGCTGCTATAAATATTCGAGTGCAAGTGTCCTTTTTATAATATATCTTTTTTTCCTTTGGGTAAATACCCAGTAAGGGGATTGCTAGATCAAATGGTAGTTCTACTTTTAATTATTTGAGGTATCCCCATCCTACTTTCTACAGAGGTTGAATTAATTTTCAGTCTCACCAACAGTGTATAAGTGTTCATTTCTTTCTGCATCCATGCCGGCATCTGTTGTTTTGGGACTTTTTGATAAAAGCCATTCTCATTGGAGTTATGTAATATCTCATTTTGGTTTTGATTTGCATTTTCCTGATGATTAGAGATGTTGAGCATTTCTTCATATGTTTATTGACCATTAGTCTATCTTCTTTTGAAAATATTCTGTTCATGTCTTTTGCACACTTTTTAATGGGGTTGTTTGAAGTTTTCTTGCTGATTTCCTTGAGTTCTTTGTAGATTCTCATTATTGGCCCTTTATTGGATACATAACATGCAAATATTTTCTCCCATTCTGTAAGTTGTCTATTCACTCTATTGATTGTGTCCTTGACTGTGCAGAAGACTTTTAATTTGATCAGGTCCCATTTATTTATTTTTGTTGTTGCTGTGATTGCCTTTGGGTTCTTCTTCATAAATTCTTTGCCTAGGCCAATATCTGTAAGACTTTTTCTAGCCTCTTCTTCTAGAATTCTTATAGTTTCATACCTTAGGTTTAAGTCTATTATCTACCATGATTTATGGGTTAGTCTGTTATCTCATCATGAGTGGTGAGAGTTGAGGATCCTGTCTTACTCTTCTACATGTGGCTATCTAATTTTACGAGCACCATTTATTGAATAGGGATTCTTTCCCCCTGTGTATGGTGTCTGCTTTGTCAAAGATCAGATGGCAATATGAGGATGTTTTTATATCTGAGTTCTCTGTTCTGATCCATTGGGCTATGTCTCTGTTCTCATGCCAGTACCATGCTGTTTTGGTTACTATAACCTTGTAGCATACCTTGAAGTCTGGTAAAGTGATGCCTCCCAATTTGTTCTTTTTGCTTAAGGTTGTTTTGGCTATTCAAGATCTTTTCTGGTTCCATACAAAGCGTAGAATTATTTTTTCTAGATCTGCATAAAATGACAGCGGTATTTTAATGGGGATTGCATTGAATCTGTAAATCACTTTGGATAGTATAGAAATTTTAACAATGTTGATTCTGCTGATCCTTGGGCATGATATGTTTTTCTATTTGTTTGTATCCTCTGCAATTTCCTTCCTCCGTGATTTGTAGTTATCCTTGTAGGTCTTTCTCCTTTTCGGTTAAATATATTCCTAGGTATTTTATTTTCTTCGTTGCTATTGTGAAAGCATTGAGTCTTTGATTTGATTCTCAGCTTGACTGTTGGTGTATAGGAACGCTACTGATTTGTGTACATTGTTTTTGTAACCTGAGACTTTGCTGCATTTATTTTTCAAATCCAGGAGTCTCTTGGCAGAATGTATGGGGTTTTCTAGCTATAAGATCATATCATCAGCAAAGAATGATAGTTTGACTTCTTTCCCTAGATGGATACCCTTGACTTCCTCCTCTTGCCTGATTTCTCTGGCTAGCACTTCCAGCACTATGTTGAACAGAAGTGGTGACACTGGGCAACCTTATCTGCTTCCAGTTCTAAGCGGGAATGCTTTCAATTTTTCCCCGTTCAGTATGATGTTGGCTGTGGGTTTGTCACATATGGCTTTTATAATATTGAGGCATTTTCCACCTATGCCTATTTTCTTAAAAGTTCTTATCATAAAAGAAGAAGAAAGGCCTGAGCCCCACTGTCTGTGGAAGCCTCAGTGTGGTGGCTTAATTCTCTCTCTCAACACCATGGGGGGGAGAGGGGAAGGGGAGGAAAGAAGTTTATTTGGAGGAGTGCTAGCACTCTGGTAGTCTCCTACCCTCCTTCCAGGAGGAAGTTCATCCAGAATGTCCAGGCTCTGGAGTCACACAGATCACCCAGGACCCACTGACCCCTGTGGCCCCTGCAGTCTGGGCCAAAGTTGGGAAGTGTCTGTGTGGGAATGAGAGGACAAAACCTGAGGAGTTCAAGCCCCCTGGGAGGGACAAAGGTGCATGGTGGGTAGAGAAGCAATATGGTACCTGCTCTACTGGCTTGAGTCTGTGGGGGTGGGAAGTGCTCCAGGGGACTAAGAACCTGCTGCCCTGTCCACAAGAAGTTCCCAGCTCACTGGTGGCAGCAGCCTCTGGACTTGTGTGGGCAGAAAGTCTCTCCAGCAGCTTGGGAACTCACCGACTATCAGAGATGTGATGGAGGGAGAAGCAAACTGCTCCACCTACCCTTCTCGCTGGACTCCAAGCCTCTTGGGGGTTGATCTTTGCTGATACCTTGCTCCTTGTTCTGCACTGCAACTTCTTCCCATGGAGTCTCCCAAAGACCCTAGCACCATTCCTTCAGACCCACATCTGATCTATGTTTGTCTGTTTGTTTTTTCTCTTTCATCTAAAACTTCTTCTTATGGAGACACTCTGGCAGCTGTTGTCTCTGGTCAGCCATCTTGCCCAGAACCATCCAACATCCTTATTTCTTAATGTGAACACTTGGAGTACTTGGACCACCCCTTTCCCCCAACTTTGGTTCACCAAGGTGTGCATGCTTCTTATTTTCCTTTGACAGAGGGGTACATATTTTTATAATTTTTCTAGAAAGCATTTGCTAACAACAGGGAAGAGCCGTTAGTACATTTTATTGCACTATTCATTTCTACTTAAAATTTCTGATTAAAAATTACACACCTGGTCTCTCAATCAGACTTCACTAATCTTTTGTTATGGCTCATTGAATTCATTCAACTAACATTTACTGAGTACCTATTATGTTTCAGGCTCTGTGATGAGTTAGATGAGAAAGTTTCAGTTTCTGTCTTGGAGGTATTCACCAATCATTATGTAGTAACTGGAGAAGTGTTTTGTAGTCGGGGTGCTTCCCCCTTCAGTGATTTCATCACAAGCCACATTTGTACTGCCATCTTATGGAAAATACCCAAACAAAGTGGTGCATGGCCTGAAGGGAGCATAGTACCTCAAACTTTTGGTCACTGTCATTGGTCTCATGGGTCAGTGCATGACCCAAAGTTGGCCAATCTTTTCTGGATTGAAGCTGGTAAAGAAAAGATCTCTTTTCTCTCAGGTTACATGCCTTTAAGAGTGTAGGCCTGCAACCACCAATTTTCCTGCTTCTGGTCTCCTAGAGAAGACTCATTTTAGTAGAAGAAAGTGATGCCCACATGCAGAGAGAAATAGAGGAGATGGACGGTCCCGACAATGTTCAAGTCCAAGGATGGAGTCGCTACAGAAGCCAGCCCCACTCCATCCTTCCCAAGGATTGTCTATGTGAACCAGCAGAGTCCCCCTTCTTTGATTAGATTAGTTTCATTGAGTTCTGTTACTGGTAACCAGAGAATTCTAAGACCCTATAAGAAGTGTTTATGGAACAATATGGAAGCTGCCAAAACTCAGTTTTGTAATGTTAGGGCAGTCTTCACAGAGGTAAAGACAATGAAGCTTTGTCTTTAGAGATGAGGCAGGGTTCCACAGGAGGATGAAAAGAAGGATGTTTCCAGGAGGTAAAGGAGAGTATAATGCATTTGGGTAGAAAATGAAGTAGTATGATATGGGGAGAGACAAGAATGGAAAATTTGGCACAGCTTAAATCCCAAGGGGATTTCCTTGAATGCTTTGTTGTGGAGTTTGGGCTTTGCCCTATAAGCAATGATTGGGAAGTCACTAAAGGGTTTTAAGCAAGGTTATGATATGGTCAGATTAATATTTTATAAAGATAATTGGTTCACAATGGGGGTTATTATGAAAAGGGAAGGAAATCAGAGAGTCCAGATAGGAGGCTACTGCAGTAAACCTGGTAAGAAACGATGAAGATGTAAATAAGGGCTCTGTGGGGATGGACCTTAGAGTCAAGATGTGGTCTGGAGGATTTGGTGCCTTGTACAGGAGAGGAAGGAAAGGAGGCAGTGGGAGAAAATGCCTTGGCTTCTGACTGAGAAGACCAGATGGATGGGTGGAGGCACTGTTAACCAAGAAGGAAGGGCAGGTTCTGGGGGTGAGGATAGGTTCCATGAGTATGACTGATGCCCATGGGACATCTGCTTGGGGATGTTAATAGACAAGAAGAAGTGGTGGTGTGCTGCTCAGCAGTGAAGTCAGAGCTGATGATACAAATTTTTAGTCATTGTGAGAATGGTGAGGCCAGATGAGGAGGCCCAGAAAATTCCTGGGGTAGTATTACTTCCTAAAAGAGCCCTAGATAAGTATTTTTCATACTGAGTTAATTTATCTGTCAATTTCAGTACAATATTTGCAATAAACACAAAATATCAGCATCTTAATTTTATTGGTATAACAACAGCCAATGCAAAACACAAACCATATTCTATTTTAGGGGAAGGTGAACATTGCCAACTCATTTATCTGCTTGCCCAGCTATCTATCTTTTTAATATTATTTTTAGTAGCATCCTCATTCACTTCTAAGGTTGCCTTGATATTTGCCTCCTTTATTTTTTATTTTTTGCTCTGCTAACTCTACTTAAGTGGCTTTCCTAAGTGCATATATATTTCTCCAAAAACACTCAGGTGGATAATTTAGAGCCTTGAGAGTCTGCAGAGCTCTAAAGAAGCATGCCTTGTGATCAGTTGAGAGCTCTTTCATCTGTTGAGAGCTCTTAATGTTTATTGTTCAGGATGTTCCAGTAGATACTGAGTTGACTTTATAAAAATCAACAATAGAACTATTTCTCAAGCTGCTTTTCTGCTTTTGGGCTGAGCCATCTTCAAACAATTCGTATGTGTGTATGTGTGTGTGTGTCTCTCTCTCTTTCTCTCTCTCCCTCCTTTTCCTAGTGGATTTGTGAAAGCTTTTTTCAGCTGTTTGCAAGCTTTTTCTAGTGGTGGAGGTTAGACAATCATACACCCCAACTATAGCATAGCTACTTCTTCTTCCTTTAAAAACCTGGGTTTGAAGGAAAACATATATGTCTTTGGGAGAGATAATTAGCTGAGAGCCAGGAGACCTGTGTGCTAATATCAACTTTATTTTTTATGAGTTTATAGTTTTGTACTATTATTTAACATCTTTGTGCTTTAGTTTTTGCATCTGGAAAAGGTCTACCTTCTTATAAGGTTACTGTGAGAATAAACACCCAGCATATATGGAAGTGCTTTGCATTTTTCAGCAAGCCTCTGAAAGAATATATGGCAATATGCTTAGCTACAACTGACTAAAAGCCACTTATATCCATTTCTCTTTGTGAGGCTAAAAAGAAAAATGAGATAAATGAAAACACTTAGCCCAGTGCTTGGCTCATAGTGGATGCTCAGTAAAATTGCAATTCTCAATGCTTCCATTTCTCCATCTCTTCCTTCCTCACTCCCTTCTTACCTTCCTTCCTTTATACCTTCTTACCTTAAGATGCTTTTAGTTTGTTTTTGCTGACTTGTTTAGACTTGGTTCAGAATAATTTTCAGGAGCAAGACCTTATTTAATATTCTGGAATAATTGTTTTTTTGTGATAATACAAAACCAGATATAGGACCATGTCAACATGCTTTAGGGGATATTTATGTTGATTATTCTAGAGAACAAACAAGCTAACAGCTCAACTATTACAGACAAAAAGCAAAGTGAAAGCCCTAAATCCTTGAGAAGATTCTGAGTAGGGAAGCCGACGATGGTTACAGCCACACTGATTAAAGTGTTGGTGGTTCGGACTTGACTTAAGCTATTTTCCTGATAACTTAGTGCTGATGGAGACAAGAGGCTGTGTCAGACTTATGCTTCCTCTTAAGAGGACTTTGGCTTGTCTGAATTTTTTAAAATGCCTGTATTCTCTCTCCCTTGACATTGCAGAGTAATTTATAATTCTAATGTTATTACACAGTCTCTCAAGTTTTTAAGAACAGGCATGTTGTTATTAGTAAGGAGAGATGTTTGGAGTACTCTCCGATAAATTAGTCATCAAGATGTCCTGAATGGAGGTAACTTTGTGGATGTCTTGAATATCTTTCTGTTTCAGAGAAGAATTTACACTACAAAACTTAGGCCAGAGTTGATCTCTACAAATGCCAGTCATAGAGCCCTAGTGATAGAGGCTTTGCTGTGTATCTGTGTATGTGTCTCCTGAGGCCTTCCCTCCTCACCCACGCGCCGCCC
>CM052436.1:85949180-85996891 GCA_028533085.1 Varecia variegata
ATAAGAATAAATGAGAGTGTAGAGTTGAGCCCTGTAAGTCCAACCAAGTCATTGGGTGCTTTCCCCCCAGTCCCTGGAGGAAAAGAATTTTCTACACAGGCAGGTAATGAAGGGCTGACTGATGCATGGCTAGAAACAGACCTGCAGAAGGCTCCGGGGAGCCTGCCAGAGGCCACTGGCCCAGTCAAGGAGCTGTCTTTCTGAGCGGGGAAGCCCCAGCCTGCTGCAGAGCTCTTCTAGTCAATCTTCTTCCCTTCCTCCCACCCCCAGACTTTTTTCTAGAGGTTGAGGAAAATACCTTCAGTGAAGCCCTGGAACTTTCAGGCACCCCGTTTCCATATTTTCCTGAGATGATTCCACAGGCAAGTGGAGACCATGTCATTGCGCCAACCCCTACAGGAGAAAATATCTTGACAGTTGCTTGTGCAAATTGGGATCAAAAGTGTGAGGGCGGTGGTGGTGTTTAAATGGAATTTGGTTAGTTATAGGGAAAAGCTGGCCAGATAATTGAGTTAATACCAGCATACATCTTTCCATTACACTTTAGAGACCTACAAATTGTGTTTCATTCTTTTATTAACCAGTTAAATATGCACTGTAATTTCTTGGGAGTGGGATGTATAAAGAAGCCTGAAAATGTGGCTTATCTAGGATTTTTTGATGTCCAAAATTCATGCTTTTTTTTTTATGCTCCTCTACTTGCACAAAAATTCAGTGCTTTGCTTATCTATTCATTTCGTAACATGGTGTCTGGCACACAGCAGGAGCATATGCCTAATACATAATAAACACTCAATGCATAGTAGCAATAATAACAATTATTATTGTTGAATTTTTATCTTTTCCCCCTTTAGCAGCATTTTCTTACTCATGTGAACCTCTGTTTCACAGGAAGAAAATTATCTCTGAAAACTTTTGATAAATAAACTTGAAAATGTGGCTTATTCGTGTTTTTCTACCACCCAAATTTCTAATGTACATGTTGTATATGTATTTTTTTCTCTCTGAAAGCATTAGTTTTACCTGAACAAAACATATAGTGCCCAGTTTGTTAGTTATTGTTGAATTTCCCATATCTAACTCAGTGCCAGGCCCAGACTAGGAGATATAGATGTATATATCTATGATTTTTTGAAAAGGCTGTCATAGTTCACTCAAAGATGCATGCTTTGGCTAGAGCAAGCACCTATGAAAAATTAGTTTATTCATTGATTCTTCCCTTCATTTTGTATGCATTTTTTGAACATCTGCTGAGTATAGCTTCTATGTCAGTTATAACTTACAACTCTCCTTGGCTTTCATCAATGGTATCTGCAGGCTAAATACATACACATTTAATTCTGCTACAGTCTCTGGAATTTTGAGTTCTTATAATCCCTGTGTTAATTATGGCCATTTAGGAAAGCATTTCAGTAACACCTTTTTCAGAATCGATGATTCTCTTATTGTTAAAAATACTCAGTAGATTTGATTTTGAAGATTACCTATTTTATGGTAGAGCTCTGGCAGCTGGACCTCCACCTTCTCTCTCTGGAAAAGATGGTACTCAGCTTGTTCACAGACTGGTGGGATCATATTGAACTGTCTTGCTACAGAATAGGCTTCCTAGGGAGAAATGAGATTGCAACTGAATTTATACTGATGAGAAATAGGCATCACTGTGATTTGTACCCATGCAAAATATTCCCTTTAGTGAAATCAGTACAAACCAGGAAACATGTAGGATGCCAAATAATAAGCAAAGTTGTGACCAGCAATTTTACTAACAGCAATATCAAATATGGGAAATACTTATTATTCTTTAGGAGGATTTGGACTGAGTAAAGTCCAGAGCAAATTAGTCAAAGTGTGAATTATGGACTATGACAAAGAAAATGTGGTTTGACTAATTTTAGGTTCCTAAAGAAATAAAACTTAGACTAACATGTAAAAGTGACGTGTAATTATGTTATAAACAGTATAGTTATTAGCTAATACAATTTTTTATAAGAAAACTAGAGTTCTCTGTTCATATATCTCATTAGCTGTGAAATTCACTTTACCCTCTTGCCATCAAAGGACATGCTAAAACATTATTCCTGTTGGGGACCTGCACACTCCCTGTTGTATTCCAAACTGATGAGCTCCAGCTCCAATATCCATCTCTACAATGACGAATTGATCATAGAATTCCAGTGTCACAGTGATTGTGAGAAAGGTTTGCAAAAATTTTTGCAATTTGTGCATGACATCTTAAAAACAATAATAAGGTACTCAATAGTCATAGAGTATTTAATTTAAAATAGAAATTAAATTACCATGATCTCCATAGCGCTCCACCTTGACGTGCCCCAGTACATTGCCATGCCTTGGTTTATCACATGTGTCATGGCTCGAACAATTTCTATGGAAGGCCAAACAGACAGCATTTTGTGAGTTACTCTACTTTTCAGAATTATATATTCTTCCCCCTCTTCCCAAAACTTAGACGTTTAATGCAATTATTTGTTTGATTAATATAATTACTTTGACGTTGGTGACAACATACTAGTCTAACATGAAATATTGATGGTTTGGAGGCTGGTGGTACTTTTGGGTAAACTGACATTCCATTTTAAATTTGCAGCAGCAATACTAAATGATATTAAAACCATAATGACCACTTTAAGTTCTTTTACTTTTACCACTTGATGGTTCCTGGCCTGATCAAGAATACATGATTAACCTCTTTCAGAACTTGGGCATGTGGCTCACCACAGTGAGAAGGAAGAGAAAGCATTTGTTTGGAGTTTGTAGAATGTAAGGCCATTGAGGGTGGAAGGCCTGTCTTTGCATGTTGGATTTGCAGAGCTGGCCCTCACACAGAGTGGCTGTCTAATAGAGGTGACTCAATAACAATGTGTTTAGCAGAAAGACAAACATATTAAATGCTGAACACACAGCTGAAACCACAGTGGCTCACAGCCTGCAATGACGCACCCTGTCCTCGATCACTTTGAACAAAATTTTGTCCTAAGACACCCATGTAATTGATTTCCCTGGGCCTTCTCAGGGTCCCACCCAGTGTGCTCATCAGCCTCATGCAGCTTGACATCACATTTCCTAAACAGGAAAATGAACTGAGCTAATCTTGGCACCAGCTAGATGTGATGCACAACCAGAGAGCATGGAGAGAGAGCCTCAAGTTCAATTTAGTGAAAATTCACAGACAGGGTTGGATTTCTCCTACAGAGCAGGTAAGCTGAGCACCCAGGATGTCAGGTCATCTAACATTTTCAAGGCGTCACAGGCCTCGGGCTTCTCTATGTCTCAGGAATACCTGTCCGTTAAGTGTCCTTCAGAAGGACCAAATCTTTTTTCAAAGTACAGTTGAGGTAGATGTATTGTTATTTTTATTTCTCATGAGCAGGCACTGTCTAAATTGATAGGGGACAGGATTTGGAATGAGATGGCCAGGGTTAGGGTCTTAGCTTCTTTTCTTATTTGGCTTACGTAAGCTATTTTAAATTGCCCTTGATTTCTGTTTAGAACTGCTGTTCCCAGCCCCTGGGCTGAAGCCCGGTATGGTCTGCGGCCTGTTAGGAAAATAGGCTGCACATCACCGCCTGAATTACCCACCAGGGCCCCACGCCCGATACCCCCCTCCCCACCCTCACCATTCGTGGAAAAATTGTCTTTCATGAAACTGGTCCCTGGTGCCAAAAAGATTGGGAATCGCTGGGAAGATGGGAACGCTTTCATTCACCATTGTCTGTTCAATAGAGGTACAATTTGGTTTATAAGCAAAATATTTTTCTTTCTTGGAGAAAGACTCCCAAATGTCAAATTATCACTCAGCAACTAAAACTGTGAAGTTCATTCTCTTTTTATAAAACAAATACGATTTTTAAGAAGTTATAAGGAACTGTTTTTCTTCTCTTTTGTTATACAAATGGAGATGAGTGACTATGATAAACCTTCCTGGAAGTTGAAGACAATTCTCTGAATCTCTGCCCAGATGTCTTCTCTACTTGGCCATCTCACCATTCACCACTTCCTTTCTCTTCACATCCTTTTCTTTCACACCTGGGCGGCAATCCAACAGGCTGTGTTTCTTAGGTGTCTGCTGTTCTGGGTGCTGGAGATACTGGGGTGAATCAAGCATGTCTGTAAACACTGAAGAGCTGAACAGAGAATAAATTGAACCTGGACCTTATCTCTGTCTCTGCAATCAAGTAAGATGAGCACAGAATACTTTCTGGTGGCTTGGCCACATGTAGTACCTGAAGGCCTTGACAAGGGCAATTCAGGCAGGTCGTGCCTCCTCCTGTACTTGCATTCACTTATTCACCACACATGTATTAGAAGCTTAATATTTGCCAGGCACTGTGCCAGTGGCTGGGTTCATCTGTGAGGAAAACAGACACAAAGTTCCTAGACTCAGGGAGTTTAGAATTGAGTGGGGAAGATGGAGAAGTAAACAAGTGAATAATTACAAAATGTAAAGTGTTACGAAGAAAACAAACAGGAAGCAGAGATAGGAAGTGAAAGAGAAAACCTGTTTAGTTAGAGCAAGGAAGGTCTCACTGAGGAGTAATGTTTAGGCATTAAAAAAAAAAAAAAAAAGAGCCAGCCCTGTGAAGAACATCAGAAGAGCATTATACACAGATGGCACAGCATGTGCAAAGGCCCTGAGGCAGGACAGAGCTTAGTGAGTTCCAGCAATCAGCTTCCTCCATTGTGGCAGAAGCCTAGTAAGGATGGAGGACAGGGGTACAGGATGAAGTTGGCAGAGGGCAAACCACGTTATTTGTGTGTTATTCAAAGTTTAATGGGGTCATTAACTTTTTTTTAGGTAAGAGAATGATAGGATATCGTTTACATTTCAGAACACTATCTCTGACTGTGCTGTGGAGAATCAGCAGTGAAGGGGAGGACTAGGGGGAGCGGAAGGTCTTTAGGAAGGTATTGCAGTATTCCAAGAAGGAGACCAGGGTGACCTGGAATGGGGTTGTGGTAGCAAAGATAGAAAGACATGGATAGATGCAAAACATATATTTTGGAGGTAGAATGCATAGTACTTCCAGATGAACTGAGCGTGGCAAGTAAGGGAAAGGGAGGAGTCAAGGCTGTCTCCCAGATAGCTGGTGATTTACAGAGAAGAGGGAGGCTATTTTGGGGGAGGAAAATCAAGGGCTCTTCTTTGGACATGCAAAAAATGGAGATGCATGGGGATTACTAAAGGGGAGATGTTGAGTTGGTATAGTTGGGTAAGTGAGTGGTCTGGGCTGGAGGTGTTGCATTTATTAATTACCAGTCTGTTGATTGTATTTAAATTCATGAAAATGGATGAGCCCATGTAAGAAAAGTCTATAGAGAGAAAAGAGAAAAGGTTCTAATTGCTAGCACAGGATTGGAGAGCGAACCCTATGCATGCAGGGTGCTGGGTGGCCAGTGACCAGAAGCCAGTGGAAAGGGATGCATGGGAACCAAGAGCAGAGGATGCTTCAAGAAGGAGCTGTGCCCACAGGGTGGGACACTGTGAACATTCATGCCAGAGGGGCACAATGACCTCCTTTCCACATGTAAGGAGGTCACTGCAGACCATGAGAAGAGCAGTTTCAGTGTTGGTGGTGTGATGGGACCAAGGCCAGGCTGGAGCCAGTGGAGGATTGGGAGGTGTGGGGGGCGTGCTTTAGAGACAACCTGGGTAGGTGACTCTTTCAACAAGTTTGGAAGTGAATGGAGCAGAGAAATAGGACAGTGGCTGAAGAGGATTCAGGATCCAAGGAGAGTTTTAATTTAAAGATGGCAGATGTAAGGAAATGCTGTATGTTATTGGGAATGATCTAGAAAGAGAGTAATTGATGATACAGACTAGGGGCTTGGGAAGGAAGGGGGAGAGAGACTTGATAAAGCGGATAGGGTGAGGAGACACCTGGAGCAGGAAGGACACTTCTATCAAGATGGTGGGACCCAGACAGGTTTGTAGAACTCATCGTGGAAAGACACGGGAGCTCAGGTTTGATGAACTCTCTTCTCAATATACCATGACTCAAGTGACAAAGAGGTGGGTGTGAGAAGTGAGGAGAGCCTCTGCAAGACACTCCAGTGCCCCAGGTCCCTTAGTTGCTGGTAATTTCTTTCTCACTGATTTGTTTGGCCTTTGACTCTGGAGACAAGGGCTCGGTGGACTAGGGAAAGGAGAACTCCAGGAGTTCCTGTCCGTGGAGGAGGCTGCAACACCAAACACAGGGAGAAACTGCAGGAGAACTGAGAGGCCAAAGTTGGATATTCATGTTGCCACAAATTAAAATTTAATTCATATTGAATTGTTTTTTTAATGTCAGAGAAAAATTCCTCAAGTTTCTTAGTTATCAAATAAGAACCATATTGATGGCTGAGGTGGGTTTTTACATGAGTCCAGTATGTAAGGACACTAGAGGGCAGCATTGTTAAAAGAAAAATCAACTGAACTCTAGATACTATTGTTTTACGTGAGGATCATGGGCATGCGTTTTAAGAGCATCCTAGGCACAGCAAGGATTCTGAGTGGGGGAAAGGGCGTTAGAAAGATCGTTTAGTGCATTGCATTCACCTGCCTCTGGGAAAGCACACTCAGATAAATGTGATTGAATCTGATGACCCAGGACTCAATGCGACTCCCCGGCCCACACTCCTTCCCTAATTTTTCAGAAACCTCAGCCCAGTGGTTCTCATCCCTGACTGCACGTTAGAAACACCTGGAGGGGCTTTAAAAACTACCCATGTCTGGGTCCCACTGAAGATCTATTGTATCAGAATCTCGGGGGGGGGGTGAGGCCTCAGCGTTGATGACATTTTAAAAACTCATCCTAGATGATTCTAGTGTGCAGCCAGGGTTAGAACCAACATGCTTGTCTACACCAATGGTCTCGAAGCGTAGACCCTGGAACAGCAGCATCAGCTGCATCTGGGAGCTTGTTATAAATGCAAATCCTCGGGCCTCACCCCAGATCTAGTAAATTGCATGTTCTGGGAATGGGCAGCCCAGCAGTTCGTTTTAAGCAGCCCTCCAAACAATGCTGATGCACACTAACATTTGAGAACCACTGCTTTCTACCATTCCCAAGTAAGCCATTTCAGTGGGGTTAAACTTCCTCCCTCATTTCCTCCTCTGCTCTTTCATCTAATCGAAATGCTTCATGCTATAACCTTTACTTTAGTTATTTGCCTTAGTACTATGCAAACAGATAGTTGCTATGATATGCACGTGTGCACACACACACACTTTGGTATACATCAGAAGAATCTCCAGGGAATTTGATAAAAATACAGAGGTCCAGGTCCTAGACTTCTTCAATGAGCCAGGGCCTTTGTATTTTTTATTAGCTCTCAAATCACAAAGTTTGAGAAAAACTGTCTGAACTGTCAAAAGACTTTGTTTATCCTCCCTCTGTGCTCCTTTCCAGGTTGAAATGATCATTATTCTTTAAGCTGGTGATGCCTCCCCAGGGCTCACAGGCCAGAGGCAGCTCGCTGGCTTTCTCCCTCACTCTTAGCACAAAGATGGTTCTCTAGAAATGCTGCAAGTCCGTTTTGCTTCTTGGAGTATTTTATTCCCATCTATAAGGTGACAGTGATATTGATCTTGTGGAATTCTTTCAAAGGTTGACATGGGATAATGCATGTAGGCTAATTTGTGAACCTGAAAGAGTAACACAAACTGAGTAACAAGTAATCAGAATGTTGCCCTGGTTGTTTCCTCTTAAATAGGCCCAGCTTCTAATATTTTAGTGACATTTTTCTTTCAGTAATGTGGGTCATTTATATTTTAAAATATACATTTTATGCCAAAGGAATTAATAAAACTATTTCTTATGAGTGAAAAAATTTTTTGTTGATAAATATTTATTTTTTTTTAATTGGACCTCATGCCAAAAAATGATAGCTCACACTAAACCCTTTTTCATGGGAAATGTTCCTTAGAACTTTGAACGTTGTAAGCAAATAGTTACCCTGCATGAACAATAAACCACTATAAAGTAAAACACTAGAAATTAGTGTTTTGATCATATAAAATGTACCCAAATAAAATTAATCTGTTTATAGACAAAAAAATGATATAACCAAAAAAACTTTGCAGATAGTTTAATGCAGTTTCCTCTTACTCTGGATGAGGAATTGTTTTAAGGTATAATTAAAAGCTTGCATATTATTAACAATTGTAAATATTTCAAATGTTTGCAAAGTGCTGAAAATGAACACACAAAATAATAATTGTATTATGTAGTGGAATTATTTGTAATTTTGTTCTAAATTTTCCAAGTTTCCTGTAAATATGTGTTATTCTACTTTTAAAACATAAAAAAGAAAGATTAACAAGCAAAGGCACCACTTTAAACACTAAAATGTTATAGGTTTAACCAAATTAAATTGCTGTTTTTAGAGGCCAAAAATGGTTGAATATTGGCAATGTCATAGGGTTCCACCTAACTGATATCAGATCCTTTTTATTTTTTTATTTTTGAAGAGGCAAGGATCAGGGAGGAGGCTGGGATGCTGGTATAATTCAGGAACTTGGTTCATCAAAAGAGTTGTCATAAACACTAACAAAAGATAGGTCTACACCTGGGCATGATTTTTACTTCAAGCCAGCTGTTTGTTATTTGTCTACCTCCAATTTATTTACTTATTTAACTTCAGAAGGTTGTGGTGGTGGTGGTTTATAATTGTGCCTCTTTGCACATAGAGGTTTCCTCTTCTATCTTTACCACCAGGATTCAGGAGACATTGGGGTTTTTTCCCCTGTCACTGTCACTAACTTTGGATACATCTCCTGACCTTGCTGGATCTCAATTTCTTCAATGCAAATGAGCAGACTGATATTAATTGGGCACATACATAATATTTACAATAACTGGTTAGGTGGGTAATATTTTAATCCCTAGTTTACTGGTGAAGAACCTGAGACTCAGAAAGATAAAGTCACTTGGGCAAGGTTTCAGTAGATAGTGTGTGAGGCCACATCCAGCTTTGAAGTTCTGTGATTGGCCATTTTGGGAGGCTTTGTGTATAGTAGATTGAGGAAGAAGGTGGTTTAGAGATAGGAAAATAGCAGGACATTTACTTAATTGACCCCATTGTGTATTTGTGAACACATGATGCCTTGTATATGTTTATATGTATCCATCCCTTTGCATTTAATATGCTTATGGCTATAGTTCATGATATGTATAAATGAGTTGGGAAATATGAACTATCTTTTGCTTCCTTGAAGAAAGACTTCAAATCTTATGATTCGTTTAAAACAGAGCCAAAAAGGGCTTATGTTTGCATCTGACCTGTCAAAGCTTAGAGAAAGAATGGTCTTCACAAGACAGTTTACAGAGAATAGACTCTCTGGATCAGGGCATTGGCCAAAATGATTTGGAATCAGACCAGAACAGATTTAAGAGACCAGAAAGGAATTCATGCATTGATCCAAGTCAGTGAAACCTCTCCTAGCTGGAGAAGTTGAACCTGTCCAAAATTTTGACCCAAGAATGGATCTTTATATCTCTAAGTGCAAAGCACAGTTCTGTACTCTGCAGCTACTCTGAACAAAATCCATCCTAAAGAGCACATGGTCCTTAATCTCTCTGTTCGGTCACACACTGGTTTTTCCCTAATCCTAGGCAGTTTGAAGTGACCCATTGATAGTGCCCAAATGTGATTTCAGAACCTTACTCTGAAATGTGAAATAGGTTATTGAAATGGGACCTTTTTAGTTTCACTTTTTGCTAAAGTCCAAAGACCCCAAACAAAAAAAGTTGTTGGTAAGTACTCCTAAGTTCCAAAGTGAAGTTCTAGACCATATATGTAAGACATTATAGTGAAAAAAATTTGGCCATCTTTAGCCCAACACCTACCTTGAAAAACTAAATGAATGGAAAAAAACTTTTAGAACTAATAAACAAATTCAGTAAAGTTGCAGGATCCAAAATCAATATACAAAAATCAATAGCATGTTTATACACAAATAACAAAGTAGCTGAAAAAGAAATAAAAAAGCAATCCTATTTAAAATAGCCACAAAAATAAAATGCCTAGGAATACATTTAACTAAGGATTAAAAGATCTTTACAATGAAAATTATAAAACTGATGAAAGAAATTGAAGAGGACACAAAAAAAATAGAAGACATTCCATGATCATGGATTGGAAAAATTATTATTGTTAAAATGATCGCACTACCCAAAGTGATCTCTGAGTTCAATGCAATCCCTATCAAAATACCCATGACATTCTTCACAGAAATAGAGAAAACAATCCTAAAATTCATGTGGAACCACAAAAGATCCTAAATAGCCAAAGCAATATTGAGCAAAAAGAACAAAGCTAGAAGCATGACATTATCTGACTGCAAAATATACTACAAAGCTATAGTAACTACAACATCATGGTACTGGCATAAAATTAGATACACAGACCAATGAAATAGACTAGAGAACCCAGAAATAAAAATACATGTATCTACAGCCAACTAATTTTTGACAAAGGTGCTAAGAACACTCATTGGTTAAAGGACAATTTCTTCAATAAATGGTGATGGGAAAACTGGATATTCATATTCAGAAGAATGAAACTAGATCTCTATTTCTCACTGTATACAAAAATCAACTCAAAATGGATTCAACACATAAATGTAAGACCTGAAACTATGAAACTACTAGAAGAAAACATAGGGAAAATGCTTTAGGACATTGATATGGGCAAATACTTTATGGAGAAGACCTCAAAAGTATAGGCAACAAAAGCAAAAATAGACAAATGGGATTATATCAAACTGAAAAGCTTCTGTACAGCAAAAGAAACAATCAACAGAATGAAGAAACAATCTACAGAATTGGAGAAAATATTTATGAACTATTCATCTGACAAGGAATAATTTCCAGAATAATAAGGAATTCAAGCAACTCAGCAACAAAAACCCAAATAATGCAATTAAAAATGGGCAAATTATCTGAATAGACATTTCTCAAAAGAAGACATATAATTGGCCAACAAGTATATAAAAAAATGCTCAACATCACTAATCATCAGGAAAATGTAAATCAAAACCATAATGAGCTATCATCTCACTCCAGTTAGAATGGCTTATGAAAAAGACAAAAAATAATAAATGTTGGCAAGAATGCTGAGAAAAAGGAACTCTTATATTGTTGGTGGGAATGTAAATTAGTAAAGCTGTTAGGTAGATAGTGAGGGATTCTGGGTCTCCTAGGGATGAAAGTGGGTGCTGTGGCCCTCATATTGGTCCTGCCCCACCCTAATCTCCCGAGCAACTGCCATACCTGGGGGAGGTGGGAATACCCTATGAATCTGCCAATCAGAACTTGGTCCACCAGCTGCAAAAGAATGCAGAGGACTCTCTAGTCCACAGGCCAAGCGGCATAGGTATCATACAGTCTGGAAAGTGACCTAGAACACCCCACATACGCAGTAAGACTCAGGTCATGCAGCTCCCGACTGTCCAATCAAAGTGGTTTCATGGTGGTGTCTGAACCATGAGGGAGGTCCCTATCCGGGCACTATAAAACAAGATGCAGACCATAACCAACTCCCTTTTTTTGTGCCCTTCCGTTTGCTCTCCCTTTGCTGTGACAATGGGTCCGGTTGTCATCTGTGGCATATGCATCATGTTCTTTAAACCTATATCTTGCTCTTGCCCTATAATCCTATCTTTCTGTCCTCAATAAACCTCATTTTCGTGCTTGCATAACTTTGGTGTGTCTGGTCATTCTTTGGCCATGAGTGTGCCAAGAACTGACATTTCAGACTAAAACCTGACATAGACATTATGGAAAACAGTATGGAGGTTTCTCAGAAAACTAAAAATATAACTACCCCATGATTCAGCAATTCTACTACTGAGTATATAGCCACAGGAAAGGAAATCAGTAAGTTGAAGAGATATCTGCATTCCCAAGTTTATTGCAGACTATTCACTACGACCAAGATATAGAATCATCTTGAGTGTCCATCAGCAGATGAATGATAAAGAAAATGTGGTATATGTACACAATAGAATACTATTTAGTCATAAAAGAATGAAATCCTGTCATTTGTAGCAACATGGATGGGCCTGGAAGTCATTATGTTAAGTGAAATAAGCTGGGAACAGAAAGATAAATACTGCATGTTCTCACTCATATTTGGAAACTAAATAAGTTGATTCCTTAGAAGTAGAGAATAGTGGTAACCAGAGGCTGCAAGGGTAGAGGCTAGAAAGGTAGGGAAAGATTGGTTAATAAATACAAAATTACAGCTAGATAGGAAGAATAGGTTCTAGTGTACTATAGTACTGTATGGTTAATATAGTGAAAAATTATTTATTCTATATTTTCAAATAGCTAGGAGAGAGGGTTTTGAATGTTCCCAACACAAAGGTATGATAAATGTCCGAGGTTATAGATATGTTCATTAACCTTTCTTCTTTTCTTCCCACCAGTGGCTCTCAGTCCTTTCCTAAGTAAATCCACTGGCTGCTTTGGCTTTCCAGGCTCTTTTTCTCACACGCACCCCCCTCCCTCCATACATAATAAAGTCCAGGCTCAGAAAGATGAAAACTTGATGAAGCCAGTGTTGAATTTTCCCTTTTAAACCAGCCGCACCCACCAAACCTCATGCTCAAACAAAATGAAGCAAAGTATCTTTTTCCCTTTCTCTTCATCCACATTCGTATTTTATGCCCACGCTTTTGCTTATGCTATTTGAAGCACAGAAAGGGTTAACAATGTGTGTATTAAGTGAAGAAACAAGCCTTTGAGCATGTAAAAAGGAAATGTATTAGATGAAATACTCACTAAAGAACAGTTTTCCAAATGTTCATTGAGTTGCTAAAAAAAATTAATTTAATCAAACCCCACCAGTTCTACATGGCACCTGATTCTTCTGTATTCATTATCAGCCGAACAGTTATTTTTATACTTGGAAGTTTTATACATCTGCCATTGCATTGTAGATATCTGACTCGAGTCTTAAATTTCTGATCTTTTCAATTGTATGAATGTCATCCTCATTGGTCAGACAGATAGATGTGAAATCTTGACACATAGCTTCTTATTCTGTTATCCTGTCTAGGGCTTTTTATTTATGTACTATCTTCTCGGAACAGGCTTTTAACTTTATTTTAAGAGGAATTCAATGTTGTGAATGAAAGAATAAAGCAAACAACTTGGCAGAGGATTGATAAGAGTAAAAGAGTAAAAAAATATTTACCCTAATGAGATTTTCTACTGGCAAATCCAGTTTCATGCTGTAACAGGAAGCAATCTTTATTGCTCCTTTTATAGTGTAGAGCTGGCCTTCCTTCCTGGTTCTGCCATGAGAGATGTCTGGAAGGAGATATTTTCTTACTCTTAATGATATTAAAACGTCTACTTAGCCAGTGCATCTCCCTGGCAGTCCTGATCTATTTTGGCTCTGAAATGCTTATTTATATTTGTCAGATATCTGGTAACTAACTAAAAGGCAACTTTTAAACTCGACCTGGTGGAGTGGAATGATTTTCTCACCTTTTCAACAGTGAACTACCTGGTAAAGAGGAGCTTAACATTTTAAATATTAATGAATATTTTAAAACAAAGCATCTGTTGCTCTATGTGTTAAAATGTGAAGCTGGCCCGCTAGTGGCTGGGCAACTGTCACTGCAAGAGCCATTACAGAGGAGGCTGCCCTGTCTCCGTGGGTCTGTCCTGGGTTGCCCCATGCTCTTTTCCTTGTGCCTGTGTCACCTTTCCACACACTGCTTGTATCTGGAGCCCTTAGTCTCTTTCTTTGGGGCTTTCATCCTTGTTTTTAAGGCTCTTCCCCATTCCCCATCCAATGATGTCTATTTTCTCTTATTTTCTTCATTAGAATTTTCTGCTAAGAAGGGATTTAGCAAGATTTTTCATGGTAAGACATGTTTCTACTACATGACCCACTAAAGTGGCCACAAAAACAAATGGTATTAGACAGCTTTGGGTTTGTCATAAAAATGTATGCAAACTTTCTGTTCTATACTGTAATAAAGAATTTCCTTTAAAATAAGAATAAGATATTTCTTTATAAATCTTCGAGTAAAACTGACATGGAAGGAAAATGTCTCATATTTACTCTGGGGCTTGTCCAACTCCCCTTCCCGCTTCCACACACTCGAACACATCTCCTTGTGCTTTAGGGGAAACACAAGCCAGCCTGGTTGTGAGGCAAAGGGAAGCAGGAAGGGGTCAGTGACAGAAAAGGTATAACATATTGTCTTTCCTGGGGACGGGGCTTTCATCAGGCACAGAATCCTGGTTCAACCTAACCCTTAATGGCCTGAACTTTTGTATACCTTCATGACACATTTTGTGTCACATTAATATGAAGGGTCTTCTATCTTCTGGGCTATTAAAAATAACAGTTAACATTATATAGCTAGCACTCGTGTTCAATGTTCAAACCACTTTATGTATATTAACTAATTTATTCCTCAAAACAATCTTATCAATAGGTTTGTTATTGTTATTCTTACTTTGCATATGAGGAAACTAAGGCCTAATGAAGGTAAATACATTGTTCAAGGTTACCCAGCTAATAAGTGATGGACAGGCTGTTTGTCCCTAGTCCGCTCTTGTCCACAGAGAACACTTCAGCAAGTTAGAAATTGGCAGACTTGCACATATCCAGCAGAGATGACCAGGAAGCCCAAATAGAGCATAACAGGTTACACTGAAGGAATGAAATGTTAACTATAGAACTCCTTGGAGAACCTACAAGAACCATATTCTATTTCCTGAGGTCACTTACTTCATATTGGTGGCTGCCCAGTGTGTGTGTGACCACATGGCACTCCTCTGAGACAGGGCATTGTGGACAGTCCCTCATCCCTACTTGGCCTTCATTGCTTTGCAGCTTTCACACATGAACCTCTTTCAATGTAAGAAGTCAACAGGACAGATACAGAATGGTGGAGAAAGAGGCGATTAGTTCCCAAGTTGGCTTTCACTCCTGAACTGCTGTCTACAACATAAAGCAGGAAAAGGTAAGTGCTGAGTAGAGGAAGAGGCACCATACTGAACAGGTGAGAAAGAAGGAGTGCTTAATTCCAACTCAGATGATCAGGAAACACCGCACACCTAGGAGCAATGCTCTTCTAAACTTTTTATTATGCTTTCCAGTCAGTCAAAAAACAACAGCAACAACAAAACCACAGAAGACTTGTCAAAGAAACACCAAATGGCCAGTTGGGAATAATCATAGCAAGAAAATAATGCTAACGATGAATTATAAATCACAGAATTGCTGAGTTCATATTGATATATATGAATGGGGGAGGAGGGAAAGCTCTTGCTTACTGTAGAAGGCCAACCAAAGAAAAATGTAGAAAGTATGAAGAAAATAGAAAATCACCTTGGCAGGCACCACAGTGTTTGTTTGAGGCAGGAATCACTGATGAATTCTAAAGTTAAGCAGGCAAAATTGCGATGAGAAATAGGATATTTGCATATTTTCAAAGTATCTCCACCAAAGATACTTATTAGTTACTAAAGGAAAGAATAGTAACTTTACAGTGGAGAAAGATGGCAAGCATCACCTTAAAACCAAGTGATCAAAGTTAACATTAGAAATAATGGGAAGAGCAGACATTGTGCACTCCCTGGTATGGTATGCTGAGGACTCCACATTATTCCTGTGGTCCTCCTGCCAAAAGCGCCTAACCTGAATTTAACCACAAGGAAATATCTTAAAAACTCCAACTGAAGGACATTCTACAAAGTGACTGGCCAATAGTCTTCTAAAGTTTCAAAGTTATGAAAGAAAAGACAGACTGAGGAACTGGTCAAGTTTATAGGAGACTAGAGACACAGGATGACTAACTGCAACGTGTAATCTTGACCAGGAAAGGATATTAGTGAGACAGCTGGTGAAACATGAACAAGGCCCACAGGTTATATAACATGATTGTGTCAATGTTAATATACAGGTTTTGTTAATTGTACAATGATTATGGAAGATGTTAACATTTGGGGAATCTGGGTGAGAGGAAATAGGAATTTTTGTTCTAATTTTGCTGCTTTTTGTGTCTGAAATTATATAAGTAGAAATGTTAAAAATAGACAAAATATATACAATAAATAGAAACTTTATAAAGGATGATATAAAGTAAATAGAAATAGTAATGTTTCCTTCCCATCCTGCCATGGATTATCTGGCACAGCCCACGTGGCGGGCACTGAGGGAAGGAGTCTGGCTCGGCACAGCTTGTTTGGGACCAGGCGGGTAGTGCTCAGGCGCTGGTATGTTTCTGGAGGGATCTGGTGAGAGGTGGGTTGGGATGTGATCATGGAATCTGGGCTAGGAAAACTAGCATTGGTTGTGTGTTTCTAAACCCAAAGGACTATGTTTGCCCTTTGACAGTTGCAATCATATTTAATACTGACCACTCAATACCACTGGCACTTTTATCCCATTTGTGCGGTTATTGTTTTAATCTTCAGCTCTGTCAAAGTAATACATGCACATTTTTTTTAAAGAGTCAATGCTAGGAGGCTTGTAACAAAAGCAGCAGTCCCTTGAACTCTTTGCCTGTACCCCAGAGGTAACTACTTCCAACATAGGTAGCTGTGTACTCTGGTATGAATCTGTGTATCTCTCAAAAATATTTATGTATCACTCTCTTGGTTCAACTTTTTGAGACATTATCTATTGGCTTTCCCTGGAGATGAGGGTTTTAGCTCCCTCTCTTACACCATTTGACCCTCACTATCTTGCTAATATATTTATATGTTGGTTCTGGGTTAAATTCATATTTTGTGTTTTCATTTTTCTTGGTGGCTTAAACAACGTTTTGTTGCTCACAGTTTGGAGGTTGATGGGCTCAGCTGAGTGTTCTTGCTTGGCTCCCGGTGAAGTTGCAGTCACACAGTGGCTGAGGCGGGAATATTTGAGTTTCTTCACTAACGTATCTGGTGCCTGGGCTGGGACAGCTGAAACGGCTGAGTATTGGAAGTGGAAACCGCCAGCTTTTTAAGCCTAGGCCCTGAAACTAATACAACATCCTTCTGTCTTACCGTTTTGGTCAAAGCCATCACAGAGCTTGCCCAAATTCAAGGGGAGGAGCTTGTACTTCAGAATGGTGAGTTAAAAGAAGTAACTAAATTGTTAGGACCTTTATCTTCTTTTTTATCTTTTATAGCACTTAGCATGGTCCTGGGTATATTGTAGGTGAGAAACAAACACTTGATTTGCTTTTATTTCTTGAAATGGAATATACCCATCACCAACCAAATTAGAGGTAGTATAGTTAGGATCCATTAATATACATTTTTGTAGGAGCACTAGGGCTAGGAATCAGAAGAACTGAATAGTAGTTCTAGCTCCTCCAGTAATTAGCTGTGGGTCCTTAAACAAGTGACTTACATTCTTGTGTGTGTGTCTTGATATTTCAAAAGAGGATGGTGTAAATTTAGCCAAATTAAGTTCCAGAATTGAACAATTTCTCAGATACTATGCAGTGCTAGTCAGGACTCTGAGAGTTCTCTGATTCTGTTCTTTTTATGACCTCTTAGTTTTATCACCTCCTAATTTTTTCCAATAAAGAGAATAATATTAGATAGCTAGCATGTGTTAAATACTCATTATTCATAGAGGACTGTGGTTCTACAAGAGGAGCAAGAAACAGAAGACTTCCAAAGTCTGATAAAGGCAATATGAGAAAAGAAAATTATAGTCTCATTTTGTTTATGAATGCAGACATAAAAGTCCTAAATTAAATATTAGCTTACTGGATCCAGCAGGATATTTAAAATCCAGTAGAATATATCATGAGCAAGTCAAGTTTATCGCAGGAATGCAAATATGATTCACTGTGTTTTCATTTTTATGACTAAGTGCTTAGTGTCCACTGCTGAGCAAAGTAGTCTACAAGGATTGCGTTTCCTCTTTTCTATACATTTCTGTTTTTCCTTTGGATCGTTAACTTAGTTTGGTTTGGAGCTACAGCCAAGTCTTCCCACACTTCCCATACTTCCCAATACAGTTCTCCACATGGTCAAGCTTGTAAGACACTCAGTTCCTTTATGTTTTCTTGGCAACCTCCCATATTAGTTGCTGTCTGTGTCCACTTGCACAACTGTCCTTCCCTTCCCATCACCCGGGAAATTCTCCTCTTTCCTTTAAGAAGTTGGATCCCATGGCTTTTCCCCTTTGTGACTTTACTCTCTCCTTTTGGTGGAGCATATTTTCCAGTAGTTTTTGAGAATTGTATTTGGGAGACAGGAAAGTCAAAATGGCATTATCTTCTCATCCTTGGTTGGGAATGTGCCCATGATGTTTGCTTAGAATTTTTAAGGCCTGCTCTATGGTGTTGCTGTTCAGAATCCCTAGGCAATCGCTTTTTTTTTTTTTTTGATCTTTCATGTGGGTATTCTCCTAAATCTCTGAAATATTTCAGGATGCTTTTCTTTATTTTTTCAGTTGTGAGATTTCATGATAATATTTCTTTGTTTAGATCTCCATTCGTTATGCTGGGTGCTCAGTGGGTACTTTCAATCTGGAGACTCATGTTCTTCAGATCTGGACATTTTCTTGTATTGTTTTGTGATAACTACCTACCTCTCCTCCATTTTATCTGTTCTCTCGCTAGAGATCCTTGAAAAGATGTTGGGCTTCCTGGACAAAACCTAATTTTCTTATCTTTTCACTCCTATTGTCCATTCCTTTTTTTTTTCTTTTACTTTCTGGAACATTTCCTCAACTTTAATGTCCAACATCTTTATTGACTTTTTAAAAATTTAGCCATTATATTTTTAATCTCTAAAACCTAGTTCCATGTTGTTTTTCTTCTCTCTTTCGTCTTATTCCTGTCCCATTGATGCAATACCTTCTCTTGTATCATCAAGTATATTAGTTATAGTTTCTTTGAACATTTCTATAGCTCTCATTTCTATATTACTCTGTTTTATTTTCCTCTGTTTATTTGAGTTTTTTTTTTTTTCATGTTGGAGACTTTCTCCGAATGTCAAGTGATCCTTGGGTTTCTGTTCATGTTTAAGAATAAGGCATTAAAATTGTGCTTGGACTGCACTTGTCAACTACTGCCCTTCACTGTGGGAGCAATTAGGGAACTTGCCATTTTTCCCCAATGAGGTTTTCTTCCACAACAATGCCAGTATTTATTAGAATTTTTCCTGGTAGAGTTAATTTTCTCTCAAGAAATATTTTTCTAAATTCTGAGTGGGGAAAGTATGACCTTGCTACCGGTGACCTGGATGTGAATGACAGGAGAGTTCTGGGGTCTCAAGCTTCATAATCTTTTTTAAATTTTTTTATTTTTGCAGCCTTGCTTCACCTTACTCTGTGTCTGGCATCCCTCAGATTAGAGCCTGTCCACTCACCTTCTCAGTTAATGCACCTCCTTCATTGGTGGATAAAGGCAGGACATGGAACTTTGACACCTCTGTAACCTCTTTTAAACAACTATTTTGTTCCCAGCTCCTGCCTCACCCCATCTTCTGTGACACTGGTGTCTCTAATATCTGAGCCATCCTGAAGTTGTGTGGTATATATTAACTTGTTTCTCATCTGTAGGCACTTAAAAAATCTTTCTTTAGTTCTGCTAAGTCTTTTATGACTCCCCCATCCCTCTTCTACTTTTATATATATTGGTCCAGGTTTTCAGTTCTCTGCTACATTCATGAGAAATGAATCTTCTATTTCTGTTCCTTGCCCTCTATGTTATTTATTGGATGACTTTTTTTATTATTTTTTAAAAGGAAGGGGTAGAAGTATTTTTACTTTTTCATGTTAAAATCCAGATGTTTCCTCACTTTTTTCTAAATGGGGAAACTGAGACTCAGTGATTAAGTGTCTTTCACACCCTCACCCACTCCCTAGTCCACCTGCACTGCTCTTGTCAAGTATCTTAATGATCTCCACATTAGTAACACAGATGGACAATTCTCACTCTTCATCTCAATTGACCCATCAGTAGCATTTGATATTGTTGACCATTTCTTCCTCCTTGATGTGCTTTCTTCATTTCTTCCTTGGGCATCACACTCTTCTCCCCCTTCTCTCAACCTGCTAATGTTGGAGAGCCCCAGAACTCAGTCCTTTGTCCTTTTCTTCTATGTCTTTTTTTTCTTTCTTTCTATTTTTACTCCCTGTGTGATTTCATCACTTCTCAAGACTTTAAATACCATTCACATACAGACAACTCCCAAGTTTATATCTCCACCCTAGGCCTATCTCCTGAGTCTCAGATTCAGTGTCCATCTACCTACTCAGCATCTCCGCTTGGATGTCTAAGAATGAATGTCTCAAACTCAAGGTGACTAAACTCTGGCCCCCGGAGCTTCACCCACAAACCAGCTCTACCTGGCAGTCTCCGTATCAGTTAATGGCAACTCCATCTTTTTAGTGACTCAGGTCTAAACCATGGAGTTATTTTTCCTGCTTCTCTTTCTGTCACACCCATATGTAATCCATCAGGAACTTCTGTTGACTCTACCTTCAGTATTTACCCAAATTCAACCTCTGTTGCACTTCCATGGCTAGCAACCTCATCTGAGCCATCACCGTCTCACCTAGATTGCTACAATCATTTTTTAACAAGTCTCTCTGCTCCTACATTTGCCCCCTACAATTTATTCTCAAACCAAGGAGGAGGAATCCTTTCAAAATGTAAGTCAAATCACATCACTCTTTTGTCAAAAATTCAGAGGGCCCCAGAAGATCTGGCCTCTGTTATCTCTCTAAGCTCATCTCCCTCTGCACCCTCTTCCTTACTCTGCTGCAGCCACACTGGTGTCCCTGATGCTCCTCAGCAGCTATAGGCTGCTCCCATGGCAGGGCCTTTGGACTGCTCTGCAGCCAGGAGCAATCTCCTGAGCTCTTTCCTGGTCACTCACTGACTCCCTCAAGTCTTTGCTCAAACCTTACCTTCTCGATGTCCACCCCCAACTTCCTGCACATTCCCATCCTCATTACTTTGTTTTAGCTTTTCTTTTTTTTCCATAATATCTATCACCTTCTAATATTCTATATAATTTAACTTTTTTTGTTTTACTATTTGTTTCCTATCTCTCCTGCTGGATCGAATGTGCCCAAGAAGGGTGGGGATCTGTGTCTATTTAGTTCTCTTGTGTATCCCATGCATGCTATGATACACAGCAGGCACTCACTAAATATTAGTTGAATATGAATAAATGAATGAGCCAGGTTTTGGACTTGAGTGTTTTTACTATGCTGTATCTTTCTCTGGACCATCTGAGTGTTATTTGGGGATATTTAAAATACATTCTGCAGGTTTTTTGAGAAAGGGTCTTGCAAGATTTGATCTGTGCTCAGGAAGAGAGTAGGTAAAATGGATGGGATAAACAAAATTTTCTTTTGTTTTGTTTTCTTTTTTTTTCTTCCTTCTCAAATTTTTCTTTTTGGTTTACTTATCTCCCATTTTTGCTTTCTGTTAAGTTTTATGTGAATCCTTATGTCAGATGGGTTTTTCTCTTGTCTCATTATATAAAAGCATTCATTTTTAGGTGGTAATTGGGTTTGTTTTATTATCAAATATGCTTTCAGTTTCAAAACCAATGATACAATGCTTTCCTTTTTTCCCCAAAATAAAGGAGAATATTGGTAATGTTAAGCTTTCTTTCACTTCCTACTGCTTTCCTATACACATCTCTCCCATCCACTCGCTCTTAAAAAAAAAAATCTGAACTGGTTTTCTTGTATAAGTAAATTCTGGGCTGATTATATTTGGATTTTAAAGAGTTAAGTCTAAAAGTATTTAATTATCATTAATTTTGTATGATTGACTTCATTAAAGCTAGTCACAACACAAGGTCTCCTTTCAAAATTGAAAACTAATAAAACTTAACATAAGGATACATCTAGAAAGGATGGATAAATCCCAAACTGCAGAAGTTGAGGTTTTATGGCATATAATGTTTTCTAGTATTTGAACATTGATGAAAACTCAGGCTGGTCCCACAATTTTTCTGCCTACTCTAGGGTAATACACAGTCCTGAGGTCATTTTAAATCATAAGCACACCCTCCACTGATCTCAATCAAAACTTCAAATGCAAATTCTTCTGCTTTTCCCAAACTGGGACCAGGTTAGGCTAGAAGCCTGCAGCAGTGTTGAGTATGGTGGGTTTCTCTATTTCTCTATTTTCTGTGTCTCCCCCAGGCCCCTATCCTCTTGGCTCCAGCCTCCACCATCTAGGAGGCCCTGGAGAACAGGACTTAAGATGACTCCATACAGGAGACATTCACAGGTACCCTCCTGTCACCCCCAGGAGGGCAACACTCTCCCAGCTGTGCCACCAAGACAGACAGTCAGCCCTCCTCTCCACCCCTAGGCTTTCCAAGCACGAGTCTGCTCCTAGGCCACTATGCTCCCCAGCCATGGGGGTCACATTTTAAACCATCTGAGTGACCTCGAGATCCCCACCCCAACCAAGGTTACAGTGAATGGGCAGCCCTCTCCCATGCTGGGGGAGGATGGGGCTCACAGCACAGTTTTCTTCAGACATGCCCTTCTCACTAGATCCTCTCTCTTCTTCTCTCTCAACTTTCATATTCTTGAAGCCAATGAGGGGACTCCAGAGTCACTGAACTAAAAGTGGAGGAGGAGGAGAAGGAAAAGCTCCTCTTCACAGGAGAATGCCAACTTGTAAAGAAAGAAGAGTTGATGGAATGAGGAAATCACCACCACCTCACCACCCTTGTAATACCGGAGGCAGGCAGGGATCCTTAGTGGATGCTCAAAGGAGGGCTGGGGAACAAGCTATTCACATGGTCTCAAAGAATCACGGCTCCAGGCCATTCATTAATCACAAAGCCAAAGAGGTGCCATCACAGTGGAGAAACCTGGCAGACATCACCCCAATTGAGTGATCAACCTGAACAGGACCAGGACCAATAATGGGCCACAGCAACCGTCCTGGGCCCTCGGAGAGAGACACCAAGAAGAACCAACATTGCCTGTGTAGTCTGCCCACCCAGAATGCTTAATCTTAGCCTAAGCATGAGAAAACAGTCTGACAAATCCAGATTGAAACATGCTTCAAAACAAATGGCCTGAAGTTTTTAAAAGTGTCAGTGTCATTAAAGACAAAAAAGGTGGAGGAACTGTTTTAGATTAAAAGAGATTAAAAAGCCATGACAACTAAATGTACTGTAGGAGTCTTAATTAAATCATAGATCTATCTCCTCCTCCAAAAAAAATTACAAATAAATTCTATAAAGGACATTTTATGAAATTTGAATATGGTTTACATATTAGATAATAGTGGTGTATCAATGTTAAATTTATTGATTGTGATGATTGTGTTATGGTCATATAGAATAATGCCTCGTTCTCAGGAGGTACTGAAGAAAATATTGATCGATGAAATGTCACGATGAGAGAGAAAAAACAGAGGGCAAAGTAAAGGCAAAATATAGCATAATTTGGAATATGTAGGTGAAGAGTATTGGGTGTTTATTCTTTCAACTTTTCTATAGGTTTTTAATTTCTCAAAAGAAAAAGTAGAGCGAAGAAAGAGTTATGGAACCAGCTCTTGGTCACTTCCTTGGAAAGCACAAATGGAGATTTGGTGCCTCACTCTGAAATTTCATTTCAATTGTGTCTCAGAATGTGGTTGAAACTTCAATTATTATTAATATATCTTACAATGCATATATATTCCAAAAAGTGTAAACATATGTAACAACAACCACCTCAAAATATTTGTACAGGGCATTAATTACAGTGTATAAAACATTTCCACTTACGTTACTGCATTTTGTCTTCACAACAATCTTGGAAATAGCTAGTGAATATAATATTTTTATTTTTCTCATTTTACAAATGAAAAATTGAGAAGTAGAAGGTCTCAGCAACTCAGCCAAGTTTACACCTAAGGTGCTAGTGCACCCTCATCCTCTGATTGTAGACCCTCTATTTTTTCAGCACACATATTAAATACCCAGAAGGGGACTTACAAAACCACTTAATCTCTTATTATTTTGTTTTATACAGAAAGTAAGAGAGAGATGTGAGGGTGTTTGTTTATCTTCACTGTCTGAGAATTTTAGATTAGCCATGAAATAGGTGGCTGTGCTCACCCTGTTAAATCAGCACGCTAGGAAACCCTAGAGTGCGAGGCTGCTAAATAATGTCAGTCCCCAAGTCCTCCGCACTGCATTGCAGATCAGCTGCAGCACAATGAGGATCTTATAGAAATGAATTCCCCTGAGACTGAGTCAACATCCCCTCAGAATATGAGTTAAATCTTGTCACAACTCCAGATATCTTTCAGGGAAATGACAACTCACAGAAGGAAGTGCACATGAGTCACAAACCCGCAGCCCAGAATACTAAGCAGCTCTGTTTTTCACCTGACAGCTGGGGTGAGCAGAAGCAGTCTCCATTCTCTCTCTCCCTCCCTTTTTTCTTAACTAAAAAAAAAAAAAAAAAAAAAAAAAAAAAAAAAAAAAAACTTAGGAAAAAAGAAGAAGAAGAAAGAAGTGTTTCTGAACTCAGTGAGGTCCACAAGCTTGTTATGAGGAGGTACAAGAGGCCCCCAGGCACGGGGCCCACCTTGGTTCTCTTTTTGCATCTTACTAATGATAGGGGTTGAATCTCCTCTGTCTTCACTGTTGAGCGAAGATGTGAAGAAAGAAAAAAAGGGGGGAGGAGGAGAGAAAATAAAAGAAGTAGCTAAATTATATAGAATATAACCATGTTCTTCTCTAGGATCCTTCCTTCCAACCAGGATTTTACGGAATGAGGTTGGGAATATTTGATTTCCAAAGAAAACACAAAATAAAGCACCAGAGGACTACAAATTGTTTTTTTGGAGTACAGTTTTCTTTAAAGTCATCTCTATTTTCTGCAGCTTTGGCAATCTCAGCTTCTCAGTATGTTCTAGGAGAGGTAATTTTTCTAAAGTGCCTGTGCTCTCTCTGGAACCCAGTTGGAAAAGATAATTTGTTAACCAAGGTTCTGTTCCTGATAGATGCATGTCAGAGTGATCCACACTCAGAATTTTCTGGGCCTCTGTTAATGCTGGAAAATTTTCAACAGGCCTAGAGAACTCTTCAAACCTGAGGCAGCATGTCAGTAACTAAGAGTGGACAATTCTGAAATATGCCTTTGCTTGTTACTTCAGATTATTCAGTTCTGCTCAGGAAAGGAAGAGAAACAAACAAAGATAAATGAAACTGGATGGAGAAGCAAGTACTTTGGGAGACACAGGCAGAATTTATATAATGTCCATGGTAAAGCTAAGTGTATTAGTAACCCCTGAGTCATGGTGGCCATAAACAGAGTAGAGAATGTGTGTGTGGAACATTGAGAGGGAGAAATGGAAAGATGTGATTTTCACAAACATCCATGTGCATATAACACCAAACATTTGAAAGTAGACTAAATATACATAAAGCATATGAGGACTTAAATAAGGTCTTAAATCAGCCATCCATTGGTGGCCCCCATTCTAGCCTCAGAAGTCCTCTGTACAAGAAATGCAAATACTCCTTAGCTGTTTGTCAGGTGAGCTACAGCTGATGGCCAGATGCACTGTTCCCGAGTTTCCCCAACAGAGCAAGAGTGCTGCTGACCAGGTTCTATCTGCTGAACCCCTTTGCTCAAACTTCAAACCTGACCCTTATAATCACACCACCATGGGGAAGGTCAATGTGGCAGAGAGAGAGAACAGGTCACATGAGCACTGCTTGTATTCTATCTGAATTGTTTGAACTGTTCCTATTTCTTCCCCTTTTCTCCTCACATTGCATTTTAATTGATTTAGTAAACCATGTGATTCATACATCTTAATTTGTTGTGTGACTTTTTCTTTTTTGAGAGACCTCTATGATAACCTGGTTAGTCTTGGAGTCAACCATTGCATCAAGGTAATATCCTACATGAAACATTTACAATAGTAACATGCACACAATAACAATAACAAAAGTGAGAGCTCTAAATTTTGAGTATTTACTAGGCAACAGCCTAAGAATTTTCTGTATATTATCTCAAATAATCCTCATGATAACCCTATATATAGAGTAGATATCATTACCTGCATTTTACAGGTAAAGAAATGAAGACAAAAGAGGTTCAGAACTTGCCTAAGATCAATCAGCTTGTAACAAAGAGGATTTGAATTAGGGTCTGTCTGGTTCTAAAGCCATACCTTTTCTATTTTTGGAGAGACCAAGCTATTCACCCCATTTTCTCCTCAGACTTTCGTTGGTCATCCCACTAAAACCCACCCCCCATAACTTCCTATCACCCTCCCAGGATTAATTTTTTTCTCTCTTCTATGATCACCATCTACTGTAAGTTCTTTACTGACTTATTGTCTGTCTCTCCAACAAGAATGCGATTTCTATAAGGGTAGAATTTTTGTCTAATTTTTTAACTTCTGCTTCTCCCAGTGCCTAGAATGGTACTTGGCACCTAGTAAGTATTCAGTGAATAGCAGTTGAATGAATGAGTTAATCCCATTACAGAGTTTTTTTCTGGAGATACTTTTAAAAATAAAGTCATAGGCACAAGATTACCTTTCAGGCTGAATAGGTTAACCCTGGAAAATTTATGACTAAATCAATTTAAAGGGTGTGAAGGATTTCAGAACAAAATTCTAAGGAGAAAAAATGGGCTAGAAGAAAATTCCATTGCCAGCTCCATGCCTTGATTCTTGCATGATCTCACCATGGACGCTGGTTGACCCTGCAGCTTGGCTACCTTTATTTGATTTTCATCATATTATAATTTCAGGGCCTTGAACTTCTCTTATGGTTACCTCTGAGAAGAGATACAGAGAAAGGGGAGTTTTATATGCATATGTGTTATACGGTACATGCTAGAAATGGGGCTTCTGTTTGCCTCCACTATGAGTAAGGTGCTATACCCACACTGTTAACTTATTCAGATGGTACTTTATGTCTTGCCTCCATTTTCAGGTAAGGAAACTGAGCCTTAGTGAGGATAGTGGCTTGCCCCAGGTGTACAATCTGACAGGTAGCAAAGCCAGAATTCAAAGGTGTGTCCATCTAATGCCCCAGTCCACTCTGCAGAAATATTATTCCAATGAGGAAGCCCACAGTGAACAGAAACATGAGATTTTCTAAAAAGCTGAACCAGAGACCAAAAGAACCCAAAAGCAACCCAACCATTCGCCACTGTGATTTCTTAGGATGAATGAAATGAATTCCTTATTTTATGATATGACTTATTCTGTAAACGATAAAACATCAGCTGAATAGGTCTAAAGTATCAGTAACATTTTTGGTGAATTAACAGTTAAAATGGAAATAAAACTGCTTTTGTAAAATTGGAACACAATTTTTTGCTACAAAAAATTGGCTCATCTTCTTGGACGTGAAAATCATTTTCTCTAAATTAATTTCTTGAAAACTCAGCTGTCCCAGCCTTTCAAGCCAGAAGGTTAAATTGCTCTGATATACACCAGAGGCCCTCAGGAGCATCCTGACCAGGGTCATAAATGAAATGTGTTAAATAACTTTAATTTGATATAGTAATCTTCAGGGGCAACGGCACTGCCAAAGAATCATACCTCCATTCATTTCTGTTCACGTTGGTATCAATCAGATTTCTAGAGATAGATGCAACATCTGGTTGCTACTCTTACTGCAGGTGAAGAGAAAAAGGATGTAAGAGTGTCCTGGGGCTGTTTGTCAACAATCTCTCCTTAACATCACCTTGAAATATGTTGAACTAGACCAGGTATCAGAATATTTATGGATGTTAGGAAACTGAAGTAGGTTTTCAAGTTGAGAAAAATGCGATTGGATTTAACTTTAGAGCTTCATTTATTCAGTCACTCAAATGCTTGTTCACTCATTTATCCATCAACCATCCATCCAATAAATGTATATTAAGCACCTACTACGTGCCTAGGGCTCTGTTAGGCTGGAAGTAGAGTTTATAGACCTGTGTGGTCAAATACAATAGCTATTAAATACTAGTCACATATGGGTATTGAGCACTTGAAATGTGCTGGTCCAAATTAAGATGTACACAACAGATTTCAAAGACTTAGTAGAAAAAAAAGAATTTAAAATATTTCATTAGTAATTTTTGTATGATTACATGTTTAAATGGTAATTTATTGTTATATTGGGTTAAATAAAATTATTATTAATATAATTAATCTTACTTGTTTCTTTTTAATTTTTTAATGTGGCTAATAGAAAATTCAAATTACATATGTGGCTATTTCCAAAAGATTTATTCCTGCTATTATTATTTTTTTTAGGGTAGATTAAAGGTAACTTTCAGGGAAGATAATAAAAGATAGAGGTAGAAATGTTGATCTATTGTGGTTAAATGATAATTCTAGATTTTAGGTGGTTAAATTTTTGTTCTGAAAACTTTACTTTGGAAGTTAAATATCTATGTCCAGTATTTTGGAATTGATAAAATGTAGAAACCTTAGGATGCTGCAATGTTTTCTGCTTTCTGGCATTTTCTGCATTGTCACTGGACATCTCGATTGCTGAATATCCATAGATTCCTGCTTGCACATAACAACAACAGAAAAGATGGCTTAGAAAGAAGTAAATACTTATTAAATGGGTTATTTGACATGATGATATTATGGGAATCAGGTGAAGCTAACTTTGGTCTTGTTTCTCTTATTTGAAATTAAGATATCTGGGTTGTTTTATGTCTGCACTGACCTACTAGCAGAAAATAAATAATTTGAACTATAATCAGTATGGGGATAATATTTAATGACTCAAGAATTCCACGTTATTAACTAGTTTTGGAAACAAGCTATAAATGAAAAGAAGACTAGATTCCAAGTGTTTTTTAAATTTAAAAATAATTTAAAAATTATCATATTCTCAGATCAACAAGTTAGTGGGCTTTTTTCTTTCTTTTTTGAAAAGCTATGCAAGCTAAAATGTGTCCCTTCTTTTTGCTATTGTTCAAAGGTTGTACAGGCTTACAGCCTCCTTTCACAACCACAGTCATGCTTAATCACTTTTTCCTAGAGCAGTGAGGAGTATAGACAGCGATATTAGCCTGGTGTTCGGGAAGGACAGAATACCCAACCAAAAAGAAAACTCCTGGTACAGGTCCTCAGATACATGAATGCTCTGTATTCATCCATGTCCAGCCAGAGTTGTGTTGGCCTGAACTTTCTCTTGTCTAATGACCTCAAGAGAAGATTCTGAAATACACATTATGGATTTATGAAAGTGAGAGAATTAAGAATATGAATTTCATAGAGCACAAGAAGCTTTCAGTGACTCTACTGGGAGAACACAGCCTCCTAAGAAAGAAGAAATGGGATGTGGGGATGATTTTTTTCTAGGATCGGAAAACATGTCATCGTTGCCAGATATTGTAGCAGAGACAGATGGCATGGCAGATGCTGTGAAAGAAAAATGACTTACTACTAGGTGAACCAGAAAAAATAAACAAGAAGGACAAAGGAAAAAGTACACAAGTTCCCCTCTGCTGTCAGGAACATCTTCCCAGAGCCCTAAAATGTGTAACTGTTCCATAGAGGTGCAGATTGCAAGTGAAGTGTCTCTCACCCTTTTTCCTTTGATTGCGCATTTGAAATTTGTAGCCATTCTTTTGAGAGGTCTCACTTTTAGTTGATTGATTTTCTAAGGAAGAAAGGATGGCAACAACTAATTGGACATATGATGCCAATATATTATAAAGAAGATGCCGTAATTTTTTTCTGGCTCCATTGGTTGTTATTCGATATGTAGAAACTGGATGAAACTCATCTTGGTTTATTTTAAAAATGCTCCCAATTAACATTCTTTTATAGTACAAATCACATGAATGCATTTGAAATTTTAATAATGTTTAAATGGAAGTTATTTAAAATGTTTCTTAGAGATACCCACTATGGGAACACACATGACCCTTGACATACGCTTATGTCCAGAGACTCTCCAGTGTCCCCAGGTTCTTGAACTCCACTCTACTTAGTAACCAGTGATGGAGAAGAGCTAGCACTGAGATGGGCTGGGCACTCTCATTTGGAAGGTGCTCAGGTCCCCTGGGTTTAAAAAGGCACCTCAGCAAAAGTATAAGTTAGTGTGTGTTGTGGCCCGATGGAGTTGACAAGGGATGGTGAAACCAATAAAAATGATCTACAAATGCAAAAGGTTTGTGGTTTTAAAATATGTAGATTTAGTTTATGAAAATCCAACAATATATGCTTGGCAATCACTGTTGTGTCACTTATATTAAACAGAAATGGATGCAGTGGAGCCTAAATAGCCAATGTGAGTTGTTGAAACAAGAAAAGTATGTAAATAATATTAAGGATTTTTCTGCCATTACCAAAAAAAAAAAAAAAAAAAAAAAAAGACTGGGCAACTACCTAGGGATGGTTTCTTTTCCACTATATTTGGTGAAGAAATTGAATAATTAAATCCTATAAAGTTTTCACTAACAAAGAGTTAATGCAGGATTTTCAAGGGTAATTTGATTATATATAACATTTACCTTATGTATTGTTTTTAGAAACACTAATAGCCCGCCTAAGGTAGACCTCATTGTATACGTACAACTTTTATGACACATATGATCAGTAAAATCACTGAGAAAGTGAATCTTAACAGGGAATCGAGAAAGAGCTCAGACACCACTTCCCCCTCCATTTTTAGAGAAATAAATGCACCCAAGTCCCCCTGGAAATCTTTGTCTTTTTATTTTGTATTTCTTCTATTTCCCAGATCACTACTTGCCCCTGTTATAGTAAAGTAGAAAAGACGAAATGTATAGTATGTGTTTCCAGAGACTAATATCAAACTCTGGCCTTTCCACTGGCTCACCTTGGAACATATGTGTATACTAGGTTTGAGGATAAACATTTTATTTTCTTTCTTTCTTTTTTTATGTATATATACTTTTATGAGGATAAATATTTTCTGAAAGCTAGGAAAAACTCATATGGAAGCTGTTTCAATCTGGAACAAGTCCTGTATGAGGAATTGCCTGTGGGCTGTCCCTGCTAAGTCCTCTGAGAAAAATAAGCCTCAAAAAGAAGGAATAAATTCTAATGTTTGATAGCAGAGTAGGGTGGCTATAGTTTTCAAAATAGCTAGAAGAGAAGATGTGAAATGTATCCAACACGTAGAAATGATACATACTTGGATGATGGATACCCTAAATGCCCTGACTTGATCATTACACATCCTACACATGTAACAAAATTTCACATGTACCCCACAAATGTGTATACTGTAACAACAAAAAAATAAACCTCAGACCTTGATGGACTTGCTAGGGGTGGGGACTTGAGAGGCAAGGGAGAACAGGCTACCTTCCAGCATAAAGTGGTTGGTTGCGGCTGAGCTACATAATGCCATGTTCCTTGACCTTATCAGTAAGTGTCAAATCTCCATTGTCTAACACCCTTCATTATGTTTTTGAACTTGGGCAATGACTCATGATAAAATAGCTTCCTGTTCTGTTTTGTGGAATTTTATATAAAAACCTTAGGGAAAATTTAAATTTTCCAAACACTGTAGTTGCAAACTGCGTCTGGCAGCAGCGATCTTTTTATTTTTTTTTAATACTTTGAAGTTCCCTTTTAATACATTTCAACACATAATCATTATAAATATGAGACATCATTTACCTTGTTAATATCACATAGTTTAGCCCCTATTTGAGAATTTTCTCTTTCTTCTATAGATACAATGCAAATTATGTTTTCTGTCTGTGAAACTCCTACAATATGCTCCTAATATTAAAAGCAGGGTGTAGAACAGGAAAAAAATTCCTGAAAAATCTCAGGTATTCTGCTATCCTGTACATGGTGTAATTGCAAAGAACATGGTATAATTGCAAAGAGGAAAATAATCACTAGGCACTTAAAATGTGAAGTAATTTCAGTCTTTCACAGACCCCATTAAATGGCATTTTGACACTTTTGCTGACTAAATAGCTTTAGTGCTCTGTTTTGATGTGTCACTGAGAATTGTATGACATCATATTATCCTTCCAATAAATACTTCTTATACTAATAAAATGTTTATGATTTGCTTTATCAAACACTTAATTTTTGCTTTGACAAAAATATGTATTTTGATGTCATTTCCATGGGTAATTTCCAACACTGATACTGCTTTATAGTAAACTCCTAGTTTATCAAGAATCAAGAAAGAAGGAAACTCTAAGAGAAAATTAGATATAAAAAATATATATATTTAACATTTCTTTGTACTTAAGAGATAAATGCCCAGGAAAATAATTTCCATTTATTTTTTAATAGTCAGAAATGCAACCTAGAAAAATTTATAGTACTTCAGTCACTTATACCTTTTATTACTTCTATAATCTTTCTATAAACCTATAGCAAGAATAAGTCTTCAGAGAACCTGACTTATAAGATCCTGTCCTTTGAATCATCAAGCACAAAGTTACCTTGAGTGTGATTTTACGTGGATTACACTATTTCAATTCTTTGAAAACTAGTAATCCATATCATATTGTAAAACTCAAATAACCAGAACATTTCTTTTTTCTTCTTTTCCCCAAATATCTTCATTGTCAGTCACCTCAGTTAAGTAATAGTCCACATGATTCTTTTTAATTCATACTCCCAAACTGTTTTCTTTCTCAAACATCCTAGACAGGTTCCAAAAATAAATGTAAATTGAAGAAAATCTGGTTTTAGGAACACACTGAAAGCTTCCACAGGGAGAAGCTTAAACTATGGTTTTCAAAAAGTTGTAATAGGAACGGGATAAAATGTTGTAGCTCCTTGAGAATCAACAACCAAAATGCAATGGAGTATTATTGTGAAGTAGTGGCTCCTACTGAACCTCTGCCCACGGCACCACTTAGCACTCTGCAGGTTAGAAACCAATCAGACTTGGAGTTATTATAAAACAGAAAGACCCTCGGAGGACTTACTCCAAAATAATGATGGCTGGGTTATAAACTCCCCCTCCAATTAATTTTATTGTTTTGGTTGATGAAATCACAAAAGTGAAATGAACCTGGAAAAAACGAGTACTGTAGCCAGCAGGAGCCACAAACCTAATGCCGTCAGCTGCTTAGAAAAGGAAGATGCAGGATGCAGAGCACAGGCTTTGAGGATAAATATTGAGGCTGGAAGGCATCCCTCAGAAAGGACTTTATTTTTCATATGCAATCAGATCAGTCTGAATATATTTCATTTCCTACTGTGAGTGGAAAACATTCTCAAGCTAGAATCAATAATTCTAGAGTCTTTTATTAAATTTCTTCACTCACCTTCCATAGGGGTGTTGCTGTCAGGTCGATTTGCAAAGACCACATCCACATACTCCAGCTGCAGCCTCTGGAGGGAGCCCTTCAATCCTGGGAACAGAAGTAGAAAAAAAACCCAAAAAGTCCAAATATGAGCACTATTAGAAAGAGTTGAAGTTTGGTTTCCTTCAATAGTTTACTTAAAAAAAAATAGCATTGGATTAGTTTCAAAAATACATTGAATACAATGATGTGTTAATTGGCCCCTAGAACCTTTTAAGTATATATATATCAAAGGCTGATTGCCCTCAACACAACTTTTTCAATGATACTAGCACTCCCACTGGAAAATACAAACTTAGTAATTATCTTTCACAGTGATTTGTGTGTGGCAATATCCAGAAGCAAAACTTAGCATAAAAAGCAGTTTCTCTTCAAAAGTTTGTTTTTTTCTTCTTGAAGAATGCAAATTAATTGTTTATGTTTTGAATTACTTAATGGGCTTATAGTGGGCTGGAGATATACTTATTGCACCTCAGACCCATTAAAATGGTATAAATCAGAAATAAATGACTGCCTTAACCCCATCTTAATGTATGTGTTGGTTTTAATAGTAATATAAATGGGTTAGCAAACGAAGACTTTGCTCAATGTTTTACTAATTGGAACAAAGTTTAAGGAACATAAAATATAACTGGGCTCTACCATTTCTATTATTCTCCATTCTTTTGGGAAGAAACAAAAACATCAGAAGCTATAACGATTTAAGAGGTAATGTAAACGAGAAGTGAGAACTTAAAAAAAAAATCTGGAACCAATAGCCTTTGCTTCAGTCCTAACCATTTGGTCACATTCCTATGAGTACTCAGAAAAAAATAATTAATTTCAGTAAAATTAATACTTCCCTGAAATAGAATGTGTTGTATATAATAGTATTCAACCAAAAGGATGACAGTGTTCAAGAATCATTGTATCTCATTTCCATGAGGCACAGCATTTCCTTATCAGCCTCTTTAATTCCTCAGGGAGACCAGAGGCTTTTTTTTCTCTTTTTATTATATGCATAAAATTAATTGCATGTTAAATGAGGCTCTTATAAATTTAAATTTGGCTCATTTAAATTTGATTTTTCATACTGGTTTATCAGCCAGCCACAATTACTTTTCTGACAGGAAAATGGAGTGCTTGAATACAGTTCCGGAAATATTTTCCATCCATTGAGAAAGGATTGTCTGTGATGGTAGCTTGTTAAAAGTTTTGATGAAGAGATTAGGGCAGACGGGTGTTATGAGGTCTGATGCCTGCTCTTAAAAATCTGTGGAGACTCTCAGGCCTGGGGCATCACCAGCTATCTCAAGGGGCAGCTTGAAATTAAATTTACCTTGAAAAGTACCATGGTGTGAGCCAATTTCTGGAACAATTGTGTGTAGGGAGGAGGTAAGGAGAGGGCAGGGTAAGCAAGCAAACAAATAACAGGGTATCGCCAGGTCGCAAGCTGAGCAATCTGCACCCTAGCATGCTTGGGATCCCACCTGGCTTCTTTGCCCTTTTTTGGTGACTCGGTTCTCTAATCTGCAGTGGGGCTAAAACATTTACCACCTTCAGAATTGCTGCTCCAGAAAGCGCTCCGTAAGAGAGTCTATAGAAATGTAATGTGGTAATTATACTGTGGTGTTAACATCTGGAAAGTTTCAGAGGGAGAGTCAAAGAGTAAATGACCAACATTTTTCCTAGACTCCTGGTTTTGGAGGGAGGCACTTAATGAGCGTTCTAGCCCGTGCCTGGCACTGGAAACAAGTAGTGTCCTTTCTTCTGATGAAGGCCCCCTCCCACCGAGTCTCTTCCAACGGCTCATTGTGGGCTGAAAGTAACTAGGGGAAGCAGCTATGACTAACTTGGTACTATTATAACTGTGTGATCAGCCTTTTTGCAGACTAGGCATGACTTCAGTCATTTACTTTTCCATGCCACTAGCATGTGTCGAGTCCCAGTTTGATCCTGAAACTGAGCCAGACTCTGGGGGTTTGAAGAGGCACAGACACAATCATCATCCCCACAGAGCTCACAGCATATATTGGGAGCATCAATTGGCATAGATGTATTGTTCAAGGTCATAATGTGTGCCCATAAATAATGACATGGGGCCAGGCATGGTGGCTTATGCCTGTAATCCTAGTACTTTGGAAGGCTGAGGCAGGAGGATTGCTTGAGACCAGGAGTTCAAGACCAGCCTGGTCAACACAGGGAGAACCCATCTACAAAAAATACAAAAATTAGCTGGGAGTGGTGGTGTGTGCCTGTAGTCTAGTCTCAGCTACTTGGGAGGCTGAGGCAGGAGGATCACTTCAGCCTAGGAATTTGAGGCTGCAGTGAGCTGTGGTGATGCTACTACACTCTAGCCCAGGCAACAGAGTGAGACTCTGTCTCTGGGAAAAAAAAATGACATGGACTTGGTACAAAGGTCAGTCTCATAGTACAATATTTGGTCATTCCTTACCTCTCAATTCTTTATTTGGAAAGTGCTTTTTCTTGATATTTGGGTAGCAATTCAAGTGTACCAGGCCAGTGATCCCTACTTTGACTTTGAAATAGAGTAAAAAGAGATTGTGTCTCTAAGGCACACTATCCACTCACTTTGAAAATCTCAATCACAAAGTCTTGTAATCCATGGTATGAATTTTGGATTCTAGGTGAGATTTTAAGCCATTGGCAGGGGGTTGGGGGTGGGTAGTAAAGAGGAGGGAATTAAGCAGGTGAAATAATATGATCAGATTTCCATTTTGAACTGATGGCTTTGCCCGCTGAGAATGACCTGAAGGCGTGAGAATGAGAGCAGGGACAGAGACCAGTGAGGAGGCTACTGCAGCCAGTCAAGTTCAGACAAAATTGGTAAGAAGTGTTCAAATACAGGACAAGTGGAAATAATTGTGTAAGTGGAAATAACTGGACTTGCTGGTGTGCTGGATATATAGGGTGTGGAGGTTAGAGTAATCAAGGATGACTCCTAGATTTTTGACCTGAAAAGTGAGGTGACTGTCACGAAGATGGGGGAAGTCAGGGAAAAAGCAGATTGGAGGGGTGGTGGAGCCAAGTCCAAGGTCAAGTCCAAGGGGCACATCAGTCCCCACATGGAGCTCTCGGCAGCGGGATGGACCAGGCTGGCACTCAGAGGAGGTGAGGGACAGGGCTTGGGATCCAGGTTATGGGTTCTGGCTGACCTGAATGACCTCGTGATGTCTTTTAGCCTCTCTGAGCCTCAGTTTCCTCATCTGTCCAAAGACAAAATAGAGCTAGATGATCTTCCTGCTTTGATGTTTCATGTGACTGCAAACCAAATCAGGAATTTCTGCCTTTTTCTATCTGGATGCTTTAATCTTATAGAAATAGGTAAATCATAGCAATATAAAGTCATGCTCAACAAATGTCTCCTTAAGAGCATTTAGTGTTTAGCTCCAAGAAATAAGTAGTCCTATTCTATCTCCATTTAGCAAATGGAGATTTGCTATGGTTTGTTGAGCACTGGCTTGGGGCCAGATATTATTTTCAATTGAAGTAGACATGCAAAAATGCATTAACCTTGGACCCAAAGGGGCAGCTGGGCAGCTAATCATAACCCATAGAGGTAAGTGCTCCAGTGCAGTGAATGCACTTGTTGAAGGCAATTTGACATTAGCCTGTCCCTTGGCAGTAACCCGGTGTCTGTGGGAGCTGAATACAAGAAGGAGAAGCATTCCCTGCCCTTGAGGACATATCTAGAAATTAACTGGCAGTTCCTCAAAAGTCCACAGGATAATAAATTACTTAAAGAAAATCGCTTTCAAGTGACTACAGTAAAAGGAAATCTAAGTCCACCTTTCTTTTTAGGTTCTGAAGTTTAACAGGAACCATATTGTTTAGAAGGTTAACCTTAATTCAACTTAAGCCTATTTCACAGGTTTCTAAGGAAGTATGCTTATTCCAGACAGTAAGCAGATTGGCATGGTCAGAAGTGGATTGGGTGTTCAGTGTTGCCTTTAACTGCGTAGAAACAAGGAAATCAGTAGCTTGGAGATTCTGCAAGAGGTCTACTTAAATATGCTGTGTCGTCACCTTTTACACCTCACATGCACTTGCTTTTCTGTCTAGCTTACAAAAAACATGTGCCTTAAATAATGTACACTGTTTCCCTATATAATTTCTGGTTTCTTCTCAGCAGACCTCTCATTCATAATAATTTAAGTCACATTTGCTTCTTTTTAGAAAGGCTGTGTTATATTAGAACATATTCTGTATGGGGCTGTGCCTCCTATTATGAAGCATGGTTGTCCTGGGGGGGTGATGTAAGTTTACATGAATATGGCACAATAGAAAGGAATCCTGTGGTGCATCCATTTGTTCAGAAATTTATTCTTTAATTGAAAAATCATAAATTATCTTTTTCTTCTAAAGTTCAGAAAGCAGGTTTTAATATTTGTTATTAATTCAAAATTTTCAAGCAGAGCTTTCTCAGATTTTCTTTCCTACTCCTAAAACAATGACAGTGAATTTGTGTTTTGCATCACATAAGAACACTCATTTATCGGCATGCAAGGCAAATGTAGACTTAGACCCAGCTTTTCACTGTATAAGTTCACAAATGATTTACTTATTCTTACAACATAACTTACCAAACTATTTTTATTCCCTTACATAAAGCACTAAAAGAATTTGATCTGGTGAATTCTCATATTGGCTCAAATTGGGGCTTAATGAATGTTTGTGGAATGGCTAAATGAATAAATTGAATATTACAGCCTGAGAGGAACTTGGGATTCTATATGAGCATAATAAATCTATTAGTGAATTTTCTTTTCCCTCCTTGTGAATCTAAGGAGAGCAATATACTTAACTGAATCTAAGTCAAGAACTTCAGGCTTATTGAAAAGACCTTTCATGTGAATTTTTTAAAAAACTACATTATGCAGAAGTCAAGCTCATTTTACACTCTTTAAAGCAACTCAAGTGGCCAAGGACACCAGCACAGAAGTGGTCTGAATGCTACATGAATTTGGACTTCTGTCTTATCCTCCAACAGCGCTTCTCAAATTTGATGTGCACATGAATCTCCAATGTTGAATAAGGTCACCTTCATCACAGAACAAGTATTAATGAACCTCAAGGATAGTGATTTGTAAACTTCTCTAAACTTTATTTTGGATCTCATCTCATGTCTCTCCTTTTCTGCAAAATCCACTCAATGCCCTGATTGCCTAGAAATATCCTTTGAGCTGACTCTCTTATACTTACAAGGTTTTATCTTTTGCTAAAACCATGGACTGCAAAATAACAACAACAATGATGACATAATAATAAATTATCCCAATTCTTCAATCTCAAAGGTTTGAAATTTTGTGTTGAAGTTTGAATCTGGGTCAGTTTGAATTTCAGCTGAACTGGTTTATCCATCCTGAGAGATTAGTTCCTAAGAGAATTTCTAACTTCTTTAAAGGAAGAGGGAATTTAAGGTATTTCTATTATGTTGTATGATGCCTGAAGAAAGCTGATTAAAAAAAAGAGAATTCTGAAATTACACACACTGGTCAACATCAAAGCAATGGAGATTCAATAAAGGGTATAGTAGCAGACTGTTTCCCTTCTTTTTCTTTTGGGTTTTATATTTCTTTGTGGATTGTTATTTCCTGAATCTCTATTTTCTAATCAATTAGATTAAAAAGTAAAGGGGAGAAAAAAAGAAAATTTGAAAATTTCAGGCAGCATACTGCTGTCCTGTTCATTCAGCTTGATACTATAAGCCGACTTGGGTTGTCACTGACAATCCTGTGGTGGAGGACCCAAGTCATAGGGGAAATGCTAGAGCAAGAATGGTAACAGTTTTGAGTGGCAGGTTGGGTTTGACTTTACAATCCCAAACGGGACAATAAGGCCTGAGAAGGGATTCTGTTTGGGTGAGGAGTTGGGAAGCTTTCTCTAGGGCTAGAAGGTTGTCATTCATTGTGGCAGCCTCAGACTATCACCTACTTAGTAAAGAGTGTCCTTATCCATAGAATGAAAACTAGCAGTTGTACTTCTAAGACCAATGATGATGATGACAATAGTAACATTTATTAAGTCCTTATTATGTGACAGACCCTGTGCTCGATGTGAATTATATAATTTCAATCCTGTATAGTAAGTCTATAAGAATATTTATAGTCTATTTTACAGTCAGGGAGGCAGAGGCTAAATAGGTTAAGTAACTTGTACAAAGTCACCAGCTCATAAATGACAGAGCTGGAACTTGAACAAAGGTCTGTCTGATTTCAAAGCCCATATATCTACAAATATATTAAAAATCAGTTAGTGAGAAATACCAAACTCACATAAGAACCTTGAAAACAATGGAATGATATGATTATTATTGTGTAATTATATATATATATATATATGTACTATGTGTATATAGTGGTGTGTGTATCTATGTATTTTATATGTATTCTGAGATCTGGCTTCAAAAGTCTCCATTTTAAATTAAATGATTGTGATCTAATACTGGAACTATTTTTTTTCTATTGCAAGTCTAAGATATTTGAAAGTAATCCTGTTTATAGGTCAATGAAGATCTTCAGCTTCCAAACTGGAATGAATATTCTCAAATTAAACATTATCTTTTAGATTAGGTTCATGGAGAGAAAAAAATTTATAATGAAATAACAGCCTGGGAGAAAATATTTGCAACACAAAAACAACAAAGAGTGAACATTGATAATATACAAATAATTTGCTCCTGCAAATTTTTATGACCAAGATAACTCAAAAGAAAAATAGCTTAAAAACATGAAGAGTTAATTACCATAAAAAAGAAGCACAAATTTACTAAAAGAAGCTCAAACTCACTAAAAAAAAAAACAGTTCATCTAACAGATTGGTATAATTCTTTTTAGAAAATAATTTTGTGTTAAAATATGTAAAATTCTTTGACTTAACAATGCCACTTCTAGAATCTATCCTATTTACATAAGGATGGTCACTTGTGTAATTCTTTATAATGCCCAAAACTGAAAATAACCCATAAGTTGGGTGTGTAAAGTGTATTTTAATTGGGGAAAAAAGGAAGGCTTAGGTTAATATTTATAGCCTGATTCTATTGATAATACATGTATTTTCATATTTTTAAGTATTAATATGAGTATTCAGATGGATTGATGGATAGATAAGACAGTGTCACTGCAGGGAAAAGGTGGGAAAGATGTGTGTCAGGTTGTCCAACTATGGGATGAGATGAGATTGGATGAGCAAAAGGAGGACTTTACTTCTTTATTTTTATTTATTTAATTTTTTTTTTTAGCATCCAGTGCTAAGCAGAGATATTTTTATTTTTAAAGTGGTAGGATTAAAATACATTTTACATTTTTGGTGATGTTGGTATTTCATAAATAAAATTATTTTCTAAAAAAGAGAAAATCACCTGTCTCAATAATCAGTCATAAATCTAAAGTTACAAAAATGTTGGATTTTTGTGAAATACAGATGGTGCACAACTTATGATGGTTTAACTTAATGATTTTTCAACTTTATGGTAGTGCAAAAGCAATTTGTATTCAGTAGAAACTATATTTTGAGTTCCATACAATTATGTTGTTTTTCACTTTCAGAATGGTATTCAATAAATTACGTGTGATATTCAACACTTTATTGTAAAATAGGCTTTGTGTTAGATGATTTTGCTTAACTGTAGGCTAACGTAAGTGTTGTGAGCACGTTTAAGGTAGGCTAGGCAGAACTATGATATTTGGTAGGTTAGGTGTACTAAATGCATTTTTAGTTTATGGTAGTTTCAATTTATGATGGGTTTATTGAGACATAATGCCTTCAAAAGTTGAGAAGCATCTGTACTTTACAAACTAGTATAAAGATGTTGGAAATATATGGCAGCCCCTTTTAACATTTTTCCTTTATTGCAAAAGGTATAAGTGTGAAATTGTATAAAGACAAGCAAGATATAAATAAACATTATAGTCCTCACAACGAAGCAGAGTAGTAGTACTCTATTACATAGTGGTTCTTGTAGACTATTTTATTTCCTGTTTATTTCTAACTTATACCAAGTTTTGAATACCATTTCAAAAGTAATGGCTGGCTGGGCGAGGTGGCTCACGCCTGTAATCCTAGCATTCTAGGAGGCCGAGGTGGGAGGATTGCTCAAGGTCAGGAGTTCAAGACGAGCCTGAGCAAGAGCAAAACCCCGTCTCTACTAAAAATAGAAAGAAATTATCTGGCCAAATAAAAATATATATAGAAAAAAATTAGCCGGACATGGTGGCGCATGCCTGTAGTCCCAGCTAATCGGGAGGCTGAGGCAGTAGGATCGCTTGAGCCCAGGAGTTTGAGGTTGCTGTGAGCTAGGCTGACGCCACGGCACTCACTCTAGCCCGGGCAACAGAGTGAGACTCTGTCTAAAAAAAAAAAAAAAAAAAAAAAAAATAATGGCACTGTGAATCAATTACCCAGCGGTAATTTTCTACATGTCTTTTTCTATGCCTATGTATATACTTTTTAAAAAATGTATAGTTGTCTCAACATATGTCTACACAAGAACTTGTACACAAATGTTCACAGCAGCATTATTCATAGTAGCCAAACAGTGAAAACAACCCAAATATACATTAACTGATAAATGGATAGACAAAATGTGGTACATCCATACAGTGGACTATTACTTGGCAAAAAAGGGAATAAAGTACTGGCATAACATAAATGAATATTATGCTAAGTAGAAGAAGCCAGTCACAAAATATCATGTATTATAGGATTTCATTTATATGAAATGTCTAGAATTGTCAAATCTAAAGAGACAAAAGGTAGATTTGTGGTTGCTTGGGGCTGTGGGAGGGGTTGAGGAGGAAGTGACTTCTAGTGGGTACAAGGTTTCTTTATGGGGACAAAAATGTTTTAACATTAGATTATGGTGATTGGTGCACAACTCTGTAATTGTGCTCAGAACCAATGAATTGTGCACTTTGATTGGGTAAGCTTTATGGTATATCATCTCTCAATAAAGCTCTCTTAAAAAGTCTGATGGAAGAGTTTCATTAATATTAGTAGTAGCTGTAAATGAGAAGAGTTCTAGACAATTTGGCCCCTTTCTTTTGAGTTTCCGTGCTCACCTCTACATCTCTGAGTTTCTTACATACTTAATCCCAGGAACAAGCTTGTTTGATTGTGGTTCTTTCCATATAGAATTTTTTTTCCCCTTCCAATGTGTTTTGAACCTATTTAGTTGATACGTTTCTTGAACCACGAACCCACAAACAAAAACAAAACCGAAGCAGCAGTACCCACCTTCAATAATATGCTTTCTTGACAGCCCTCTCTCTGTTTCAGCTCTGCCAAGAAAAAGAAGCAAATGACTTTGAGTGGGGGGTGTACTTTTTTTTTTAAACCTCTGTTTCAAAAGGGCAAAAGAATAATCATTCTTACTTAGACTGAGTTGCTAATTTTATACCCTGTTCTCAGCAAATTCTGCACCACTGGAGGCTGAGGAGAGAAGGCTGGTGGGCAACACATGAAGCCCTTTTTCTTTGAAGACCCCAGGAGGTGATTAACCATGGCTGTCACCACAACAGTAATACTGCTCAGCACCAGCTCACGTTAGTAACAACTCAGCCACACACACCCTGTCCATATATAATTTGAGACACTGTTCAACCTCACCTTGTTCTTAGAAAAGAAAAAAAAGATTTGACATAGGTTTGTGTCCATATATAATTTGAGACACTGTTCAACCTCATCTTGTTCTTAGAAAAAAAAAAAAAAGATTTGACATAGGTTTGTGAGTTTACCGTAAGATTGCCAGAATGCTGATATCATTAGCTTTTCTGAGAAAGGAAGCAAATTTGGAAGTTCCTTTAGACTTCCAAAAGAAATTTAATGACTATTTTCCTTCAAAATGTGATGAACCAAGTCATCCTTAAATTAGTATCCTAAGAAGACAGACCCTTAATCATCAGGACTTTTGTCTCCCCAGACAATTCTTAAGCTCTGGCCAATTAGAAAGAAATAGGTTCCTTGAATTTAAAAGTATCAATAAAATGTTTCTTCAACATCAGTACATTTGGCCACTTCTTTAAAAAATATAGTAGTTTACCATTCACCTTTGTGAATGTATCTTTATTCTGTATCTTTTATAAGAATATTAGATAATGTTGTATATAGTAGTACTATACTATATAAAGGTTCTTACAGACTGTCTTATTTCCTGCTTTTCTCTAAACTAGAGGCATGATTTTGTGTACCATTGCAAAAGCACTAAGCAATGGCATTGTGAAGCAAAATACAGTCAATGGAAATCCTCATTTCTCATAGGCACCATGTTGCTTTTTGTATGGATTACCATAGGAATAACAACCTAAATTCCATCTTCTGTCTTCATATCATCATAAATAGACTCAAAAGCAACAAAATATTAGTGTGTGTGTTTGCATGTGTGTGTATACACATACATATTTTGATTAGAAGTTTCCTAAAGAAGAATTGGCTTCTGCCTCTAACTTAAAACAAAAACAAAAACTATTCCCTATTACTTATAGAGAGGTAAATGAGGTTTTGTTTGTTTGTTTTTGTTTTTTGTTAAGGCTCCAGCATTCTTTGAGAGTTCCATCTCAAAGATGGAAAATCACAGTGCCCACAAATACTCTGGTATATGGAATAGCTTGCTGTTTTCTTACATGTTTGTCAAAAAGGCTAGCCTTCTAAGTCCCCCTGAATAGTGTAAGTACCACTTCAAATGCCAGCAGGCCCATCAGAAGCCAATTCATCCTGTGAAATTTGTTCTGCGTCCCACGAGAGAGGGCACCTCTCTTTCATTTGGCCTGACAGCGAGTGGTGTAGGTAGCTCCGTGTTATTCTCCAATGAGATGGTCCTTTTGATCAGCATTTTCAGAGCCCTCTGCAGAAATGATCAGAGACTTACACAAGGAGCCAGACAAGATATTTTTATCTTTGCATTCTGTAGAAGTCTCTGAGTTTTGGCAGATTCGAGTAGCTTTTCTTCTGTGATGCTTTGTGCTTATTTTCCTTTCCTGAAATTTGAACTCTATTTTGGAAATGATTCTAAGTATGAGATTGGTATTTGAAAAATCTCCATGAATCACTTAGTAACAAGTGACCACATGCTTTGCACTAAATTTCTTTCAAAGTATCTTGCTAAAATTGAATCCTAGGCTAATTGCTATTTCCTTAGCAAGAGAAAAAAAAATCCCTCTCTCCAAGCCAATTAGCTTTAGTAAAGCTAGATGTAAAATAGTTGCCTAAAAGCATAAAAGCATGAACTACTAGTTGTTTCCTGTTTAGTAGGAGAAATAAAAGATATTTAACTTACTTTCCACCCCAGTAGAGTTTGGTTGTTATGACCAGGCTGGACCTCCTGTATATCAAACAGACAAACACAGAGAAAATAAATAAATTGCAGGTTATTGTAGTGAGTCATTTATTATCATAGCACCACAAAGAATTTGTTGTACCCCACATTTTAAAAAATTGGTAAAGAGATAAATTTGTTAATTCATGTCACTGAAATGTAAGGACATAGGGAAGCTGGTGAGTAGGAACTTGAAGTCAGATCATAGAGGAAGAAGTTGAAGGGAGATGGTCTTTGCCTAGAGAGGCGGGAGGATGAGACTGGCAGTGACAGCAAGCCCAGCACAGCGGTGCAACGTGGAGGTGAATGGTGGGTGAGCATGGAGGGTCAGAAATGACACATGAGAATGCAAGTGAAAGGACTCAAAGGATGGATTGCTTTAGTAGCTTACGAGAACAAACACCAATGAGCACTTATTCAGGATCTGGTCTAACGCTGACCGTGTGTGAACTTCTCCTGGGAGGAAGTCCACTCCCTGCCAAGGACCCTGGCCCCTTGTGGCTCTGAGTTATTCCCTCCAGCCATCAAATTCACAGGCAGGAATATGAATGATGAAGTAAATTATATTAATCAATATATATTGAGAATAAATGGGAAAAAATTTCTTTGAGTGTCTTATTAAATGGAAATGTTGTTTTAGGAAAACAGTCCTAAAATCCTTAATTCAAGCTTCTACCTCTTCACTTCTAAGGGACTGAAATGTGGAAATCTTGTCAGCAAACTTATGGGAAATGAAATTGTAGTATTATGATCATGGAATAAGAAATATGTCTTGAGTGCAATTTAGTTCATATCCCAGTGCAATTTAGTTTCCTTAGGTATATAATTCGATTAAACTGGTCTGGAAAAAAATGATCTGAGATTCAACGGTTAAGTTCAAACTTCAGCAGTATTTGAAATGAGGCATTTATAATTCCATCAGCTATAGAGTCAATGCCTTGGGGCTCTCAGGTATAAAAGCCTAGCATGATTAATGGTCACCAATGCGGAATGATGGTGACAATTCTGACAACTTGGTCACAACAAGAAAAATTTGTTGAAAATGTCAGCAACCCCATCCCACCGAGGTTAATTCCCTGAAAAGTAATTTGAATCACTGTAATGGAAGGTCTATAGATATAGATACCTGGAGACTACACACTCCAAAAGGGCTGATGTACTTCCCAGGTTAATACATCAACCTCTTGATACCTATTATAATAGCAATCTGCCACAGGGGAGCCTCAGGTCTCCTTTTGCAAACATTTCCAACCTTCAACGAGAAGTTGGATGGAATATTATAAAAAATGAATGTAGTCTCTGATTATTCAGAGCAGTTAGTCCTGCCAAAGCTGCACATTCTACCCAAACACCACCACAGTCTTCTTTTTCCAAAGGTAGGCTTACTGTAAAATGTTTGTCCTATATGGGTGTGCACAATAACATTTATGTTCAGATAGCAAGAGTAGACAGCAGCCTGGAAAATTATCACTGACTCCCACAGAGGCTCTTCAGAGTGGGTGGAGAATGATAATGCGAGTATTTTACAGTGATACAGCACAGCCTCCAAAATACTTTTGCACACCTTATCTCACTTTGTCAGCATGACAGTTCATGAACAGTTACGCCATTCATAGGTGGGGGGAATTGAGAATCAGAGAAGTGAAGTAACTTGCCCTGGATAACACAGCTACCAAGTGTTAGCACCAGGACTAAAAGCCAAGTGTACTCACTGAAACAGCTTTTATAGGCTCAGTGCTACAATGATACGGTTTATCTTTTCACAGTCTTATGGGGGCAACTGTGAACTGATGTAAAGATTCTGTAGTATGTTGCTAGCGTGAGCTTTTATTTGCAAGACTGAAAGACAGTTCATGGAATATGCATGTTAATCTATTTTCTACAAAAGGTATACATAATACCTCTGCAGCTACGGAGAGTGATGATTTAATATTCTCTGGGTATTCAGGGGCAAAGAGCTGCTGCACCAGTGCTGCCCCTTCTCCCTCAGGTGATTTCTGGCAGCCTGCACCTCGCCACAGACCTCACCGTACGATTAGTGGACTTACATCCAAGGTTTCTGGTGTGGTGGAATTGTGTCCCCCGAAAGATATGTTTTAACTAACCTCCAGAACCTCAGAATGTGAGCTTATTTGGAAATAGAGTCATTGAAGATGTAATTTGTTAAATGAGGTCATGTTGGGGTGGGGTGGGCCCCTAATCCAATATGACTAGTGTTGTAAGAAGACACACAGACGCACGAGGGTAGAAGACCATGGGATGGCTGAGGCAGAGCAGAGGTACTGCAGCTGCAGGCCAAGAAACACCGAGGATTGCTGGCAACCACAGAAGCTAGGAAGAAGCCAGGAAGAATTGTATGCAGAGTTTAAAGGGAGCATGGCTCTGCCAGCACCTTGACTTTGGACTTCTGGCCTCTAGAACTTTGCAAGAATAATTTCTGTTTGTTTTAAGCCACCCAGTTTGTGGTGCTTTGTTGCAGCAGCCCTAGGAAACTGCAGTGGCTGCTATTCAGGCAGTGATGGATGAGCCAACATTCTGAGTGGGAAAGTAGCTCAGGCAAGGTGGAGAACTAACTGGGTGGAAACATGAATATTTTTCCATGTTTAAGGTGGAATATAATTTTCTATTAACATCCTTACAGTTCTGTGGGGTGGGGGAGGAGGAGAAGGGAGAGGGAGAAAGTAGGTCACCAAACTTTATTTGTTCCTTTTGCCATAAATGTCTGGTTTTCCATAAAGCCTTCTATTTCCTACCAAAAGTTTATCTCAGAGTGAGGAGTAAGCAGTGCTAAGCATATATGGAGCTCTGTTCCACCCTCCTAGATTCCCCTTCCAGAGGGAGTTTAAATTATGTGTGCAAAAGCATAATTAAACCACTCTTGAGCTGTGCTCTTTGACAATGTCCATGTTTCCTAGACTACATTTTAGAAAATACATGCTAAGTGTCTACGCATGAGTACAAAGCTCTTTGCACAGTGGTCTTCACTAATTCTATGGCACTGTTACTTATTTGGCAATCAGCAGATATTATGCCAGAGCAGAGGAGGACCCTAAACTTGTCCAATAATCTTTGCCGTGCTTTGCCTAATTCTGTGCTCGTGCTGGGGAAGAAGCCCTGTTGTGGCTGATGTCCCGAGTGAAACTCAGGGGGTTGC
>CM052436.1:85997391-86047644 GCA_028533085.1 Varecia variegata
TCAGTATCCCCAGTTCCAGCGATGGTGGCAGAGGGAGGGAGCCGGGGGGAGCATAGTGGTACCACCAGCATGTGGGGGACGGCAGACCCTTCCCAACATGTCAGAAATGGTCTGGGCAGAGTCCCTTGGTTCCACAGATGCCACCTGAGTGACACACACAGGTCCTGACTTACTTTCCAGCGGCGTAGACCTCAGCAGTATCAAAGAGATTAACGCCACTTTCGTAGGCGATTGTCATCAGCCGTTCAGCAACCTGCAAGGCGTGAGAAGGGCAGTCAGAAAGGCCAGGTGCTTTCCAAACCCGGGAAGCAACTTCGAATTGTCTACTGGTCTTTAAGAACACGAAAATCTCACTAACCACTCCTGGTTTTTCTCAGTTATAGTGAAGACAGAGAAAAAAGAAGGGTTGAGGCATCCTTTCCCTCGGACATAGAGGGGGCTAAGGGATTGCCCCGAAGGCTGGGATTGAGTCTGCCTTCAGAGGCGATGAGGTGGATGGATTTGTGTTTCTTATGCTGCTGGGAAGACATGGTTTGACAACATTCTCTGTGGCATCATAATCTCTCTGACAAAGGGGGTCATTTGTGTCACCAGTGACTGCATCCCTCAACTCCTTTCTCCAAGCCAATAGGTTTTGGCAGCTGGCTGACTCCTGACCTGAAAGCTTGTGACTTTCCCCCCTGAGGCTCAGACAGAGCTATGACTGTTGTAAAACCCCTGACACCCACAGTTCAGCAAAATCCCATCCCAGAGTGACCACCAAGCCAACACCAAGGAGGGAGTGAGCGCCCTGACCCACCAGGACCTGCTCCTTACAGTTCAGCTTGAAAACAGCTCTCAGGGATCCTCGTTCCTAGCTTTGCCTTGCTGAACACAGTGTCACGTGTGACAGAAGACTGGAGGATAGCTATGCACAACAGCTTGAGGGCTGGTCATAGAGGGACAGTGACAAACCACAGTGGAGAGGGCCCGTTCTTTCAATTTGCTGATGGACTTATTAGCTGTTTGAAAATTTACACACCTCATCAATAATTACAATTGCTTTTCCATTATGTTTTTGATGGTAGGCCATCCAAATGCTTTGTCAGCATTTCCAAGATAAACTATTTTTCTGTAGCTTTGAAAATTGGCCTGCCAAGAAAATTATTAAGCTCGCAAAATGGAGTCCATGCCTATCCTTTAGCATAACAGAAGCACAAATGCTATTACTGCTTTTAATTTGCTACCATTATAGCACGTATCCTAACTAGAGATCAAAAGTTAAGACGAGTATAGTTTCCCCTGTTATGATTATCCCGTGTTTTAGAAATTATTGTCCTTGTGTTGTATATTAGCCTTGTGTCATGTCACATGACATACTGGTACATTGATATTGGGAAATCTCCACTATTAAATCTTATCTGGAGAAAAAGTCTAAGATAAGATGAAGAATTGTGGATGGAGATCTGAACAAAATGATGTTTCCCAACTATAGGATTTGAAGACCTGAATGTGGAATAATGGGAAAAAAAAAATCACCAACTAAGTCTGAAGACATCTTTCTAGTCTTGAGTGTCTCACTTACTAGATTAATAAATGTAAGCAAATCATTTGACCTCTCCACATTTCAGTTTCCTCATCTGCAAAATGGGGATGATTTTGTTCAGGGATCTCCTCCCCCGAAGCCACGAGGCCTCCGGAGGGTGATCTTCCCTCAACGGCCCTGGGCCCGAGGGGAAGGGGCTCAGGAACAGTAGTGTGACATGTTCAGGCCAGCGAGATGCCAGGAGACATTTGCTGAGGACCCCCAAAACATTTTTCCTTGTTTTCCTTCCCGAGTTTCTAGAAGCAACACTCTTTCTCTGGAGTTACAGTTCTAACTGAGGCCTAGAATTCCTGCAGCTGTGTTACCACCTGCAGGAGAAGTGGATGCACAAAGGGACACAGGGCCAGGAGACTCTGGGAAGCAGAGGGGACATCACTGACTGGGTTTGCTGAAGCGTGCTCTACCTCTAAACTAGTTCAAAAGTCAGAATAATTTTTCTCTTATTGGTTAAGCTGATTGGAGTTGGATTTATTATTACCTGCAATTAAAGGCACCCTAACTACCTTACAGATCAGAAAATGTAAATAACACTCTGAAAATTAAGTGTTATAAGATGGTAATATACTCATCATTATTTTAAAAAATTAATATTCATGAGTTACATCTATTTTGGTGTTATGATGGAGCCAAATCATCTTTGAGAGGCACCTTACAAAGTTATTTAGTTTGGTGTTTGAATCCTTTAGATAATGTCCCTGCCAAGCAGTAATTCAATATACAGTTGAGCTCTCCCAGCAATGGGGACATCCCCACCTCCTGAGGCAGCTTGATAATTACATCACTCAGCACACTGTGGTGTGGCAGTCCCTGGTATTCCATATTTGCACCTGCTTTGTGTTGAGATCATCTGAAGCCAGAGAGAAAGAAGGAACATTTGGGGAGGTGAACTCATTGCTCTTGGCCCACATTTTTGCCACATGGAAATAGCTGAGCTCCAGCCATTGAAGCACGGGTGTGGCTGGGTCTGGCTGTGCATACCTTCCTGGGGAGGGGACCTCCCTGGGACCCGGGGAAGCCACAGCTGCTCTCTGGAGGTACAATAGCTGTTCTTCTGGTCTGCATCTGAGGTGAATGCCTCTGCAGCCATTCATGAAAGCTTCACGGCACAGTTTTTAGTATTGGAATTTTGAAATGATTCATCTCAGAAATCAGCCCTGCATACTCTGACCTGGGTGAGCTGGGCTCATTATAGGATACAGCACACACTGTGAGGGGGAGAGAAAAAACTAGGGGAAATGATGCACATACTCTTGGCCCCTCTGCTCAGAAAGGGAAGATATTTTTGTCTCTTCCCCCTCCCAGGACCATCCCAGGCAGTGGTGGGTTACATGTGTGCTAGATATGGTAGATTATTAATTGTCGTCCTCTTTCCCTACTTGTTACCTATTTTGTGTTGACTTCAAGTCTGTGGCCTTTGCTCCAATATCTCTTGCTTTGCCTCTGTGTCTGCTCCATACACCTTTACCTGACGCCAATCAGAGAGCCCCACGATAGACTCTGTGATGTGCCACCCAGGTCCTCCTTCAGAACCGAAGAACTTATTCCTCAAGCTGTTGGGAATGCTGCCATCAAATGGGCTTCAGCTGTCAGCTCTTTCTGGAAATTGCGCTTGGCTAGAGTCACTAAGCCCAAGGTCAGACCTGCTTCCCAGTCAGCCTCTATCCAATGACTGGTCAATACAAGGGATATAGAGGCCCAGTCCTCTTGTCCCAACTTGGGACAACTCTGCAGGGCCATCTCAGGTTCAGAGCTCCCAGGGGCTGCTTGGGTCATTGTTGAGGCTGCCTCATGGGCCGAGGTCTCTGCCTGCTCAGTGCTGCTTCCTTCCCCACCCTGTGCTAACCCTGAGCGCACTTCCTGGTAACTGTCCTGCACGCCACTCTCTGCCTCAGAGTGCACTTCCCCGGGAACCCCCATGAGACAAGCCCTCTAAGGGGACCTGTGCCCAACACCAGAAACAGGCCTTTAGACTGACAAGAATACACAGTTAAGACCTCATCTCCAGACCTGCCAAGTAATACTGGTGACTTTGGGCGCAGTGGGGAACAGCCTCTGTTCCTCCAAGTGTCTCCTTAGGAATAAAACTAAGAAGCACCTTTGTAAAGGGCTTGTTCGGGCCTGGCACCTGGCTAAGCACTTTACGGGGATCATCTCACTAATCTTAACCACAGTCTTGCTGGGTAGAGGGTATTTGCATTTTACTGGTCTGGCAACTGTTAGTAAATGTATTACGAACGTTAGTAAATCAGGTTGGTTAGTGGCAGAGTGGGACTGGATCCACTCAGATCCACTCTGCTTGACTCCTCAGTGGCCTTGTGGGTGAGCAAGGAAGGACCAGAGGGACTCAGGGCATTGCCTGCAGGGGGGTTCTTGGCACTCAATGCTCTCAGACCTCACTTATGCCGTGAAGGTGTTCCTTAAAGGCAATGGTAAAAATATCACTTCGGTAAGCGTTGTTTTGAATGTGTAAATGATGATCTAAGGGAATTTTATGGTAAATTAACTACTACAGCTGCCATTTATCGAGTGTCTGCTACCCACCAATCAGAGGGCAACATAAATGTTTGCATGCAAGATGTGTTAATCCTTCAACAAATCTTCAAGATCAGCATTATCATCCCATTTTACACAGGAGCAACTGAGGCTGAGAGAGCTTGATTTAATTTGCCCAAGCCATGGTGACCAACTTCCCAGTCTGCCCAGGACTGAGAGAATTTCTGTGATGTGGCTGTCAGTGCTAAAACGGAGAAAGTCCTGTGCAAAATGGGACCAGTTGGTCACCCTAATTGGAGCTAAACATAAATAAATACATACATAAAACAAAACCATGCAATAACAGCAATAAAATCTTTTCATGAAATGACTAATATTAATTCCAAACAATTCATTCTCTAACTGTTCAGCCTGCACACATAATAGAGTGACAGCCTCAAGGCTATTAATAGTCTAAATGTGAAAAATACAAGAGACAAGATAAAATTGACACTAATCTTTGAGTCAATCTTAACCATTTCCTGGGATTTAAACATCCCTGTAAAATGCCAGCATCCCAGGAACAGTACTCCTGCTGTATAGCTCTCTCTGCATTTTCTTTCACCAGCATACCAGAGGCCAATAGTAACTTACCTCATCTGAAATTTGACCTCCAAACGTCACCCATGTTCCTAGAAAAGAATAAATAATTGTACGTTATTCATAATCATTTTCCTAATATTATGTGTAATAAGAAGAAACTCTTTCTTACCTCAGGGATACCTTAATAGATTGCACAGGTAGTTTACAAAGGTGCCTGGATGGCACCCAGCCTGTGCTCCCTCACTAAGTATTCCAGAAGGGGTCTGTGTCCCTCTGGAGGAAGGGGTGCCTTTTCTTCACTCAAAGCCACCATATATTCTAATGGCACCACTGTCCTAAAAGATGCTTCTTCTTCTGCTATGGGAACATGAGTGCCAGTGGACAAGGAGGTGGTGTTATCAAGCCTGCTTTGCTACACACCCATTCTTGCTCTCACTTAGCTAAGAAGCCACTTGTTCTGAAAGTGAAGGTAAGACCTTGGGTTATGGTTCTTCTTGTCTTTGCTCCCAAAATGGGGCTGTATTTTGTATTTATTATTAATGTTTCAAAAGGAATCCTCTCAGATGTCCTTCTAACGCCCACTTACAAGACCTAAGAGGTGACACTCACATACTTTCTCTGTTATGACCTGGTACTCCAAAATGGAAATCTCCATTGTTTTGGGGTTTGGGAAGGCAAAGGAAGAGAGGAATAACCAGCAGCCAAAAACTTGTATTTCTAAAGCAAGAGGGATGCAGACATGGAGTGGACACTTGCCATGCCAGTCTCCAATCACCTCATTCATTCATTCCCTCTTTTATCCATTTTTTTGAGCCCTAATTGCATGCCAGGCCAAAGCATTGTACCAATGTGTAGGGGACAATGAAGTGATTGACCCAGTTCCTGTCTCCCAGGAGCTCACGGTTTATAATACTACTTGATAAATGCTACAACTGAGGCAAACACCCAGCAGTAAGGGAGGGAGTTCTCTACTGAGACTGGAGGGAGTGGCACTCAAGAAAGAAGTCCTGGAAGAAGTGACACCTTGGTCGAGTCTCACAGGAGCTAACTAAATGAAGAAGGAAGGGACAGGCATTCTGGGTAGTGGCAAGGAGGTAGGAGACTTCGGAATGTGCTGACCAAGAGCCTGGGCCCTAGCCACGTGGTGAAACACGGGAGCAGAGAGAAAGGGGTGGCAGGAATGGTGTTTGTGGGGGCATAAAAAGAAACTCTGCTGGAAGGATATTTTTCACATGTTATAATAAGAGTTATAGCTACCATTTATGGAACACCTTCCAAATGCCAGACAGTGCTTTAAGAATGTTTTATATTTTTTATCGCCAATCATTTTGACGAACTTATAAGGCGATTTTATTATCCTTATTTCCTGATGAGGAAGCAAAGATTAACCAGTCTAATAGGTGAAATACTCAGGATTCCCCAAACATGACTGGCTTCAAGAAGGGTATCCTTTTTGCCACACCATACTGCCTCATTAGAATATTTCCAAATTAACTATGGCACTTGGATTTCATACTCTATAGAAGTATGTTGGTGTAATTGTGCCTTTTCTCTTAGTTCTCTGGGACTAAAACAAAAGTAGAGTACAGGTTATTTTACTGGGACACTCTACATCCCCAGAGGTTGCAGACTGGCAGCCCCCAGGTTGCACCCAGCTTGTGGACTTGTTTTGCTTGCCTAGAATGGTGTTGACGCATTTTGTATTTTAATAAATTTTGGATAAGTTACCAACATTTAAACAATTGGGAGATTTTTCTTAATGTGTTTTGATTTCCAGATTCTCTTGACAATGAAGGGCTCGTGTCCCCACAAGGTGGACGTCCCCTAACTCTGAGAAGCAGACCTTTTGTGGAAGGACTGTGCCCTCCCCAGTGAGTTAAAGCCCCCACATCTTCCTGTTGTGGGGGCACTGAAACCAAATAGCAGTTGTTATTTATGACCACATGTTTACTGCTGTTTTTCTAACTGTAAAATGAATAGGAAAATGAACTTGTGCATCTCCTAAAAAAGAGAATAAAGTATTGCAAGAAAAACATAGGAGTGCACCTTTTTTTTTCCGGTGGATGAAAAGAATACCCAAACAAAGAATGTTTGCACAGAAAAATTACATATTAAGGCACCATAATAAAACCAGCCATGACTGGTATACAGAAAAGATGGGTGTTGGAAAACTTAATGAACTGAAAAAATGGCAGCATTTGTTTTTGAATGAGAATAAAATAAGGGAGCTGCCGTAAAATACAGTTCTCTATTAAGTGAAAAAATTGCCTGGGCGGCAAAACCTTTTTACAGACAACACATTTATAAAAGAGTCGCTTTTGAATGTGCAGAAATTATGTGTCCAGAGCATCAACAAGCATTTGCAAATGTTAGTCTAACCAGCAACTTTGTAGCTCAGCATGTTAAAAATACGATTGAGAACTTTCAGGACAAGTTAAATTATGGGTGGCATTTTCTCTTGCAGCAAATGAGAACACAGATATAAAGAATAGCACACTGTTAACTATATTTATTTTTGGTGCAGTGAGAATTTTGAAGAGGTCAAAGATCTTTTGGACAAGGAGCCCATGAAAGGCAAAACATCAGGAAATGGCTTACTTTGTGTGATGAAAAGGTCTCAGACCACTGACTGTAGAATGTACTGGTCAAAGTCACTTTGTGTTACTGCAGATGGAGCTCTCAGGATGGGTGGGATTGATGCGACAGACCAGAGGTGGCACTATTTTGTAGGGACACTATCCCTAAGTCCATTAATTTCCTCATTCATCAAGAATTGCTTTGGGCAAAAAGCTAAAATGGGACAAGCCATGGATTCAGTAATTAATACCACAAATTGGCTATTCTTCTACGTCTTCCAGAAAAATTAGGTCAGTGTTTGCTTAATGAATTTGCTGGCTTACTTGTGCTGTGGTGCAGAAGAGAATTTTTGTTAACCATTTATGTCATCAAAGGGAATAGTCCTTTTTCCACTTGGCAGTAAATATTGGCCCAAAGTCCTAAGTTTCTTGCTTATACTACAACTCATCTACACCTTTGGAATATTTTTCTACAGAGGCATTCACAAGTGTTTGCACGAATGTCTCATTTGCTTCTGTCAGTCCTGACAAAATTGAGTCTTTGGGAAATTAATTTGCTGAGGAATAATTTAGTCTACTTTCCTACATTGCAATCAGTTTCCAGAAATGAAAATGATAGCCTAAAATGCATTCTTTAGTACCATGCTGTTGAAATCCATATTCTAAAAACGTCCTCTGACTTTAAACTTTATGAAAAGAAACTAGCATTACTTCACTTACCTTTCTTAATTAATTTTTGATAGTACAAATGAAGAGTTATGATTTGAAGTTATCAAACTGTAGTACAAAATGGTACTGAAGACTAAATAGAACAACGTTGAAAGACAGGATTGTGCACACATCTTGGAGCAGGTTGTTCTACAGACAAGAACAATTTAGAATGGTTCCACTCATGTTGGAAGAGCCAATGTTTAGGAGCAGCTCTATTTCAAAATTAATCTGACAAAACTACCTACCACTGTTGGCTTAAGTATTTCAAGCTGCATTCTGTACATCATAGTGAGAAAATACAGGGCCTGAAAGATGTTTAAGTACAAAAGAAAAAGTGTCATGTTTCTGATTCCAAATCAAAGCAATAATGAATTTTGAAAGAAAAATACAGTAATAATTAAATGTTTTTCTTTTTCAATTGGTTTAAAAATTTTTAAATGAAATAGTATATGAATATCATATATATTTACATAAAGTTACCTACGTACATCATAACTTAATAAAAATAAAATGTTCACCTCCATTTCTGTAAGTTTGCTGTTTTTACAATCAGCATACTTTGCTCAGATATACCAAACTCCCAGGTCCTTTCAACACATGCTACTCATTTGTTTTCTATCTATTTGTTTATAGAGTTTATATCTTTTACTAGAGAGTAAGCTGAGGGCCAGGATTTTATTTTATTCATTGTTCTTATCTCCATGGCCCTAGATAGAAGTGGATCCTTAGTAGATGGTTGGTAAGTGTTGGTTAAATTGAATTAAGTTGCCCTTTTAACTGTTATCAACCTTTAAAATATTGGGATAATTTCCTACCAAACATGTTTATTCCTATTTGTAGAAAAATGAATAATGGTCATCAATATTCTTCAGTTCTTCTAGCCTCTAGATGATTGAAATGTTTCTCTCCATCCCTGGGTACCCACCCAGTCATGCCCCCTCCTGGAGGGGGTCCGGGGAAGGGCCTCCTGCCTGACTGCAAGGCCTCCACCGAGGACAGGGTGTGGCCCAGAGTACTGAGGGGCTGCTGTCCACCCCTGAGGAAGAGTTGCCACTTACAAACAGGACACATTCCCTCCTGCTGGACAGAGACATACAGCAGCCTTCTGGATGGGGGAACTCTGTTTCTTTGATTTTATTCTCTACTGTGCAGAATCTGTGCAGAAGAGCTAAGGTGGTTTATTTGTAAATATGATTCTCAAAAACCCTCTGTGACAATTTTCTTAACCATTTTTCTGCCTCTAATGAGATCATGCCTTCCTGAGACTTTGGATGTCATATGATTATTTCACTGTGGAATCTCAAATATTGGAATGTTACTTAGAAGATAATTTTATTAAACTGACACTTGTTATTTCTAACCTTTTAAAAGCAGAGGGAATATAAAGAGAACTGTTGAACTGCTATTGTAGCTTCTGATGAAACTCCTTCAGGCACCATGGAATACATGCTTTGAAAACCTCTGTTAGGTCCCTTGGAGTACACCTACTATGGCATGGAAACATGACTGATGAAATGCAAAAAGAAGAAAACTGCCCACACATGCACGTGCACACACACACACACACACACACACACACACACACACATGACTATCTTGGTTACATAGGTATCTTTTGGTGATTAGCAGGGTAATTGCTTCTTGCTTATTCATTCTAGAAACATGCTCATCATTTAAACGAGTTCCTTGCTTTGAGTATGAAGAGATATTTAGACATTTAGATGTAATAATGTTAACATCTTATATCACCATAGTGCAATTATCAAAACCAGGAAATTAACATTGGTACAGGTCTAGTGCCACAGGCCTTTTTTTGAATTTCATTATCCTTTTTTCTCTTCCAGGATCTTATGCAGAATCTAACATTGCATTTATTTGTATTTCTTCTCAATCTTTTCCCATCTGTGACAGTTCCTCAGTCTTTTCTTGTCTTTTATGACCTTGACACTTTTAAGAGTACTGATCAAGTGCTTCATAGAATGTCCCACAGTTTGGATTTGATCATTTTAAGGTTATAGATTTTGTGATTGTATTTTCTATATTGCAGTTGGCTTGAATATATTTTTATAGCTATCAAGAGGGAAGGGAATATGTAAAATACAATTATAATATTTATTATGCCACAGTTAACTCTTCTTCACTCTTTCATTCAACAAGTATTTGAGTCTATCATGTGCCAGGTATTGTGCTTAAATTATCAGGATACAACCGTGAGCAAAACTGGTAATTATTTCTCCCTCATGGAGCACATTTATGAGGAAAAACAAAATAATGAGAAAAACAAGTTAAACATGTAGTGTTTATTCATAAATGTTAATTTTATAAATAAATAAACTATAAAATACATAGTGCTGATTGGCACGTGTTAAAGAGAGTCAATTTTATAAAGCACGGATAGAATATATGAAATATCTGGGGGTAGGTGTTGGAATTTCAGGTAGGGTGGCCAGATAAGCTTCACTAAGAAAGCAGCTTTTGAGAAAAGACCTGAAGAATGTGAAGGAGCTCACCATGCAGCTCCCTAGGGAGAGTGTTCCAGCTGGGGGCAGCAGTGAGGCGGGGGCTTGCTCGGTGTGTGCAAGGACAATGAGGGAGCCAGTGTGGCCCGAGGAGAGAAGGTGAGGCCCCGGGGTCACGGGGGCCAGATCACGTGGGGTCATATCAGTCACAAGATGGGCCTTGGAGAGGCCAATGGAGAGTTTTGAGTAAAGAAGTGACACAATCTGAGCTTCTCTTAAAAGGAACACCCGGCTGTGGTGCTAAGGATGGACCTCAGAGGCTGAGGCTGAAAGCAGGCACCAATCAGGGGGCCACTGTGACCATCCAGGTGCGACAGGACAGTGGTTTGGTCTGAGGTGGTGGTAGTGAGGATGGTGAGGAGTGGTTGAACTTTGGACAGATTTTAAAGGGCAGGCAATAGGATTTGCTGATTAAAAGTATATAGGGCATAAAGGAAGGTGCAACTTCAAGGAAAACACTGAGGTGGTCAGAGCACGGAAAGAATGTGGAGCCAATTCGATGTATTTCAATACAAATTGAACAATTTTAAGTTTCGTAAACAGAGCACATGTTGACTGCAGGTTAATATAGTCAAGGTTAGCCAAATGTAGTCATGACTGAGAGGTATTTAATCTAGAGGATATTAATTTAGAGGTACTAATCTATATCACTGAATAATGTAAGATTCAAGCCCCAGGTATCATTGAAAATAGACAACACACTAGGCAAAATTAACATGTTCAATGTGTTATTTGATATTTACCCTAGAGGGAGTGGAGCTGGAGGTGAGAGTGTCCCCCTAAATTGCATATCCAGCAAGACACAGAGTGTAAGCCCAGAGCCAGAGCTGATGCGGAAGAGGCAGCTCTGAGCTGTTGGTCACCACCTGAGCCCCTGAGCACCAGGGCAGTAGCCTGGTGAGCACTTTCTCCTCCAAGCTGTGTGCTGAGAGTTCCACTGAGGATGTAACTCTGTCCCACACCCTTATGTCCAAACCCTACTTATTCTGCAGACCCAGAACTTCAGCTTCGAGGCCAGTGCTGCTAAATGATAGCTCCTTAGCGCTTCCTCTGGTGAGTCAAAGTATGTCTTGCTACATCATTAGAGTATTTTAGGTTTCTTTTCCATTAACTCTGTAATCCTGAGAAACTTCCAACCTCTTGATTTCTTGTTTCCTTATATACACAATTAGGAAACCTAAGCTTCCTTCCTCTCTATAATTTCATGACTTTGTTGTTGGACTTTGAAGGGAGAGGAAGTTATTCCATTCACTCTTCTCCTACCGCTTTGAACTAAGTGCTGATACCATACTAACCACTTTGTATTATGACTACGTAGTTTATTTTTGCCTATGATATCCACATCAGACTGCAACAGTCCTGAGGGCAGGGACTAAATTTAATTTAAATTCTAAATTTTAGCCATTGAAGCGGAGCCTGGTACATGGTAGGTGCTTAATAAGTGTTCAATCAGTAAATAAACACTTTAAAAACACAGGCATTCCTGCCCTTAATAAGAGAGCATCTCTAAGCCAAGAGCATTTGCAGAATGTTGGTTGTTTCCTGCACTATTCTGTTGGTTGTTTCCTGAACAAGAAATTTTTAATGTAGGCTGCACATTTGAGTATCCTGGAGAGATTTAAATAGTACTGTTGACCCGGTCCCTCACCAGACCAATGAAATCAGAATCTCTGGGCACAGAACATTGGCATCAGTATTTTTAAAAGATCCTCGGATAATTCTAATGGCAGCTCGGGGTGAGAACCACAGTTCTAGACTCTTGTCTTGCTGATAGTATCTCATCCTTTTCTTTACACCCTGACTCGCTTTTCTTACTCTTTTACTCAAGTGCTGCTATCCCCATTTTCCAGAGGTCAAGTGACTTGCCCGAAGCTCAAATAACTCATAAGTGGCACAGTTGAGGCTGGGATTGAAATCCAGCAGACTTGCTCTCCCCCACCCACCTCTGCTCCCGCAGCCATGGGATGGTGTGGAGCGAGCACTGTTCTTTCAGTGAGAGAGGCAAGTTGCAAAGTTACCCCAAGCTTCTTCACATCGATGCAGAGTCAAATCAAAACAAACAGCAAACAAATTCCTAGAAATCTGGCCCCAGAAGGAAGTGTCTGAAGATGGGACTGAGATGTACGGAAAGGTCACAGAGATGAGGATTTGGCTTCTTGCCCTTGGCACTCGCTACTAGTGGAAGGGCACAGGATGGAGACTCCCTCCCGCTGGGCTGAGCAGGCAGGGGGTTGTCAGGCAGGCCCCGGGCTGGAGTTCTGACTCCACCTCTCACTGGCAGGGTGGGGCGGAGTGGTAATAATGGTAACTAGTTCACAGGATTTTGAGGAGGATTCTGTAAAATTTGGCTAGTGCTTAACAGCCTCCATCCTAGCACGAGCATTAATTCCCAATCTTAGATCAGTGGGTCTTACTCTTCAGGCTGCATTAGAATCCCCGAGGAGGCCCACGCTGAGATTCCAATTCTGCAGGTCTGAGCTGCCCCTGGGGCCTCTGTATGTTTAACAAGCACCCAGGTGATTTGGAGCCAAAACAATACTCTGAGAAAGCCTTCTATGGCCACTATAGATAAGCTGGATGCAGATCTGTGTCTGGGTGCCTGGACATGTTCTCTTTAGAATGACGCAGACAAAGCGTTCCTCCTTGTTCTGGCTTGCATCTGTCAGTGTTTTCCACAGAGCTTGGCCCTTATTTTTGGATCCGAGCTGCAGCCTGGTCTTTCATTTTTGGCTTCTAGTGTGTTGCTAATGAGCATCTGGCCAGAGTTAGCAAATGTGATAACAACTTAGCCTTTGCTTTTTTACTTTCGTTACCTTTTTCTGCAAGAACCAATAATACCATCCTGACTCTCAGGGGTGGGGGGTGGGGTGCTCTCACACCTGCACTTTACAAAAGAGCTTGAAACGGCAATGAAACTAGGCAGGAAGTGGTGAGGGCCACGTGGAATAAAAGTAGGCCTCTCAGGCAGGTGAGGTGCAAGTAGTATTCCCACTTACAGTGAAGAATAATAATACACACACGTACATATACATGTTTTTTTTCTTTTTAAGGACTAAATATTATTTAGAACCCTTTCTACTACTTAAAGTTTCTGTGTAAGTACTTCATAAAATAAGAAACAAATGAGAAAGACATTCTCAGCTTCCACCATATGGACCCATTGTGCTTTTCTAGACCCTTCTGTGCCAGGTGCTTTACATACATCAGCTCTAATCCTTATGGCAACTCTGCAGGGTCCGAATAATTCCACCTGCTTTACAGACGGGGAAGTGATAAGGTAGAGACAGTGAGTGGTAGAGAAGTGACTTGCCACAGCTGTTTAGTGGTGTGTTCTCCAAAGCCATGGTCTCCCCACAGTGCCACACTCATTTCTGGTGCTGACGCTTCCTCGCACCCCCAGCCCACCCAGGCTCTGCTCCAGCCACACAGTAAGGCCGGGTTTTGCTGTAAATGCTTGCAACAACATCCTGCTTTATGGATCTGCCCATGTTCTTTTCGCTGCCAAATGCCTCTCGCACTAACCTTCCTTCCTTATGATAAGCTTTGCACCTATTTCTGCCCCCCAAGTGCCTATCTGGGTGGATGACGAACGCTCTACGCTTGCCCCACTCCTCTGGGCCACCTGCCTGCTCTCAACTCCTCCTGCGATCAGGAGGTAGCTCAGGATTTTGTGGTCTCATGAGCACAGAGCCGTTTTCAAACTCTTAGGAGCTCTGCAGTCAGGGCAGAGAGCTGGGCCACAGTGACATGTGCTCTTCATTGATGGGCCCCTGGGGCAGGCTGTCCCCAGCCGGGAGGGCAGCGGCAGAGGGAGTTGAGTCAGCCATTAGGAAAGGCTGCGCTAGCTGGCTGGGCCTCCCAGGGAAACCCGTGGAGAGTTGGAGCCTCTCCTTCTTCTAATGCCTATGTGTAGACTTGAGGTTTTGGGGGGTAAAGGGCTGGGATTAACTAAGGTTCTTCATGATCCTTACAGAGAACGTACAAATATTTGATATTTTTTCTTTTTCTTAAATTTAAATATTTATGTATTTAAGTGCCAGGGTATATTGCAAGCTCCATTTTAAGATTTGTTTCAGGGCAAATCTGCTTGGAACCATTCTGTTCTGTTTCTCCATTAGTTTGATCAGTACAGTTTAAAGACAAGGGAATAGCACTGGAAATAAGATGAATGATGGGGACATGAAGTTTAGCAGAGCCAGTTTTCTGTGATGAAGCAGATTGCAAGGGTTGACATTCCTCTCCAGAGACTGTGTGAGCAAAACATAGAAATAAAATTTCAGTACGTTAAATCTTTCCCCAGAAGCAATGACCCACTCTCTATACTTGGATGTTAGAATTGGTGATACATAGTAATTTAAATCCATGGCTTAATCTCCTCAAATTTCCTTATTTAGGTATGACTCTTGAATTGATTGATTTTGTACCTGTTAGGAAAATTTAGAATAAAATAAAACCAAAAAGGCCTTAGATAAAATTTTTCTTCTCTGTGTGTTTTAGTTTTTTCACACATGTTTTTTGAAATAAATATTACTTTTATAATCAGAAGCAAAAGTTTTTTTTTTTTTAAATCCTCACTACTAGGGAATCCATTCATAAGCCACAAATCACAGCTCTTCCTACTTCCTGAACATGAAAAAGAGACAGTGTTTATATTTTCTTCTTCTTCACCTTTTTTTTTTTTTTTTTTAAGAGACAGGGTCTTGCTCTGTCACCCAGGCTGGAGTGCAGTGGTGTGATCATAGCTCACTGTAGCCCCGAATACTGGGGCTCATATGATCCTCCTGCCTCAGCCTGCCGGGTACCTGGGACTACAGGTGTGCCACCACACTTGGCTAATTGTTTTAGAAAAATTTTTTTAAGATAGGGTCTTGCTAGATCGTCCTGGCTGGTCTCAAACTCCTTGCCTCAAGCAATCCTCTTGCCTCAGCTTCTCAAAATGCTGGCATTATAGGCATAAGCTACAGTGCCCAGCCTATAGTTTCTTAATATTTTGCCTGAAGTCTTTTTGTCAAAATTCTTCACATTTCCTTGTACTAACATTTACCTATTGAAAATTATTTCTTACAAGAAAGTTTTTAGGGCCTTTAAAACCAGCATGTATCATTAATGAGCCTTACTTATTTTGTCCTTTGAAGAACTCCTGTAATAAATGTATAGGACAATTAATATAGGTAAAATAACACTGCATTAGAATAAAATTAGATACTATGGGACACAAAGACTAAATGACAATTTCTGATTTTTAAAACAAATTCAAATATTTCAATATCTTCTTCTGAAATGGTATCTATTATTAAGGTTGAAAAATCCCTTTTTTTTCTGTTAACTCTTAGCAGAGTGTCTGGAATACAGTGTGTGCTCAAATACATATTTTTAATTTTTTTTTATTTATCTTTTGCTTTTCCACAGTAAGTTACTATGAATAAGAATGCTCTGGACAAACACTACTGTCAAGAAGCTTGAAAGTCAGTGTGACCTCCTTTATACTTTCTTTTATCTATGAAAAATTGATGTCAAATCTTTATCTTTGTGTAGGGATATAATTTTTTGATGGTTCAGTGAGTTGTTCTGCCCCAAACAGTAATAATTTTGGATAGCTCTGATGTATCTGTCCATAAAAAACACAGTGTATGCTCACAGGGCTGTCTGGATCTGCTAGGAGATAAATTTTAATTTCATGGCAAGGAAAACAAACTTTCTTCATGACAACAACATAAGGATAATACATTGTAAAAAAGAATGAAAAATATCTTGCAACAGTCCTTTCAAATTCTCCCTATTGGGCTATGAACTTCATGATGTTTAGAGTATGAAAAATCATTAATAAAAACTCAAAGTAGTAATACAAAATGATTTGTGCACTTTCTGACTAAGAAGTTTTGAAAATATAGAAAAATTAAAACTGAGGGACTAGGCTGGGTATAGTGGCTCATGGCCGTAATCCTAGCACTCAGGGAGGCTGAGAACGGAGGATTGCTTGTGCTCAGGAGTTCGAGACCAGCCTGAGCAACAGTGAGACCCTGTCTCTACTAAAAATAGAAAAAATTAGCCAGGTGTGGTGGCATGGGCCTGTAGGCCCAGGTATGCGGGAGGCCGAGGTAGGAGAATCGCTTCAGTCCAGGAGTTTGAGGTTGCAGTGAGCTATAATGACACCACTGCACTCTAGCAGTGCAGTGACAGAGTGGAAAAAAATTAAGGGAGAATATAAGGGATAATTTAGTAAAAACCTGATTATTAGAAAATGTTCCCAACCATATTACACTCAAATTAACCCAGATCCCATATTTTCTTGTAGATTTATGAATTTACATATAAGGATTACTTTATTTCATCTGTGCCTGATGGATACCAACTGTTAATATTTCAGCTTTAAAAAAATGAATAATGTCCTTTTCCTAACAGAAAATTCATAGCCATATCAAGTGGATGGGGTACTTTTTCATCACCCACAGAACTATGCATAGACTTTCTTTTTATGCACTGACACTTTGTCTATTTCTAACTAAGGGGCAGAGACCTTCCCTTTTCAATAATTATATGCAGAAATTTAACATGTCAAAGGAGAAAATGGAGCAATCCTAAATCATAAAACCATGCTGGTACATCTTTAATCTTAGGAGATTCCATTTAATGCAAACTCTAGATAGAGTCATTCTCCTTTGAAACGATATACTATGCTAAAAAATTAATTATGGTAAAGGAGAAGCACAGCACAGCTCCTGGAAGCCTGGGCTGGAGACAAGCTTTCATTGTCCAAATGCTGATGCTTCCAGACAGGCTTTGGCGTAGAGGTGATGGCATTATCATCATATAGTCCCGATTGCACAGGATGGAGCGACAATTCCTAATAAACTGCGTGAAAGGTTACCTGAGATTTAGGCAACCAGAAACATCAAAAAATACAAATGTTATATTTTTATCTCAACAGTATTTTGGATTGTTCTCCAAAACAGAAGTCAGGCCTTCTTGAGACATTTTCAAACCTACTAACATCTCAGAATAAACTCTGTTTCCCCAGAGACTATATAAAACCTGGCATATAGGAGGTGCTTATGAAGTGTTTTATGAATGATACAATTCAAGAACAGCACAGGAGAAATGATCAGCAGAGATGCAATGTACAATGAATTTGTTTATTGCCAGCTGATTTTTAAAAAAAAAATAATTCCTTGCTTGGAAATGAGTTAATCTGAATGAGCTCATCCGTGGTCTTTAAATGAGTTAGTGGTCTGGGTACTCATCAGCCACCACCACACCCGAATACACAATGAAAGGACATTTCAGAGGGTGGCTGGGAGCCCGGCACGGATCCAGGGAGACATCCTGGTAGAATAATGCTTGCATTTGCCATCTTAAAGTAGTGATGGCATCATTTTCTCTTCCTGCTGTCACTGGGGGCTCTGGCTGTGGGAAACAAGGGAGAGGTTCCCAGAGGGAACTCCTGGGGACCCAAGCTATCGGTCTGGTGACACTCCATCTTTGATCATTTTGTGATTGGTCACTATGAGAAGGTAGAACTTTCTGCTAACTAGGAAAGAGTACACAACTGTGGTGAAGAAGGTGCCCTCGAAGCTCTGGTGTGACACTGCACGATAGCTCCTGAAGGCCAAGTGGAGGTCTCAGGGCTCCCTCCCCAAGGACACAAGGACAGGAGTTTTGTCTGTCTTGTTCACCACTGCCTCTCCAACACCAGGACAGAGTTCAGTCTTGCAGGTCAACTATCTCCCAGGTCCTAGGCAACACATTCTGAAATTATTTATTTTATTTCCCATCAGCCTTGAAGAGTGGTAGGTTTTTCCATTTTCTTTCAGAGACGCCTGAGATTGAGTGTGCCCATGAATAATTAGTTCACCTTTGAGACTTTGCTCATCTTTAAAATGCATAATGATACCTGCTCACAGCATTGTTGTGAGAACTAAGTGAGATGATCATGATGCCAACTCATACTTTTTTGAGACCTTACATTGTGTGACACACACTTGGTAGACATTACCTCACTTAAAACTCACCACTACTCTGCAATTGAGTTTATTTTCTGGTAAGTGACTGAGCCAGGATGTGAGTCCAGGCAGTCTTAATGACTTCAATAGTGTGTGTTAGTGTCTAGTATAGTGCTAAGCATACAACAGGTGCTCACTATATGCTACTTTCCTTTCTTCCTTTTTATCTCCAAAGAGATAATATTTGAAGCAGCAGACATTCTGTAAGAAGATAAATGATTTTTTCAGTGAAAGCCAAAGTCAACATTGGAATGTATCAATTCCAACACTATACCCATCTTAACAAAGCCCAGGAAAATTTATTATGTATTATGGATTATTCTGAAGTTACACATGGAGAGTGATGAACAGACTAAAGCATTCAAAAATGCTGCAAAATTCTGAATTTTAATTGGAGACCAAAAAAGCTAAATGGAAAACAAACACCCCACCTGCCACTTGCTTTTTGCATTGGTCACCAAAAGTGGCATCCACCCTGCTCTCTGGCTGGGCCTCCTGAATGCTGCCTGGGCAGTGAAATTGCTCTCAGGTGCTCAAAGCTTTCAGGGTTGGCTCAGCCATCTGATGAGCAAGTAACTCGGGTGGGAGCCAGGCTGCCTCTTCAGCTGCATAGGGAGCCAGAATTTGGAGCTCCTTGTCCAGTCCAGGCATCCTCAGCTGCAGCCCAATCAGTAGGACCCCATCCCAGAGATTCTGAGTTAGTTGGTCTGACGAAAGGTCCAAGCATAGGTATTTTTAAAAATCTCCCCATATGACCATAATGACAACCAGAGTTGACAACTGTTCTAAGCGGTGGATTGGGATGTCAGAGGAATGGACTCACTCCCTCTGCATGCTCCCAGTACAGCAGGAAGCCTTGGAGTGCTAAGAAGAAAGGCAATAAGTACCGGCTCAGAGGGTGAAGAACAATGCAGCAGGGAAGGTTACACTTCTTGCAGGGTCATTAGCCTCAGTGAAATAAAGGGTTTCAATATATTCCTTCTAGATTCTCCCTTTGGTGCTTTGCCCTTCATTTTATTAGTACTATTAACCTTCTGCAAAATCCCAGTAGCAGTAAATGACTATAGCAAAAGCAGCTTAGTGGAAATAAAAGAGGGTGGAATAAAAAAGAGCATCCACGGTCTTGTTTTCTGGGACAAGATTACAAGGGCCACCAATCCTGTAGGGTGCAAGTGAGATGCATCAGTGTGTTGGGGTCAGGGTGGAATTTCTCCCAGTGGTGCCATGTAGAATGATTAATTCATCATGGAGATCTAAAAGCTTAACTGAAACCTACTCGGAGATGGGCCACTAGATCATTATATTGTTCCTGCATATCTTATTAACTCTGGATGACTCTTGATTTTCCACCAACACGTTTTCATGCCAGTGGCACCCATATTCAAATAAAAATACAAAATGCATTCCAAAGACAAACATAAGTGCATTTTAATTTTCTGTGTCACTATTCCTCTCTCTTAGCAGAGGCAGTTGAGAATCCACTGTCTCCTTCATGTGGCTCCAGTGGGTCAATTAGTGGCAGCAACACAGCAGCCACTAATCCCTCTGAATAAAATGCCAATCCTTCTTAAAGTTGCACTGGTATAGAAATTACATGCATTTAAGACACTCTGGGTATTGCAAACTCCCAAGTATAAACCTCAATTTAAAAAAATGTATATAAGACAGGCATTGACTATTAGATGGAACAGAAGAAACGGTTGATGGGATGGAAATATCAGAAGAGCACAAAGCTGCTACGAAAAACAGAATGAACATGCACACATGATAACTTGGGTGGAGGTGTGCCTTATGCATATCTCAAAGACATGCATGAAAGTTCTGGTCATTAGCCCCGAGTGCTATGATCTCTCACATTTGCAGATTTTGCACAATTACCTTCCCCACACACTCATACTTCGAACTCTTTCCCTTCTTCCGGTCTATCTATTAACATTCTCTGTCTTCAATTCCTTTGTTTACCAGGAAGGCCAGGATGGCTAGATTATGAGGCTCACAATTTAGAAGGTTCTCTTGCCCCATTCTCAACTCCATTGATTCACTGTCTTTTCACTGCACCTGTCTGGCAAAAATCCACATCTGGATGAATCCAGCTGTCTGGGTGCTCATCACCTGTAACCGAGACAGCAGCTGTGCTGGAGAAAATCAAAGACTGCAGGGACTAATACATTGTGAATTCTCTTCAGTGACTGCTCATCCCTCTTAGAGCCCACTAGTCCTCTGTTTCCTAATCATTTTCCTCCAACGTGTGCATTTCAAACCCACTCCGCTTTTTTCAACCTCAGGTCCTACCTCCCCTCCTTTAACCTTAGCAGGTAACAGCACCTCCTGCTTCACAGAGAAAATAAAAGACAAACTGTAACTCCATCTCTTGCTACGATATCTACTCACCTACCGATAGCAGACACTATCAGTGTCTTGCCCATTTCCCCTTGAGCTGCTTGAGGACTCCTTCAGGTATACAAACAGCCCACCTCCCTCATCTCAGGTGGGTGTGCATTCTGCAGCGGCTCTGGAGTCCCCAGGGAATTTCAGCTCCGGTTCCCACACCAGCCCTGACTTGATTATACACACTTTATTGGTTGCCTCCCCTTTCTAATCTCACATCTCCACTCCTCTAGTGATTTTTAAAAACCATCTCTAAATAAGTTATTTGCCTTCAAATCCTTGTCTCAGAGCCTGCTTCAAAGGGAACATAAACTTAGACAGTACCATCTTTTCCTCCTCTCTTTCTGTGACTGTGGACTAGGGCCCCTTCTTCTACCCAAGACTCATTACTCCACGTAGTCCCTGGGTCCCCCTCCTTGCTCTTCTCAGGGACCCCACTCCATCAGTTATCACCTCTCAGTGCTGTGTCTTTTCTTTGCCTTGAATTCTACTTTATTTCATAATAATTTTACATCCCAACTTTGCTTCCTTTTTCTTTGTATTTGTCTGAGTCTTATTTGTCCATTTCTTTATTTTCCATTTATCTTTGTCCTTTTCCTTAATGAATATATCTCAGAAGTAGCATTCTTTTCCACCCAGTCTCAGAAACTTTGTAATTTACTATGATGACACCTAAATTAGGGATTTTTTCTGATATTTTATTTCATCCTTTTAGAAACATTTCCTTTTGTATTTTCTTTACCTAACTTTGCTAATTTGGTCAAGCCTCATCAATCTACTGCCCCAGTATGTATAATGTATGGGCTGTCTCTATATGCTCACAGTATGGGCTTACAGTTCATGGGCAGTTAACATATTGTTACATTTAATCTTCTGTAAAAATGGGAATGTTTGTGTCATTGAGATGGGCTCCTGCCTCTATTCCCAATTCTGTCCACCTTGCCGACTACACTGTGACCAGAGTGAGCTTCCCAGAATGCAGCCGGCCAGCGACTCCCAGAGTTATATGTTTCCCAATCACGCAACAGACAAATTCCAAGCTTGAAGCTGCAGGGCTTCATTGCTTTCTGTAACCTTCCTGAGGTCGTCTTTCATCATTCTCTCTGCTATATTCTCTCTCCAGGCCATGCTAATTTAGGTTTCCATGCTTCTCCTTTTCCTGACATTTATTTATCAATTCATTTAGAAAATCTTTATTGAGCCCCCATTATTCCCCCAGAAGCACACCAGATGGTGGGGGCAAAATGGCAAATGATAATAACAGTCTCCGTTTCCTGGAGTTCCCAGTCCAGTGGGAAAGAAAGATAAATACTCAATTACAACCAGAGGGCCACATACTGGCAAGAGGGGTTGTGATGGGAACCTATAGGAAGCCTCCCTCTAGGCCAGACTTGGATGGTCAGGAAAGTAACAATCAAGCCAACAACCTGAGTAAGGGTGAGTAGGAACCTCAACAAAAAGAAATGCTTGTGGCGTTCTTTCCCCTATCAAGCTGACAGATTCCTACAAAAGCTGCCTGCTCCCAGTGGCACTTTCTCCCACTCCCCAGAAAGAGGTGGTCACTTCCTCATCTGTGTCATTCCTATGTCTCGTACCTCTATCTCTCTGCTTCCCCACCTCTATTACATCATTGTTTGACTGCCTTTTTCCTTTTTTTCTCCCTGACCTGGCTCCTTCCTGCCCTACTCATCCTTTAGTACTCTTCCTCCAGGAAGCCCTCCATGACCTCCCCCAACTCTAGCGTAGGCAGCCCTTGTCTGTGTTCCCATAGCACCTCATATTTCCCTCAGAGCACTGATCATGCAGTACTGCATTCATTCACTCATTAATTCATTCATTGTTCCATGAATGAGTGTATATTGAGCACCCTCTCTGATCTAGGCATATGTTCTGAACTGATAATTGAGCAGGAAATAAGTCAGACTAAAAATGTTATCACCAGCAGACACAAGTAAAAAATGCAGGGTGTCCTCTGTGGGGACATAGCCTAAGGACTGATCCAGCCGGAGAACCAGGTCTCCCCAGCCCCCACGTAGGTTGTGTGAGAGCAGGCGCCAGCACTGCCGCATGGTTGTGCAATCCATAAGCACACAAATGAACGAGAGGAGCACCAGGTCCCATGTTTTGCAGGGATGACTGAGTCAGTTGCAGTTTCTGCTCTCTAAGAGTTCACAAATTAAGACTCAGGTGGCATCTGGGCCAGCAAACTCATCAGCAGGGCCAGGACAGCCAACCAGCCCTCTCTGGAAGGTGCTGGCAAGGAGGGGCACTACAGGTTAAGAAGGAAAATGAAGCACAGTCCAGCAGAAAGCTAAGCTTGTTCTGGGTCATGGTTAACACAGGCAGGTCAGGTCCTTTTCTCTTCCTGTTTCCTTCTCTTCAGCCTAAAACAATCCCCACGGTTAGATTGTCAGCTCTAATTTAGCTACTGCTCATTACCTTCTCACCCATTTCCTGTAATTACATGTTGGGCAGCCTCTTTCACCTCTAATTTTAATTAGTTCTTAGATATAAAATGAGCATTGCCGTATTTTCTGCTTCATGCTCATGGAGGTCCTCCTTTGCATATTTTCACCATCCAGGTGTTAGGATGAAGCTTTTATTTGTAAGTGAGCCTCAGGTCTCACTGATCCTTCAAGATCATTGGAAACATGTAAAGGAGAGAGCCTATTGAGAAGGCAAAGCTATATATTTACCCTACAAAGGAAAATTTTGTTGATTAGGCAAATTCGCATATCAGGAGGTAAACATGAACTGACCCACCAAACTCTGAGCATACCTCATGCCATAGAGAAGGCCAGGAAGATTTTAGGTTTCAACCATGGCTACCAATGACATAGAAAAGGCCCAAATAAGCTAAAATAAGGGGGACGTGTTTCCTGGATTCAGGAATATATTTTCTTCTTAACTCTTCATGGTGGTCATCTATTTATTATTATTGACTAAAGTCCTTTGGTGATTGGTTCAGGGAAGGACACATAAGCCAACCAGAGCCAATGGGATGTGAAGCTTGGAGCTGCTGCAGCCATCTTGCCCCTCTGAGGGCACCCTGAGAATGGAACCAGCCTGGAGCTTGCAGAACTCACAGCCTGATCCTTAGACCAACTCAAATTGGCCCACTGTCATTGTGAGCCTAGAAATTCTGTTTCTGCTGAAGCTAATGTTTTTCTTTGCTTTGAGCTGGATTTTCTGTTCACTTACACTGGAAGTTCTCTGATTCATACTCAATAGACTTAAAAAGAACTGGGAATTTATTATTAACTTCATCCAGCTGTGGCCCTTAAGGAATTCATATGAATGCCCACACAGTCCCCTTCAGTGTGTTGACCCACAGTGGGTCACCCCTCGGGCACCTATGCCACCTTCCTGGAGGCGGCTGCCCATGGCCCTCCACTCTCTTCACCTGGGCATATCAGGGGAGCAGCCCCTACCCTGCAGGAGGATGGCACCCTAAATGATTTCCTAATTCTTTGCCTCACCGTCAGAGAAGCTTAATTACATTACTGACTGAAGTTATGAAACTTTCATTTGGGTTTTGATGGTGCATAGGATTTAGGAAAATAATCTTTATATAAATGTAGAGCACATAGGGCAAACTCCGGTTACACAATATGAATGGATTTGTATATACACAAGACATGCCTTAGTCAGGCTGCTTCTTAGAGTACAGGAGCTATGGGGGACCTCAGGAAATCTTCAGGGCAGTATGCAAAGGAGGGCAGATAGGAGTTAGGATCTTCATCCACAGCATCCACACAAAAACCAAAATGCCTCTGCTCAATTGCATTCTTACTTTGAAATCTCTCATGGGGAAAGCACACCTGATCATGGACCAAGAGACCTGGATTCTGGCTCCCATTCTGTCTCTGGAGCTTTGGTGGGTCATTGTTCATCAACTCTGGGAAGGGATGCCAGGAATCATTCAGGTTCTAACATTTTCTAGTTCAAAAGTAGAGTAAAAGAATTTTTACCCAGCTGCCAACCCAAAGTCATGCCGAGTCTGACCATTGCCCACACCACTGACTGTGAGAGCTAGAGGGGGACATGTTTAGTCCAGCCATGCTCTTCAGGACGAGGCTGAGGATGGGAGGGGTGGGTGGGGGGAAATGGGGGTCTGCTTTCTCTACCATGGGCCCCAGACAAGATATATCCTTTCCCACCCTGTTTTCCTCAACTGCAAAGGAGTTGGTGATTGCGAGAACTAATTCTCCCTTTCATGATTGTGATGATCTTCAGTGAGACCATGTTTATAAATGATCAGTTCCAGAAAATTGTCCACATCTAGGCCTGAGAAGAACACTTTCTCCCCCACTACCTGATGGTTTTGCAGCCATTTGTTTCATTGTTGAATTACAGGTTAGCGAATGAGGGCTACTCATCCCTTTGCAGCTGCACTGAGGGAGATGAGAGGGGCGTGTGTGTGTGTGTGTGTGTGTGTGTGTGCACGTGCGCACGAGTTGTTTGCGTGCACAGGCTGTTGAATAAACCCCTCTGTACAGACCCTTCTGTTTTCTCTCCTCAAGTTCTCCCCTAAGGCTTGACTCTGACAATGTGTGGGATGTCAGGTTGCCATTCTCTCACCTAAGCTGTATCTTCACTCTGAACAGTCTCATGAGCAAAGGCAAAGCCATATGGCCAGCAGCCCCTGGGGATTCAGAGGGCAACCATGTTGTCAGCAATTCTTAAGAAAGATTTTTATCCATGAAAGCAGGAAAGTAGGAAGAAATATTTTTAAACAACTTTTAAAAAATACAATGTCTGCTCATTTTTAATGTGTATGCACCACGGCATCTATTTAAGTTAGACTTTCTAGGAAGAGTGACAAGCCTACAATATACTCTTGTTGTATGTTTAATATTCATGCACCATTTACATTCTGTGGGTATTTTAATCTTAAGATGGTGCATTCTGTTTGCATTACGCAGTAAAATTGGTAAACTCTTTAAGGGAAGAAATTGCACTTCAAAATCGTCTCTCAAGTATCTTAGAGGCACTTTATAAATATTTATTATTGTTGCTGTTATGTTCTTATAGGAGAAGTGGCTAGTTTATATCGGACTTAGCAACAAGCATGGGGATCATGAAGGGTGTCATAACAATAATACCATCCATGTTAAATATTTAATGTTGTGCTCCTCTAGTGTCAAAATATTTAGCATAGTGAGAGCAAATCTAAGGCAGAAGGAGATGAGCCAGGAGTACACTCTGCACATATGAACGCATTAAAAAGAAGCCCACACAGTTTATTCTTAAGATTCGCTGCTTTTGCTCTAGAAGGTTCCCTTGGGTAGGGAGGGGCATAAGGCAAGACCACATCCAGATGGCCGGAGCCGAGCGGCAGCGAGGTCAGCTCAACCTGCCTGGCCCAGGCCAGCCCTGAGCGGGTCGGATTCTCCCCTTTGGAGGCTCCAGTCCAGCTGCAAATGCCTCAGGCCACCTCCTGGGGCTAGGCCTGGGTGCAGCCACGGCCAAGTAGGTGAGAGTCCCAGCTGCTGGCACCTGGCTCACCAGATACCACCTCACATATTTCTCCATCCCCTTCCATCTGGTTACGATGATGAAGGGCTTCAACCCTACATTGCCTCAGAACTGTCAGGGCAGCCTTTTAAAAACATATGTACCTGGGGCTTCTTATTCAAAAGGTCTCTATGGAGACAGGTTATCTGCATTTTTAAAAGCACCACAGGTAATTCCAATGTGCAGCCAGAGTTGAAAAGAAACACGTTTTGAGAGACTCAGTGTAGGTTCTTCAAGGTGTTACATATTTTACTTTATGACTTTATTTTTTCAAGGATGAAGCATGAAAGGGCTGCCTAAAAGAACACAGAACATTACCATGGAGTAAGTTTGCAGTGCCTACAAGAATTACAGTCTTGAGGCTTGTATAAAACAGGGCTCCTGGGGCGTTCTTTCTCTTCTTCACTGCTTAGATCCGGATCAAGCCCTGTCAGGTCTGCATAAAATGCCCTCCTGACCTGTGAACAGCCCAGGAGTAACTCCATTTGGGATGATGGTATTTTACACTAGGTTCAATATATGCTCAGCTGAAAAATGAGCTAGTGACCACATATCCCTAATTTGTGCTTTCCATATCTTCTTACCTGTATTGCTTCTTATAAATACCTGGCTGTTTGGCTTGCCACAACACCTGTGTGATGTTTTGAAAAAAATCAACAGAATGGCCTGCAAAGTTAGAGTTCTCCAGAGAAAGAGAACCAGTAGGGTGTGTGTGTGTGTGTGTGTGTGTGTGTGTGTAGGGAGAGAGAGGGACAGACAGACACATACACACAGATTTATTATACAGAATTGGTTCATGTGATTATGGAGGCTAAGAATCCCAAGATCTGCCGTTGGCAAGCTAGAGACTCAGGGGAGCTGATGGGATAGTTCCAGTCTGAAAGCTGGTAGACTTGAGACCCAAGAAGAGCTGATGTTTCAGTTTGAGTCTGAAGGCCAGAAAAGATCAATGTCCTAGCTCAAAATAGTCAGGCAGGAGAAGTTTCCTCTTATTCACAGGAGGGTAAACCTTTTTGTTCTATTCAGCCTTCAACTGATAGGACAAGGTGCACCCACGTTAGGGAGGGCAGTTGCCTTTACTCAGTCTATAGGTTCAAATGTTAATCTTATCCCAAAACACCTGCATGGACACACCCAGAATAAAGTTTGACCAAGTATCTGGGCATCCCATGGCCCAGACAAGTTGACACATAAAATTAACCATGACGTGCCTTATTTCTCAAGGGCATCTTACCTGCCAGGAAGCACGTTCATCTCAGAGTGAATGGTGCATGGTAAAGTCATCCCATTTCAAGCACCTGTAGGAGAGCTGCCCACTATTGTGTGTTACCTCCTGCGAGATGAATCAGACCAGCCTCCTGCTCCTAATGTGAGACTTTTTGGAGCAACTCAGAGTGTGGGCAGATGTCTCTTTCTCACTGCAGAAGTGAGAGCTCTGCCAAAATAGCTCTGGGACCCAATCCAGCCTAGACTGCATGTCACTCTCTACGTGGTAGATTCCCTGGTCCCTGACCCGCTTTTAGGACAATCCCTGATTCTGGATCTCTCTCTGTCTCCCTTCCCTACCCCTCACTTCCATTTCTTCATTGATGCACTGCTGGAAAAAGCCAAAGAACTGGGCTGGCTAAACCTCAGCAATTCAGGATTTCTGATTTCAGCTGGATCCTCACTATTAGCCAGTGGTCTTTTTGTTATTTCTTAGCAATTGATCATCTATCCAGTTATTTATTCAACAAATATTTTTGAGCTCCTCCTACTTGCCAGAGACTGTGATTTGCGAAAGGTGCAATAAGGGTGTAGAAAAACAGGCAGGGGCTGTTCTCAGGGAGCATGGTCTTGTAGACTTTCTGGGGCAGAAGTCCTAAACCTGTCCAAACAGCTCAGTCCTCTGTGTTTTCAGCTGACCTCAATGACAACCATGGGTTTACCATTGTGAGAAGTTACTGGGTCTGTATTTCCAGCCTGGAGGTCTTGCCAGCACTCCTCTTTTCCCTAGATGCCTGAAGCCGGAAGGTCACAGTCTCTCTGGTCACCACGCCCCAACCGTGCTCCTGCCTCCTCTGTCTGCTCTTGCAGCTCCCTCCTGCATTTGTTCTCTCTGAGATTTCAGCTCATCCACCCCCATGCCCAATCCAGGAGCCTGGGCATCCTCCTCCGTTTAGGAAGACCTCCCATTCTGCATCCCAAGGTCACCAGACCTGTTTATTCTTCACCCTCAATAATCACATCCTTCCTCTATGTCTTTTCATACCACTGCCTCATCATCAATTCAAAAGTAGTTTCCCGGTCTCCAATCTCAACTCTTTCCGCTCTAATCTGGCCTTCACATTGCTGCCAGAAAATACTTCTAACACATTTGATCATGGCCTGCTCCTGACCCAAGTTTTTTCAATGGTTTTTCACAATCCAGAGCAAGGTTTTTAAAATGTTCTTTTTCTTTGACAGAGGATAAATTTTTCCCCAAAAATGTAATATGAAGCATTAAAAAGAAATGAGCTATCATGCCATAAAAAGACGTGGAAGAACCTTAAATCCATATTACTAAGTGAAAGAAGCCAATCTGAACAGGCTACACATCACATGATTTAAACTAATGACATTGTGAAAAAGGCAAAACTATGGAGACGGTAAAAAGATTAGTGATTTCCAGGGGTTAGAGAGAGGGAGGGATGAATAGGCCGAGCGTAGAGGCTTTTAGGATAGCGAAACCATTCTGTATGATACAATAGACACATCATTATACATTTATCAAAACCCATAGAATGGACAACACCGAGAGTGTACTGTAATGTAAACTATGGACTTCGGGTGATGATATTGTGTCAATGTAGGTTCATCAGTTGTAACAAATGTACCACTCTGGTGGGGGATGTTGATGATGGGGGAGGCTGTATGTGTGTGGGGACAGGAGGTGTATGGGAAATCTATACTTTCTGCTCAGTTTTGCTGTGAACCTAAAACTGCTCTAAAAAATAAAGTCTATTTTTAAAAAAACATAATATGAGGAAAGAGTAGATCTGCTTTGATGGAAGCTGTGGCAGACGGAAGGAGGAGGGTGGAGAGAGGTTCTTGTCCCCCAAGCACTTCCTGAGACCTGCGGACCTTAGGATTTGAAGGAACACTGGAGACCTAGAGAATCTGAGCTAAATGCCTCAGCAAGGCAGACAAGGGTTCTTATCATCAGGCCTAGCTTTCCTTCCGGACTCATTTCTGGCTGTTCTCCAGCACCTTGTACTCATAATATTCTATGCATATGACTGGTTTCCCCAAGTACCTCCCTGCCATGGGGTCTCCCCTGGCCCTTGCTTGTGTTTCTCCCTCTGTCTTGAACTCTTTGCCCTCCACTTGTCTTCTCCCTTCAAGTCTCGGGTCAAGTGGCATCCCCCCAACCCCTGTGAAGCTATCCCATATCTCCCAGGAGACTTTTCTCATGCTTTGTTCATCCTGTACATGCCACTATGGCATCTGTCAAATATATTATCGGTTTGTGTTTGTGTGCCTAACTCCCACTGCACTTTGAGCAATTTGAGGGCAGGGTCCATGATGTTTTCCTCCTAGTATCCCCTGTAACCAATGCCTGCCTCCACAAATATTTGCCTAAGAATTAAAAATGGGTGGGGTGTGGTGGCTAAATTCTGTAATCCTAGCATTCTGGGAGGCTGAGGTGGAAGGATCACTTGAGGCCAGGAGCTCAAGACCAGCCTGGGCAACATAGCAAGAACCCATCTCTACAGAAAAGAAAAATAAAAAATTAGCTGGGTATGGGGATACATGCCTGTAGTCCCATCTACTTGGGAAGCTGAGCTGGGAGGATTGCTTGAGCCCAGGAGTTTGAGGTTGCAGTGAACTATGATCACACCACTGCACTCTAGCCTGGGTGACAGAGTGAGAACCTGTCTGAAAACAAATTAATTAATTAATTAATTAATTAAAAGAATGAACAAATGAATGAGGGAATGAATGAATATGTAAATTTTGCTCTTACTCTCTCAGAAGACAGTCCCAGCTCCTACTAGGCTGGGGCGGGTTTGGGTCCCTCCCTGGTGAATTTACTCCTTTCCCCTTAATTTATTTGACTTCAGGTCTTGACAGTAGTGGACAGTATATTTACAGACAGATCAGCTACAGCAACCCACAGGTGAGACTGGGCACTGAATTTTTTCCCATTTCTCTCCTTGGCAGAGCTGTGTTCCTTCAGATGTATCATCAGTTCACCCTCAAGTTATTTTGCCTTTATATTCTCATTTACACATGCTCTTTGTTTACCAAAAGGAATTCCCAGTTGCTTTCGCTCTGGTAGAGAAGGAAGTCAGAATTGTTAGCTTTAAGTATGACCTTTAGAGTATTTCAACAAAAGGCATCTGTAGTCTTTTGATTGCCTGGAAGCTTTAATACTTAATCTCCAAAGCCTCAGCTGAGCATGGGCCAGGACTGAGCTGACACCCCACGCCTACGGCAGTAAACCTAGCTCCACCTGGATTTGACAGCTGGGGCCTGTAGAGCCTGACAAATTTCTAAGGCTGGTGCATTATTCCTTTCTATGAATTTCTTGTCTCCTCTGGCTTACAGAGGCAGCTCAGAAAAGTTCTCAAAGATGGTTTATTCAAGCTGTCAAGCTTTGTTTCCTGTTTTGAGTGAAGCCAGTCAGCCCCATGAAGTTCCTTGTTTCCTCCTCTTTTTCATGCAGTGTCTTATCACAAGTGTTCAGGCTTTTAGAATAACTTGAAGCTCAAATCAGGACTTACTGCTCCTAAACCAAGCATGTCTCAAAGTTCGCCAAAATGCCTGCAGCTCATACACACTGCCTGCAGTTGTTTGGAGTCTTCCTTCTGGAGACTCGTTTATAAGTGGCATTTCATGGGCACTTGAATTTGTTAAGGGCTTCTGGTTGAGTATTCTATGTACTTACTGACTAAACTATTTTCCACCAAGGATACCAACCTGTAGATATATGGCTGATAAATGATATTTCACTATGTATATCTCTTAATTTATATTAATAGGTTGTTTCTTTCAATGATGGATACTAAATAATTATTTGCCATAAAGCACTTTCTCAAAAAGATTAAGGTCAGACTGTCTCTGGTAATGAATCTCCAGGGTCTTTGACATACAAGTAAATAGTAACAAGATCAGAGCCACTAAAATAAACAAATGTCAAATTGTCTTAGACATATGGTGAACAATGACCACCTTTACCTCCCAAGTCAGATGATTAGGAAGAACCAGAAAAACTCAGACACTGACAGTGTTCGGTATCTTTGAAGCAGCCCTTCAACACGCCACTTTGACTCTCACACCATCGGGCCCCCCCAGCTGCAGTCACTTACCCACCCCTAGTCACCCCCTCTCATTGCATGAAAATGTTAGCTCCTGTCTCATTGGCACCGTCTCCATATTAGTTTTGCCATAATTTTTAGTGATTTCCGTGACCCCAAAGATGATCATTCCCTGTACCTTCATCTCTCAGTTTCTCAGACTCCTCTCCTCCTTGATCTTATCTTCAGTACAACCTCAGCCACTGTCTCCCAATGGACACGCCCTAGACTTTGTCACTACCAATAACAGAACCCCTCCATAACCTCGATTTCAAACATTCCCTTTCCAACCACCACTTTCTTCTATCCTCCCAACCACTGTCTCTAATGTTCTTACCTCAACAATTCCTTGGTCCCTCTGGGACGTACAATCCTTGCTTTGCCTGGATCCCAGGACTCCCTTCTCTCCTGATCTCTTCCTATGGCACTGGCTACTTATTTTCATTTTCTTTGTTGGGTCTTCCTTAGTTCCCCAGTTGCTTAATGTTGGCTTTCCTAGTTCACAGCCATGTGCCTCTGTTTCTGTACTGTCTATACTCCTGCCCTAGTGTTCTCATCCGGGATCACAGCTTGAACAACATCTGCATGTTGATGACTCCCAAGTTTATATAACCAGCCCAGCTCTCTCTTCAACTTGAGATCCATATATCCATTTGCTTATTTGACAACTTTTCTTAGATGCCTAATACATATCTCAAACTTAATATGTCCAAGTCTCTCCTAATCTCCCCTCTCCCTAAATCTCTTTTCCCTCATTCTTTCACATCTCCTTTACTAGTAACTCCATTCCTTCTGTGGCTCAGGCAAAAAGCCCTAGAGTCATCTTTACTTTGCTCTTTTCTCTCATATGCCACATGGAATCCAACAGAAAATCTTCCAGGTTCTCCCTTCAAAACATAGTCATACTACTGCCTCAGTCACCATGCTGCTCTAGGCCCTCTTAGGTCACGGGAATAGTTCTGACGGTGTTGAATGGTCTCAATGCCAAGGCTGCCTTTCCCCGTGTCTGAGGGTGTCTGGAAGTCTTGTGCCCCCCACGTCACACACTCAGATTTCACCATTTCAGAGTCATCTCTATGCTGTTAGAATTGCCAACTCTACTTAGTTTTCTTTAAAAATTTACATTTTATGGAAGGCATAACAATTTTTATTTGTTAATTACATATATATATATGTGTATGTATCTCACTTTGTCTGCCAAGTATTTAAGTCAGATTATAAAATACATAAAATGAATAACAATATAGAAAAATTTATGAGGCAAAGGGAAAATAAGGATAGATAGAAAAAAATTCAGGTGAATGGAAGGAGGGGGTGAGCTGAGCACATAAATGCACAACACGCAGTCCTTCACACTTGCTAAATGGGGGTGCCACATGAGTCCCTGCCTCTGACCTGTGCTTTAGTATCAGGCTGCTTTCTGCCTGATGGGTCCCCACAAGGCATCATGAGCACAGTGGGTCCTTGGAACTAGAGAGGAAGAGGGCCGACCCAGGGAGGGAAAGGCTCAGAAGGAGAAGTGGGGCCATGCTGGCCAGGAAGTCTCCTCCTCACCTGGGACTGGATCCCGACTTGTACCACCATCACCCCATGGGGTCCCCCAGCCTCCCATCTTCCAGCCCATCCCCAGGCAACACCTGAGTACTTACCAAGACCCAAGCAAGAAACTCTGAGTCCTGATTTTCCAAGATTCCTAGAATAAAAAGAAACCAACATATGGTCATCACTTCCTCTGGTGAAACTATACGCATGCAACTATGAATATGATCTCTCACATCTCCCATGATTTTTGACAAGGGCTGCGTTAGAGGCAGGGCTGCAGACGCAGCCTGTGGTCTCGGTAACAGTCTCCCTCTCATGGCCATTCGGGCACTAGGAAGCTCAAATCTGCTCAGCCTCAGCATGAGTACACAACGTTCCCCATAAAACACAGTTTTCAATCCCAAATTGTCTTCTTTATTAGTTTGTTTACGCATTTATTGGCTTCCTCTCTCCTTCTGGAATGTGAGTTCCTTGAGAGCAAGGAACTTTACCTTATTCACCAACCGTTCATTCATTATTCATCAACTGAGCCTGACTCACAGTAGACCCTTAATAAATATTTTTGACCTATTGACTAACAAACTGGTTGCTGAAACAGAATATTACTTCTAACGGATGGGGATTATTGAAAGAACAAACACATAATGATCTTTTAGGTTATATTTACTATGTTAAATATATTTTTTATACAAAGCTATGACAGGAAGTTCAGATTGTTATTTTAAAATGTTTCTTCTTTTTTTCTCTGTTTTCATTCCCAAAAGTTTATCAAGGAAAAGAAATATATTTTTGCTTTCTACATAGGGGTAGAGCTAAGAGCTCTAGTATTCACTTGCCTATAAGCCTCTGTGGTGATCCAGACTTGACCCATTTTTCTGTCTCCTGACTAACATCTGTCAGAGAAGAAACCAAACTCTTAGAGAAGGGATTCCTTACAGCATTAGCGTAGGGGTCCAAAGTGAGGAGGTGAAGCTGAAATAATTGCAACATCGCAGAAAAGTGTGTCCCTTATTCTCTGGTGAGACACTCTATAAGAATACAACTTCCCTCCCTCATTCCTACCCCAAATGAATGAATACATATAAAACTTCCCACAGCTCAACTTCCCCAGGTTCTCCCTCAGTACATCATCACTTTTGGCTTCTTTGGAATTAGCTATTACTTCTCTCCTTTTTGCATTGTATTTCCTTCTTCCGTTTATTATAGTTGTCTATAAAATGCCACCTAAGCAACACATTTAATTTCACAGCATCATCAAAAGAGCATCGCAATGCAAAGAGTTGAAAGAGCTGGGTTTTTGACAAATTGTCACAACCAGCTGGGTGACCTTGTGGAAATTGCTCCTTTTTTCTGGGGTTCAATTTCTTCATTAGTAAGATGGAATGCTGATGCCTGTGCCATTCGCCAGCTTCACTGCTATGGGGCCAGAATGTGGGATTGTATGCTCAAGCGCTGCACAGCCCACAAATGCAAGGTATAAAGATTCCTGGTGCCTTCTGACTTTGCTCACCCCTCTGCTCCCCCTCTCACGGATGTGGCATTAAATTTTTCCATATGGATACGGGTATGTCCAACTGGAAGAAAACTGTTGCATAAAGATGCATGTGAAAAATATTTTGAATTACTCAGTAGGTGAAAAATAATTGGATCTCTCCTGTGAAAATAATTTTCATAAGAAAATATCTTTTAGTAGTTTCTCAGACATCCATAAGATTTGCAACCAGAAGACCTTTCTTTGTAGTCTAAAAGTCTGCTAATTTTAAAGGATAGAAATTTGGAGTAAAAACTATGTTGTGAGGAGAATAAAAAAAGACTAAAAACAAATCAAAACAAAACAAGCAAAAAAAAAAGTGAATAACTTAGTCTTCCAGGGAGAAACATTCAACATTGACGAATCAGTAAATATTTATTGAGTGGTAACCATATTCCAGACAATGCACAAGGTCATGGCAATACAGAGAGGAATAACCCATGGTTTAGACCCTTAAGGAGCTTGGAGTCCAGCGAGGGACACAGAAAAGCAAACGTGTAATTAGGGCACAGTGGGGCATGTCCTATTGTGGAGATCTTTGGGCTCACATGGGGCTCACATGGCGTGGGGGCCACCTCAGGCTTGTGTTTACACAACTCTGTGGGTGTCATGGGGAAAAAGAGCTAGATAGGGGTTTTCTGTAATTTTAATATCTTTTAGTGATTTTTGAAAACAACAGGGAGGAGTGGCTCAGGGCACAACACTATGCAGCGCCAGACAGTTCTGAGGCTAAGGCTTCATAGTCCAGAGGTTTTTCTAACAAACACAAAGAACACAAGGTTATGTCACTGGGTACATAACCAATGGGGAGACCTGCTCTACTTTCCTTATGACAGTGACTGAAGGAGATAGGGATCACTGTTGTTGGTTTGGAAGACCGAACTTGGGAATTGTCAGCAAAAACAAACTGCAGAGTAGCAAGTACTAAATATGGCCCATTTTCTTGCCACAGCTGTTTAAACACCCAGGACAGATTTTCTGGAATGAAAACCTTTGAAGATTTTAAAATATAAGAAAAGTTCAATTACAGACAAATATTGATAGGGTGGTGATATAACTCCACTTTGAGCTTTGGTGTTGTTGTTTTCCTTAGCTCTTTATTTCCTGTAATTCTTTCTCTAAATATCTTCACTCTCTACTAGAGAGAATGCTTACCAAATTCAGGTGGTCACTTTTAAAGAGAGAGGCATTTTCTGTGCATGAGAAATATCTGGGTTTATAAGTGCATTGTCCTTACTTTGTCCAGCTATAAGTCTCTTTGTGAGACCTGCACCACTTAAAGCACTTTTAACAAATGATGGTGCCACTCACTTTGCAGATGCAGAAGGTAGGAGGAACTAGCCACCTCCAATGCAGGCCATGGAATCCCAACACGATTTATGTTATTCGGAATTGGCACATCTGCCTCCTCCGCCTCTATCCATGTCTGCACAATACCAAGTGGAGATGTGGCAATTGTCCAGGTACTCTGATTCACTTAAGCTCTGTTGTGTAATAGGAGCCCACATATTTCACACATTTAATCTAATGAGTTTAAAAAGTATCATTCAGTAGCTTGTCTGTGGCCATAACATTAAATAATGATAAAGTTTACCAATCATGCTGGGCTATAATACACACTGGAACCTTCATTTCACCAATATGGAATTTTCATGAACACCTCATGATCTTATGTGACACTGTGCAACACAACAACTTTATATAATTTCATTTTATTTCTTAATTCTTCAGTGTTCACATGAGTGGGACTACCTAAAAATTCTGTAAGCACATCAAATTCCAATTAGATTGAATTCCTTTCCCATTTGATTCAAAATAGTTTCTCTGCACAGGTTTACCTATTTTATCTGTGTCAGATATACCAGAAGGAAATCTCACCATGTTTATTTTTAGTATCTGCTCCTGTTCAACTCAAAATAAAAGCTCCTCTTTCTCAGGTGAACCTGAACTGCTCTGCTGCTAATATTAGAAATGAATGACATCAATATGGGAGCATGGAAAGGACACTTAGTTTTTTCAGTCAAATTTTGGAAATCCTAAATTCTAAAGCTTCAGTGAAGAGTTGTCTGGAGAACTGATACAGATTCTTGAGAACTCAAAGGTTGTGTTTCCCCTTTCTCTCTGAAGGCAGACTGTCCACTCAGCGAGTACATGGCTGAGCTTATTTTAGGGCCATGGTTAGTTCCACGGAAGAGGCATCAAATGTAAGTTTTCATTTTATTTTATGGAGCAGCCACCAGACCCTTTTTTGCTTTTAAGGCACTAACAGAGTAGTAAGAATTAAAATCAAGTGTCTCTTAGGCTCAGTGTCACAGGCCACTCTGATGTTCACAGTTCCTTTACAAATCAGAGGTTAAAAGCAGAAGATTAGTAGCCAAAATGTGTTGTTTTAAATTGCTTGCTTCTGAATGTATGAGTCTTAGACCTTATTCACAGTTTTGAACTTCTGGGAAGAGAGGAGCAGTTAGCTAAAATATGTGCCTTGCATTTGACCAAGAAAGAAATATATGCAGGGGACAAAATCCTTGATTTAAAGGTTGACACAACAGGAATGGCCTGAAAGCATATGTAAGGGGCTCCAGCAGCTGTGTCAGGCTGACAGAAACAGCTGGGTTTGACCTGGTTTTCACATGGTCAGATAATTACATCTTTTGCCATCTCACTCTATTTGAACATCTTTCTGATCCTTCTAAATCACACTGTGCTGTGTGTCATGTCTTACCCGGAAGTTACTTGTCAAATGTGGGGCTTGGGGTTTCTGTGTTTTTGTTTTTTTTTTTCAAGAAATGTATGTTTCCTCTGATATAAGCTTTAAGAAAAACAAACAACAACAAAAAACAACAACAAAGAAATATAAGTTTAACATTTTTCAAAAAATCCAGAGCAGAAAGCATGTTCATTTGTCATGCTTTGACAAGTTTTGGTAGTTTTGATGGTTGCATGAGAATGTCCATTTTGACAGCCATGATGGTGACTACAAAGGGTTATGACATTTCCTTATGAGGCACTGTTTATCACTGTCAGTAAGTGAATGATGACTCATTTGGAAAACACCAGGCACACACGTGGTTTAGCCATGCGTTTTGATGGCAGACATTGACAAGTAACAAAATGAAACTTTATTTTATTCCTACCTTTATTTAAATAGCAACAAAGTAGAATGAGATATTTTCAGATTCTTTGATTTAAAAGTTTAAGTCATTTGTCAGTTGTAAATTCTTTTTTTTTTTTAAGTTTTTTTTTTTTTTTTTTTTTTTGAGACAGAATCTCACTCTGTTGCCCGGGCTAGAGTGCCGTGGTGTCAGCCTAGCTCACAGCAACCTCAAACTCCTGGGCCCAAGCAATCCTACTGCCTCAGCCTCCTAAGTAGTTGGGACTACAGGCATGTGCCACCATGCCCAGCTAATTTTTTTTAATATATATATTTTTAGTTGTACAGCTAATTTCTTTCTATTTTTTTAGTAGAGACAGGGTCTCGCTCTTGCTCAGGCTGGTCTCGAACTCCAGAGCTCAAATGATCCACCCGCTTCGGCCTCCCAGAGTGCTAGGATTACAGGCGTGAGCCACCGCGCCTGGCCTGTCAGTTGTAAATTCCAACTAGATTCTTTTTTTTTTTTTTTAAAGGGAGCTCATCATTAAAGAGGATTCTCAATTCTAGATTCTTATTTGTTTTCTTTGGACATGCAAAGTCACCTGTTGATCTGTATTATTCTAGAAAAGTCTGGAGAAGTATGGCAAAAAAAGACTTTCCTATAATTAATTAGTTCAAAAAAGATACACAAAATTTCAGCTATGTACCAGGCCTTGAAAAAGGCTACAAGGATGGGCTGAGTAGCAGATAGTTGCTGTTCTCATTGAGCTTATGTCATAGGAGGGTAGGCATATTAAATAGTGAATTAATTGTTTGATTATAATACTAAATAAAAGGATAGTAGGCTCTAAATGTAAAACTGGTACGTTGAGAAAGCTTACCTAGTCTGAGTGGCTAGGAAAAGTTTATCTAGGGAAGTGACATTTAAACTGGGAGGAAGAGAAGGGACTAATATTCCAGGCAGAGTGAACAGCATGTGCAAAGGCTCAGAGACTTGAAGAAGCATGGGTAACTGAAAAACTGAAAGAAATTTAGGATAATGGAGGAAGAGAGAAAAAAGGGTAGAATGACTTCATATGAGTCTAGTGGGGGTGGTAGGAGCCAGATCAGACAGGTCCTTACAGGTTATGTTAAGGATTTTGGGCTCAACATGAAGAAATAATGGAAGACTGCTAAAATACTTAAGCAGGAGAAATGGACTGAAGGGAGGCAAGAAGAGGAGCTAAGAGGATGCTCAGGTAATCCTGATGAGAAATGGTGGTACCTTGAAATCGGATTTAGTAAAGTAGCCATGATGGGGAAGATTCCAAATATTCTCAGCAGGTAAAATCTATAGGACTTGGTGTTCGATGGAATATGAGTGTGAAAGAGAAGGAATAATGGGCCAGTCTCAGGTTTCTGACTTGGGCAGCTGGGTGAAGAGGGGTGATTTTCATGGAAGTAGGGTTCACTGGGGAGAGGGGTTTTCTGGTATGGAGGGAAATGGGTGCCATGGGCTGGGTCAGCTGCCAAGGGAGACAGTGTGCAGTTCGAGAAGAGAGCCAAGGACAGGGCCTTGAGGAGCTGCAACACCACAGGTGGTGGAGAGGAACCTCACTGGCAAAGGAGACCGAGAAGGATGGTATATGGAGAGACCAGGAAAGTGTCCATGAAGAAACCAAAGGAGGAGATGGTTTCAACAGGGAGTGAGCGGGCAGCAATGTTGAAGGTTGCTGAGAGATCAAGCTCATGGGAGATGGAGGAACACCCTTTATGTCCAGGTATGTGGGGATTGACACTTCTGTGGCAGCCATTTCAGGTGTGCTGTGGATGAGAAGCCAGGCTGGGACAGCCGAGGTGAGGGGAGGTGCAGAAATGATGTTCACTAGCTGTATGTGACCTTGGGCAGGTCGCTTAGCCTTTTTAAGTCTCTTCCTCATTCATAAATGGAGATAATAATATCATGCTACTTTTTTTTAATGGTTGAGAAAATATAAACGCAGCACCAGTCCTAGCATATTTCAGTGTTCAATAAATGCCAATTGCTTTCCACCTTTCCAGTTTCTTAGGAAAAGTGCTATCTCAAACACTGAATCTGGTGGGGTTCTGGTGCAGTATGCAACCTGGTAGGAGGCTGTCTCTGGGACTGCAAGACCCACTTCTGTGACCTAATTATCCTCTCTGCTGGAGTCCAGCCTAGGAGAATTTGTGATTAGACACTGTAAATATCCTGAATCTATTACATGTGAATTGTAAGTTATTTTTCTAGAGCCATTAGAAAAATGGGGAGGAAGGGATGAAGATAAATAAGGGAGGCAAAAAAGAAGATGGCACTTTTTGGCAAAGACAGTTTGGAGAAATAAGGGGGGGTCTGAAGAATTTGGAACCAGGCTTCCATGATCACCAGGGGAGGAAATGGAGATGTGATATAAAGTTGTGTTGATATAACCATAAAAACTTGGGTGTTCTGTGGAGGTCGGGCTTTAGAAATGCCCACTCGGGTCTACTTGTCATTTAAACAAAAGCTACTCATTGCTTTTTGTGTCTCATGCACCAAAGCATCAGAAAAGCTATAAATCAGTAACTCAGAGTCTTACATCAGAAGAATCTAGATCCTCTGTCTCAAGGGCCTGTAATTTGGGGGTCTGTGGACTTCGACAGGAAAAAATACGTCTTTGTTTTTCACCAACTTTTAACTGAAAGTTAGCATTTCCTTCAATTCTGACACAGGTGAGAAACCACAAAAGTATTCATGTTACTTGTGACTTTGCCACCAATGGAAATTGCAGGTATTATTCTATCACATCCCAGTTACTTCAGAGATCTCAAAAAATCATTAAGACTCACCATTTACACTCATTACCACTTGGAAATTGTGGTATTCAACCCACGCCTAGATAGAACTTGTTACTACATTAACAAAGAAGTGCATGCATTACTAGGCCACAAATTTGGTTTTTAAATATTTTGAACTATATTTCAATTTAATTGGAATTCTGTGTATTTTATGTTGCATATTTAAAAGCTCTTTCCACAAAATGAATCCTTTTCTGGCATCCACTTTGTAATGAAAGTCATGATTAGTTTCCACTGCAATGAGTTTTTAAAGGCAAAATAAAACAAACAAGTATCTAAGGTAGGAGATTCAGGCTCCACATCTTTTCAATTCTGTTCACTGTGGGTAAATCTCTTGCTTTCTCTTTAGGAAGCAAAGTCAGCAACGTGACAGAGACTGAGGAATGAGCCTGACTGAGGGGGAGGGTGATATTTAAATATGCACTTAATCAAAAGTAAATTCTTTCAGCCATAATGCATTAGTCTGCCTTTCACTTTCCTTGACAGGGGAGCAGAAAATTAATGTCCGTTTTTCCTGCATGCCATCAGAGTGCCATATATCACAGCACACATTGTCCTCACTGTGTATGAGGTTGTTTCTCCTTCCAGACTGAGATTCGCTGGAGCCAGGACTGAGTCTAATGTGTCTGCATAGTCCCAACACCTGGCACAGTGCTGAGTGCATAGCGGGTATCCAGTGATGCTCGTAGTGGGTGCTCTCATGCCATTGCTTCGCTGTGGATAGAGACTGCACTGTACTCGCTTGTGACCCTCTTGGTGGCTAGGGAGGCTCTGTGGTTTACTGAAGGACATTGGGCAGTCAAGTGCAGTGGTGAAGCGCGGTGCGTGCAGAAGGGCCTCTATCACATACTATCAGTGAAACCTTGGGAAATGTATGGAACCTCTCTGTGCCCATCTGTTACACGGGGATAATAATAGAAACTACCTCATAGGGTTGTTGTGAGAATTCAATGTGAGAGTTGAAGCATTTAAGATAGTGCCTGGCACATGGTAAATTCTCTCCAAGTACAAGCTGTTATTAGACAAATACAGGTTTGAATCCAAGCTCTGCTCCTGGTAACTATGGACACCTTATTTCACCTCATATGGGTTCCCTCCTCTGTAATGTGAGTTTCTATTCCCTCTTTGAGTGAGGGAACACAGTAAACATTGTGGCCTTTCTCTCTTCCAATTAACGTTGGTATTCGGGCTCCTTTTTTTAATTTTACAAGAGGTTAAAGCTTCTGAATGTGTTTAGCAGAATGGTCTGTTCCCTTCCTCTTGTCCCCCTGCCTCTCCAGTTAACTGTGGCCACTGTTCCAAGGGGAGGGCCAAGTCCAGTCCCCAAGTATTTATGGCTTCAGAGCTTAGGACTGGGGCTTACGGGGGAATCATGACCACAGACTAGTTGTATGCCCAGCTTTGACCTTGCTGTTTAGTTCCAGTCAGTCCAGCAGTTTAAACCACATGTGGGTCACCTCATCTGAGTCTTCAGTGCATACCTCCAATTCAGAATGTTCATCTGTGGGTCCCCCCACCAAAACAATGGAGCTCAAACTCTGACATTTGGTCTCCCTCTCCTCTGGCCTCCACTACCAGTGAGTCAGCAAATCCTGAAGGGCCAGATTCCTTATGCACTGTTGCTCTCCTGCATCCTGTCTTCTTCATAGCCACCACCAGGTCAGCCCTTTGTGACTGGCAGCTCCCTACCTGCTCTTCTCCCTCTAGATTCAGTCTTCTCTCTCTGTTTATCTTGGATCAGCCTATCACCTTCTTCTTTGTATGTAGCAACTATCATTCATGTCTTGTTATCTTTCCTCAGTTGCAAAGTACTTGATGGTAGGATCCAAGTCTGATTTATATTCGACTTTCTCATAACACTTAGCACCATGGAGGTGCAAGTCAATATTTCAATGACTAAATGAATGATCAAATCACAAAGTCTGAGAAGCCTTTCTTAACTCCCTGATGTGGACTCCAACAGTTAGATATTATTTTAGTATTAACTCTTTTTTTTTTTTTTTAAGAGATAGGGTCTTGCTGTTGCTCCGGCTGGTCTCAAACTCCTGAGCTCAAACTCCTGGGCTCCTGCCTCAGCCTCCCAGAGTGCTAGGATTACAGGCATGAGCCACCATGCCTGGCCTATTTTAATATTAATTCTTTTCTTTTATGTTTAGATTGACTATTAAAATTCAGTTGTCTTGTTAAACATCATAATGCAAGAAAAAGAAAAAAAGTATGTAGATTAAAAAGGAATAAATAAAACTGTCTCTTGTTGCAGATGACATGATTATCTATGTAGAAAAATCCCAGAGAATCTACAAATATCTCCTAGAACTAATAAGTGAATTTAGAAAGGTTGTAGGATGTAAGGTCAGTACATAAAAGTCAATTGTATTCCTAGCAATAAATGACCTCTTGGAATTTGAAATTTAAAAGGACAATACTATTTATAATAGCAATCCCAAAATGAAATATTTATTTATAAGCCTATCAAAATATGGCCAGGCTTTGTATCCTAAAAACTAAAAAAAAAATTTAGAAAGAAATGAAAAAGAATCTTTAATTAGATGGTATGCTTATGGAAAAGCATACCATATTCATGAATTGCATGACTCAATATTGTTAAGATGTCAATTCCACTCAATTTGATCTATGGATTAAATATAATCACAATTCAAATCCTAGCAAAATGTTTTATAGATAGCAATAAGGTGATTTAAAAATGGATATGGCAAGATGAAGGAACTAGAGTGTGCAAAACAATTTGAAAAATAAAAACAAAGTTGGAGGACTCATACTACCTGATTTCAAGATTTAGTATAAAGCTACAGAGTGTTGTATTGTCAAAAGGAGTGAAGCACATACAAATGGAACAGAATAGACAGTAAATGGAACAGAACAGACAGGTCAGAAATAGCCCCACAGAGGTACAGACAACTGATTTTTGACAAAGGTGCAAAGATAATTAAATGGAGAAAAGATTTTTTTTCCAATAAATATTGATGGAACAAATGAAAGAACTATCAATATGTTTAAAAAAAAACAGGAAAAGAGGGTCTTGACATAAATTTTACATCTTATACAAAAATTAACTTAAAATGGGTCATGGACCTAAATGTAAAATATAAAACTATAAAACTTCTAGGAAAAAATAGATGGGAGAAAATTGGTGACACTTTGGGTTTAACAAACATTTTTATATATAACATCAAAAGGATGATCCATAAAAAATTTAAAAATTGGACTTTATAAAAATTCAAGAGTTTTGTTCTGTGAAAGACACTGTTAAAAGAATGAAAAGTAGCACTCTGGATCGCTCGAGGTCAGGAGTTCGAGACGAGCCTGAGCAAGAGCGAAACCCCGTCTCTACTAAAAATAGAAAGAAATTATCTGGCCAACCAAAAATATATATAGAAAAATATATATAGAAAAAATTAGCCGGGCATGGTAGCATATGCCTATAGTCCCAGCTACTTGAGAGGCTGAGGCAGAAGGATTGCTTGAGCCCAGGAGTTTGAGGTTGCTGTGAGGTAGGCTGATGCCACGGCACTCACTCTAGCCCGGGCAACAGAGCGAGACTCTGTCTCAAAAAAAAAAGACCAGCTACATACTGGAAGAAAATATCTGCAAATATCCAGTAAAAAAATGGCCAATGTATTAAACAGACACTTGACCAAAGAAGACATTTGGTGGCAAATAAGCATATGAAAAAAAGTTCAATATCTTTAGAAACCAGGAAAATAAAAACCTTATGAGATACCACTAAATACTTTTTAGAAAGTCCAGGACAAAAACCAATCAACCAAACAAACAAACACACACACACACACAATACCAAGTGCTGGCAAAGATGCAGAGCAAATGGAACCTCATGCATTGCTCGGGGATATGCAAAACGGTACAGCCCAATTTGGAAAACACTTTGAAGGCTTTTTATAAAGTTAGACATACCCATATCATCTGACTCAGCAATTCCACTCCTAGGTATTTACCCAAGTGAACTGAAAACTTATGTTCACTCAAAAAACTTATATAAATATTTATAACAACTTTATTCATAATCACTAAAAACTGGAAGCCACCCAGATGTCTGCCAACTGATGAATGGATAAACAGGGTACATTCATGCAATGGAATACCGCTCAGCAGTAAAAAGAAATGAACCATGGACTCATGAGCCACACAACAATATGAATATATCCTAAATGCATTTTGCTAAGTAAAAGACACTAAACTCAAAAGGCTACAGTATTGTGATTCCATTTATATGACATTCTGGAAAAGACAAAATGAGAGGGACAGAAGGTAAGATGAGTAGTTATTGGGGTTTGGAGGTGGGAGGAAAGATTGACCACAAAGGGCCAGTCTGAGGGAATTTGTGGGGGTTATAGAATAGTTCTGCGTAGGACCATGCCTGTGGCATGACTCTGTGCATTTATCAAAGCCCATACAGCTATGAAGACACAAAAAATGATTTTATTCTGCAAATTTTAAAACATCTACTAGAATGCTGGGGGAACCCAAGATGAAATACAGACTGTGAGAGATGCATCTAACTGTGTTACAAATGAGTGACATACCAAACTGGAGGGAATGGGGAGCAAAGGACTTGATGTAAATAATTTTGGAAAACAGTCTTTTGACTGGATATTGTAATGTTAACGACAAAAAGAACTGTGCACAAACACTGGACTTTACTTGGAAAATTTGTTTCTAACTGGGTTGAATTAACAACTCTGAAACTAAGGTTGAGAAATGAAAACTGTAATAAGGAAAGCCTTGAACAGTAGACCCAGAAATTAAATAAAAGAAGAAGAAAAATTGAAGACCTCTTGAAGCCAGTATCCTTTTATTATTTAATTTTATTTTATCTATAAACATTCCCAAATTGCCAGGCCATTGTTTTTGTTTTTGTTGGTTTTTTTTTCCTAATTCAGCAAATGTTTACTCAATAGCTACTAAAATGCATTAAGAGCTAGTAACTGACTTTGAGGTTAATGAATATGCTTTCTCTACAGAAGAATAACATAAAAAAAACTGACCTGGTTGCTAGTGGAAATTGAATGCATTTGGCCCACGACTGTGCTTTGAGCCCTGTTATAAATGAATAATGATTGATCAGGTTGGAGTTCTGGTTTTTGTTTATCTTCATTCTCCAACCTACACGTTCATCTTTTTATTCTTCTTGATATCTGAGTTCAATATGTCTCAAAAGTGGGGAGATTGCATCTCATTCGACAGTGACCAGCAGCGAAGAGGTGTCTGACTGGAGGGCAGGGGGTTGTGCCTTCTGGTGGGAACGAAGGGAATATCCACCAACGGTGGTAAGAATTGCTGTTCTACATGCTGGAGTCTCCGTGCCAACCATGATTTTGTCTGAGACAAAGGGAAAATTCTCTCCTATAGACACATGAAAGGAAGGAAGGGAAAGATCACCTTCTTGTGAAACAGTAAGACATCAGAAAAATACAGTTGTCAGGACCTTAAGATAAAAGCTTACTGCAATTCTCTTGAACATGGAATCAAAGCTACCTCTCCTTGGGCCAGGGTATTTTTTTTTACTAATGTGAATAAGATTTTAAAATTGACTTCAGGCATTTTAAATTAATCACTGCATCGCAACTATAGAATTTTGTGAAATAACCTTGCTTTATGCATTTGTGAATTAATCCATCCTAGGAAATTAAAGTAATTAATTCCAGTTGGTTAAAAACACTACTGGTACTTTATTCAAGTTGAATGACTTGACTGGCTCTAAACAAGATTTAGATGATAGGATTTCATAGACTAGAGCCCAGTATCCATGGCAGAGTAGCTGGGGATCTGAGGATTCTTTGATGTGGTCCCAGAGAAGTCAATACTCAACTCTAGCATCATTGTATAACAAGAGAGAAAATCATTACAGAAAGTAGGTGCTGCCTACACTGTGGCAGTCAAACAGCTGGTTATTTTAGTCAAAATTCAAATTACACCTAATTTTTGGACAGTATGATGCCAAACTGGACAATTGAGTACAGCTTTGAATCTACTTTAAATCCATTAGGATATTTAGCGATTATAAGCATGTCTCTGACTTTTAAAATGGAAAAGTATAACCAGCCATAACATATTTTTCTTTTTCACTTGAACAGAAACACACTAGTTATTTTGCCTGTATCCAAACTCAACTTCTTAATAATAGCAACTATTTATAGAGCACCTACCATGTGCCAGCATCATTCTAGGTGCTTTTACACATCATTCACATATATTACCAAATATAGAAATGCTTGCAACCTTTCCAAATAGGTGCTCTTGTGCCCATTTTATTCAAGAGGAGACGGAGGCTGAGAAAGGTCAGGCAATGGGCCAAGGTCCCACACATCTGGCAAGCGGCAGTGGCTGCGAGGAATGCTGCCTGGTGTGGAAGTGTGTGTCCTCCCACTGCTCTGTGCTGCCTTCTCATGGTCTGCCCACCTGAAGGACCCAATTGTCAGCTGTTCCCTGGAGAGACAGGCAGGTCCATAAGGGCCCTGACACCCAGGATAGGGTCCTAGCTTGGGTTTTGCTGTTTTGGAGACCTATAGAAGGGGAAGTATGAAAGTTCTGCTGCTGGAGCGAGAGACCCACACCCACTCCCAGCGCCTCCCCGTTTGTCCTGCACCCCCTCATCGTACCCCTCCCCCGCCATCCTGCCGTCTCTCAGTCTCTCCTGATTGATGGCACAGCAGTGGAGGGGGTTGGCGAACTGCCACTCATCTCACTCCTCTCCCCATCAGCCCTCAGCCAGAAACAGCAGGGTAAGAAAATAGGCCAGAAGGAAATTAGCAACTCACAATGGTTCAAAATTCATCAGAACTGATTTCATCCTGTTTTTGCGCTTTTGAAAAGAGAAAAAAAATGAAGTCATTTATGTGCTCTGCTGATTGGAGATGGAACGAGCAATGTGGCTGGAAGAGATTATGTTCACAGTTTGTGGGATATGGGGTTGAGAGCTTGGAAGGGGGAATGGCAAGGAAAGGTTAAAAGAAAGGAGGTAGCCTTGCCTGAAAAAAGCTGGATCAGTGGGAATTTTCAGTGCAATTCAATTCTATGAACACTTTGGAGCTGCTATGGGCAAGAAGCTAAGGACGTAAACTTGAATAAATCATATCTCAAAGGTGGATTATTCACTCATGCAGTCCGTATTTATTGAGTACGTGCTGTAAGGCAGGCGCTGTTCTAGGTGCTAGGGCTGTGGCAGTAAGCAAAATAGACCAAGTTCCTGACCTCATGAGGCTTACATCCTAGTGGGGGAGACCCATAGTCGACAAGTAAACACAGAAACAATGTCAGTGAATGAGAGGAGCTATGAAAACATAGACACAGGATAATGACAAAGGTAAGGTGGCCAGGGACAGCTACTCAGAGGAGATGGCATTTGAGCTGGACCTGGAGGATGGGAAGGAACCAGCCTTGCAAAGATCTTGGGGAAGAGATTTCCAAGCAGAGGGTAACATGGCCCTGAGGTGGGGACAAGGTTGAGGAGCAGGAAGGCAGGAAGTCTGGTGGAGTTGAGTGTGTGAGGGGAAAGCAGTACCGGAGGAAGTTAGAGAGATGGGAGCGGGACTTACAAGGCTGCTGACAACCAGCTTAACTCCTCTCTATCAGGGAAAGTAGACAGAAATGGTCCAAAAATTGCTATAGGCTGTATGCTAAGAGCAAATAAAATAGACTTTTAAGACATAGAGGGCATTAGCCTTCACTGGAGAACTTTTAGAAGAGAACTGAGACTCTGCGGATTAGGGTAGGTGACCTTCACTTGGGACTGGGCCATATCTTTCTACACTGGTAAGGTTTTTGGTGTTTGGGACCTCGGGTTGCCTTGTTGTACAACTGTAGGCATGCATTGTACTTTATGTGCATAACCTCCCTTTCCCAGTTGAACAGTTCAATGGGCTTTTCTTGGGCTCCCTGCTTCTGCCATCTGTACTCCTTTCCTTTCTAGCAGTATTCTCTGCTACCCCTTTTGGTCCCATGTACCTCTAGTTCTCAGACTCTCTCTCTTTTCCTTTTATCAAATTCTGCTCTGAGGAAAGTCATAGCAACTCATTCTCACTAAAGTGTAAAGGACTACCATGAAAAGGGCTGACTGGGGTAGTAAAGGGAAGGGGAAATTAGCAGTCTATCATTAGGATTCTCTAAAATTAGGAAGAATGTCTTGTTGCATTTTCATCTGCTTGGAATGTTTTTCACATATTCAAGACCCAACTCCAAAGTCTCACTCCCCAAAGAGGCTTCCCCAGGGAGAATTGATTACCTCTTCTGCTGCTGCATGCATGTCTCTCAACTCCACCTTTCTCATGCTACTTTGTATGTTTTCTGGTTATTTGTTTCTCCCACAAACTTGTGGACTTCTTTAGGCTAGACTCTGTGTTTCATTCATCTGTTCTCTGGGCCCTAGTACGATGCCAGGCTTGTGTTGACTGACTGACCAAAGAGCTGGGGAGGTTCATAAGAGCTGTATTTACTTTTTCCATAGTAGGCTATGGTCTTCACAGTGCTGATGGAATTAATGCTTATTATAATAGAAGCCCTTTCCCCTCTCTCCCACAGTCCTATATTCACTACAATTTTGATTTCTTCAATTTTACAAATACTACTGTTTGAATTTCTATCAATTGAAGAAGTATTTGTTGATAAATTTCCTCTTTTAAAATACAGATGCTCCTAATGGGATTGAGCTCATTCATTTATAAAACATTTACTGGGCATCTACTCTGTGCCACACACTGTCCTATCACTCCACCTAAGGAGCTTACAGATTCTAAGGAGCTTACGAAGAACTACTCTTTTCTTCCATATATTGAATCAAGAGCTCCAAGTCAAGACCTGATAATTTTACTGTTAATAATCTATCTACAAGAAAAATTCAGAGATCTGCAATTAGGTTTATGAACAAAAATATGGATTGTAGTAATTATTTATAATGGTGAAAGGAATAAAACTATCCAATAAACAGGAGATTCAAATTAAGTTTTATCAATATGATGAATTATTATGTAACTATTTAAAATTACATTAAAAGAGTATTTTATTAACATAAGAAAATGCTTGCATGGCTTTTTTTTAAATTTTTTTAATTTCATCATATTACAGGGGTATAAATGTTTAGGTTACGTATATAGCCTTTGCCCTACCTGAGTCAGAGCTTCAAATGTGTCCATCCCCCAGACAGTGCACATTGTACCCATTAGGTGTGTCTCCTTCACCCTCCCATCTGCCCAACACCCGATGAATGTTACTACTACATGTGCACTTAAGTGTCACTACATGACCACTTAAGTGGTCAGTTAATACCAATTGGATGGTGAGTACATGTGGTGCTTGTTTTTCCATTCTTGTGATACTTCACATAATAGAATGGGCTCCAGCTCTATCCAGGATAATATAAGAGGTGCTAGATCACCATTGATTTTTGTGGCTGAGTAGAACTTTGTGGTATACATATAGCACATTTTATTAATCCAATCAAAACCACAATGAGCTATCACTTATCTCCAGTGAGAATGTCCTTTATCAAAAAGTCCCAAAACAATAAATGTTGGTGTGGATGCGGAGAGAT
>CM052436.1:86048144-86107990 GCA_028533085.1 Varecia variegata
GTCTGCTGTCCACCCCCATTTTCAGAATAATAAATTGTCACTGGAAATGCTGAAAAATGAATATGTCTGTCAAATATATACTCAGCAGATAAGGCTAACCCAGAAAACTTGAGACAGTAGAAATAGCACGTTTTATTAAATTGTGTATTTGCCAGAAAGATTTACACTCCTCCACAATGTTGTTTTGGTCCTGCAGCTGGTGGGAGAGGATGGAGTCACTGAAGGCAGAGAGGAGTAAGGTGAAATATTGAACAATTTACCTGCTTGATTAGTAATGACGTGTTGTGATTGAGCTCTTTGGTAAATGCGTTACCTATAAGCAGAAGTTGGTGAAAAATGCCCCATTCTCATTGAAAAGATGCATTATTAATTATAGGATAATGAAAGTGGCCATCCTGTTGGATGCTAATATTTTGCATTTTAATTTTATAGTTTGTTTTTTTGATTAAAAATGTAAACAAAATGTAGCTTCTATTTTCTTTTTAAAATTTTCATAGTCCATATGTTGAAACAGGTTTATCTGCGTTAGCTCTACCTATCTGCAAATAGCAAGATTAGTGCTAGCTATGCATGAAAAATCATCTGGGGCCCGTCAACCCATTAGGATGATTAGAGGTGACTTCAGAGAAGAAAAACAAAAAAGTACTGAACAAATGAGAATGTTCGTCAGCCTTTCACAGTCATCTAAAACAAGGCTTACACAGCCAGATGGTTGTACAAGAACCTTCTGGGGTCACTGTATTGTTTAACCTTTTTATTAGCAGTCACAGGTACATTGACTTGACTTCTTTGAAGAAACAATGATTTAGTTTGGTTTGACTATCATTTAGAAGAACCAAACCTGGGCAGGACTGAGTGGGTGTTTTCTACATATGGTGGTAATGTATGAAGTAGTCTGCTTTTCCTGCTTTTCAGTCTCTTCATAGTCACAAGTCTGTCCCATCATGGCTGGTCACTTAGACGTTCTGCATGCCATTTTCAGAATACATATTTAAACTCAAAGAGAGCCAGCTTCCTAAAATGAAACATTCTGCTTTGGGGATTTACTATAAATCCAGAATCTATTGTTTTCTTAGGAGGAAAAAAAAACCCATAAAAATTACAACACTAGCTTCTTTTTGAAAACTGTTAGAATTGATGGCCTTCACAAATCACAGTGCCTGATTTTGAGACTGCAAGTTACAATGTGGCTGAAAATTTATTGATTAAGTACACAAAGAAGAACAGGGCATTTGTCTTGATAGATTAAAATTGGACCATGTATAGTGAGCACTTCTGTCTGGAAATAACGATCACAACACTCTTGGGATTACAGAGAGCAAATCCATTAGTTCAACATTTTGAACAAAGAATCTTAAAACTAATTCAGGGAAGTTCTACTTCATATCTAAATGTTATACAAAATAGAGTGGCACAATACCAATAAGAACTTGTATTTAAAACAGTTCACAAGTCATCTTTGGTTATTTAAGAATATTTCCATGTTTCCAGTGAGCTGTTTTCAATAATGCTAGATGATTGACATATAATTATTACATCCATTTATATCCTGGTCCATTTCCAAGTTTCATTGAACACTGGAGCAGGAAATCCTACTGCATTCTTTCTTGGACTTGAAGACAGCAGAAGAAAGCTGGTAAACAAAAATATGCGAAGACCGGCAATGAATTGGAAATTAATTAGTGCAGAGAACGTGCTTGGGAGCACTGTGCTAGTGGGTAACATGGAGGCTGGACGGCTTAACTTCATCCGTATGAAGCAAGTGTGTTGAACTCCTCTAAGTGATTTGGCCTCAAATAGTCTTCTTTTTCTTTCAGCCCTAGAGGGTTTGTGTACACCAAGTTCAGTTAAGGTAGGAAGTTGACAAAGAGTTGTGGGGGCAGCTGCCTCCCTTGCACAAGTCAGCCGAGGAAGAGGTCTCTGTTCACCTCTCCCTTGCCCAGAGTCAACTTTATGTAATATCTCCCAGGCTGAAACACCTCCAAGGCTTTTAACTCCTATCTTAGCCCTGCCACTTCTGGTCCCTACCTTTGAAAATAGACTTCACTCCTGTGGGCCCATTTTTAGAACATGGCAGAATGAACACTGGTTTTATTCCATCTCCCTCAGTACTGCCAAGCTCCCTTGTAGAAGATTCTGGGGGAGATGGTGAAGCTAATAAGATTGGAGTATTTATTTCCAGGTTTTTCTTTCTCAGCATAAGCTAAATCTTGTCTCTGAAAGACAACAACTGTGCATTTGTTTAGTGCTGTCTCATTTGAACCCACCATATTCATTATTCTCATTTAAGGTGGGCGGGGTAGGTATTGTTCTCATTTCATAGCGGTCTGATTAACCCACCAGAGGTTAACTGACTTTGTAGAGAAGAAGTGGAGGGGTGGAGTCAGGCCTCCAACCCAGATCATCCAATTCCTGGGCTTGTGTTCTCTCCCTCAGTCACCGTGCCATTCTCAGCTGGCAAAGAAAAAGTATTAAAGATACAAAAAAGCCTTTTATCTTTAGCATCTTCTTTCTGGTGCTGCTGTGGTAACCATTTTCAGCCTGGCAATTTAAGACAGGTTCCAATTAGTGCGGATGAATAGATTAATCATATATTCCTTAACTAGATGTAGTTATTTTATTTTGAACATCTTGTCTTCAGCCCTCTTTAGAAAGAAGGAATGGAGAGAGAGATAAAACTTCATCACCTAATCTGTCATATATTGGCTGTTATTATTTAATCCATAAACATTTATCGAGAGCAGAGTATGTGTCCCCTGCCATACCACGCAGGGTAGGAAGCATGACCCTCATGTTGAAAAAGGTTGTCCTATGGGTTGACAGACAGGAATAGTGACTTGAAATTATTATTACGAGAAGCAGGGCAGAACGGAATAAAATGCTGGGGAGCACATGTGGTTGCTAGGGGCTGGATTAGTAAGAGAAGGGTCTACAGAAGAAGTGGAAGCTGGCGATCAGGTGGGATTTGAGCAGCCATCAGGGGAGAAGGAAGGTGTCCCAAAGGGAGGACGTGGCCAGGGACGGTGAAGAGTGAGCTGAGTGGGTTGTGTGGGGTTGCTCTGAGGAATGGATGTGCCCAAGGGGGAAAAAGCTCCAGGGAGGCTATAAAGTAATGTCTTATTACAACCGGTTCAGCCTTGTACATCCAGATGAGATCAACCTCCTTTAAAGCAGTCTTTCTGGGAGACTCACCACTAATTCCCGCAATCCTGCCTTGTGTGAGCCTGTCCTGGAGCTCCTCTTCAGGGATGTTCTTCCAACTCTTCTCCTCCCAACCCTGACATGACTCTCAGAATATTCCCAAGAGTGCTTTTTTGTTTTAAATAGCCAATTAAAGTGAATGAGAACAAAATCTGTGTTCCCTGTCCCTTGCCATCTCCTTCACCTACATCATAGGCTCCAATAATAAAAACTACTGTTTATGGAGTGCTTGTTATATACTTATATGCTTGTTATATACATAAATATTGTCTTATGAACTTTACAGACAACATCTCATTTAAATCAGCTATCTCATGAGGTAGAAAATATTATCATTGCTATTGTACAGAGAGGCAACCGAAGCTTGGAAGGTTAAGTGACTTGACCACCTGAGTGCTGTTGGAGCCAATATTTTCACACAGGTGTTTCACCTTCTTCACCAATGTGCCACGCTGACTCTCAGCCTGCCCCGGTTTCCTCTTTGCACTTGCTATTCCCTCTCCCTGGAATGACCACTCTTCCTTCTCTTTACTGCTAAACTTCTGCTTTCCCGTTAGAGCCCAGACTAAAATATAACCCGCTCTTCTAGGAAGAATCAATTGTGCAGTCTGTCCACTCTGTGTAAATAACCTTGGTTCCTGTCTCTGTAATAATACCTACATTTAGCTACCATTTTTCTGTCTAGATGCCTGTCTCTGCAGTAGAGTGTGAACCTGTCTGTTATCTGCTCTATATTCTTAGTATCTTGCATGGGGTATCTTGTGCCAGTAGATACTCAAGAATACGTTTTGAATTGCTTTGAATAGGAGGGTGTAGGTCAAGCCTGGCTCTGAAGACAACGCCAATGAGGAAAACCAAAGAGTTTCTCGGCAAAGGCAGCGTTGTTGGAATAAGAATGTAGACCATCATAAATGACTATTTTGAAAACTTCACCTAGGTGTATAGGTTCTGGTTTGCTTTTTTGTGTGAAAAACAAACAAACAAACAAAAACAGAGCACTAACTGGTAACAGTGAACTAGGTAGTTCAGACGAGCTATGCAACTAAAAATTTTAGAACCAGAAACTAGACAGAATAAAAGTGCAACTGTTTGAAGGCATCGGAAAAGTAATGGGTCAGTGTAGAATAACTGAACCAAGATCTGGGAGAAGATGGAAACCCAGATCAGAGAGCTCAGACCTGGAAGCTGCTTTATCCTGTGGGTTTGGGGGGCGGGGGGCTCCTGCTGATTCTCAAAGGAGAAGGCTGAGAAGCTAAATGGCACTTTTGACATTCTACCTGGGATAAAGGGGCAAAGTCTAAGTCCTGGATGGTGGTAGGGGCTGTACAAACTCCTACACTTTGGTTTGGGACTCCGAATAGCTAAATCCCAAAAGTAAAGGTGAATTGGAAGTAGTCCAGGTCTCGAAGGGACTGCAGCCAAGCTCTGAATTCCCTCAAGCTCTGAAATTGGATTAATGTGACCCACTGCTTCCCTAACCTCAGCTAGAAGCACAGGAAATCTCCAAGCCTAGATGGCTTGATAAGTAAATTCTGGCACACATTAGAGGGAAAAATAACAGCCATCCTACACAAACTTCCAGAAAACAGAAAAAGAGAGAACACTCCTATTTATCTTATGAGGCCAACATAACCTTGACATTAATACTAGACAAGGATATAATGGAGAGGAAAGTTACTGGCCAATCTCACTCATGAACACAGATGTCAAGATTCTAAGCAAAATACTAGCGAATTAACTTCAGGATAATATCTCATGACCCAGGTGGATTTACATCAGGAAGGTAAGGATGGTTTAACATTTGATAATATAAGGGAAAAAAATCCTATGATCATTCCAATAGGTACAAAAGTATTTGTTTATATTAACATTCATACATCATTAAAGAAATCTTAGCAAACTATGAATAGAAGGGAATTTCCCTAATCTGATAAGGGTATCTCAATAAGCCAACAGCAAATATTACCCTATTGCTGAAATGTTAAAAGATTGCTCTCTGAGAGATGGAACAAGAAAAATATGCCCATTACTATGACTATATTAAATATTGTATTGACAGAACCAGTATGGTAAGGCTAGGAATAAAATGAATAAGGACTAAAAATGAGCAAATGAATGGCAACTGAGAGCCCAGAAAAGTAGGAGAAATTCTTTGTAAAACAAGAGACTAGGGAATCAGGTTAGTCATAGACCTCCCTTTTACAATGGGACACAAATTCTAACCAGAATTTTTTTAAAAAATTGTTTTGGGGGGTTTATTTATTCCTCCATCAAACACTTGTTTGCTGAGTGCTTGTCGGGCACTACTCAAATCCCCAAGGATACAGCAAGAAATAAGGCAAAGGCGCTTTTTGTTATGGTTGGGGAGACTGGCAATAAACAAGTAATCAGATAAATACCCCATAGAATTTCAAATGATAAGACAGTGAGTGGGTCAGGGTAGGAGGGTGGCTGGAGAGAGAGGTGACTTCAGATGGTGGGGGCAGTCCTCTCCGAGGAGTAGGATGTGAGCAGGGCCTGAATGAGAATTCATGCTGCACACCAAGAACACTTCAGTTCTTTAGCTAAACTAATTGATTTATTTCTTACGTGGGTAGTGGGCACAGCCCTTAATAACAAAACACCTATTGATACGGTATTTTTATTTCTGGGGATCACAAAGATTCTTCTTTCAATGATCCATAAGTTTTGGGGCATCTGCAAACTATAGAGGCTGAGATATTAGTTAATAATTATTATCTTTGTGGGGCTTGTTCTCTTCTCCCATGTGCCTTCACTCTCTGCCCCCTCCCTGCTCACTTTACTCTTGGGCAACTCTGGAGTAAAAATGTTTTGCCTGGTCAATGTCTGCGCAGGCCTAGAATCCTGTTCTGTTAGAATCATTGTTACACTTAGCTTTACTTCCCCTGTGGGTGATAAGATATGCCTGCAATCCTTGTCCTCTGGCCCAGATTTCTCCTCCCATATAGTGTAGAGACGTTAAACCCAGGAAGAAGCAATTTCAAAGACAGCTACTCAGCAGAGATAAATGAAGCACTTTCCTTGAATTAGGGGAGTTCTTTAGCTCTCTTAGAGCAGCACAATTTGTTGCCAAAGAGCCTCTCTTTTCTGAGTTCTGCTAAATGTTCTGAAATGACAAAACAAACGAATCTTAAAACATAAAGCTTTACCAACATGCCAGGGGAGCAAATGAAAGTATTAATAACATTGATTGAGTATACTTATACCATGTTAGGAATTTATCATATCAAGTTTTGGTTAATCTCTGATCTAGATATAATTATCCTTATTTTATAGACAAGGAAGCAGCTTCAGAGGGGTTAAGGTTAAGTAATTTGCCCAAGGCTGCTCCAGTAGAAAATGACAGGGCTGAGATTTCACTCTGCGTGTTCAAATTCCAGGCTGTTTCCTGACACACCACCACACTGCCCTCTTGACCTTCAGGTACTGCTATCTCAGAATGGCTATTCCCATTTTCTGTATTTCTTAAGAAAAGGTGAAAATATCCTCTTTTCAAGGTGGAGGATATCCCCTCCCACCCCCACTGGAAGACTATTAGAAACTGAACCGCACATCTGAACTGGAGGTCTGACCTAATGGCATTCTCCAGCTTTAGACATTTACGGATTGCTCTTGTTCTGGGAACACTTGCAACTGGGAAAAGTGGGGAAAGTATATTCAATCACTGTGGAGACAGTCAACAAAGAAAAATGGAGTTTCTTAGCTGCTAAGGGAAAGAGTTTGAACACCCTCCCCCCTTTTAAGAATTTAAACTAATCAAATATGCCTTTGATATAAAACCATTCATTTTATGGACATGTTGATCTGAAAAAGTTATGAGTGTGCTGCCTTAAAAGAATTGGTAGGTGTTTTTTTTAAACATTTTAGTCAAGAATGCTTAGACTACTAAAAATTACTCTCTTCTTTATACAACCGACAGCCCAGCATCCTGCCTCTCCACTCCTGTGCACCTGCAAATTCTGCCACTGGTTTAGCCCTCAGACCTGGGGTAGGCCAAGGGCACACCACTAATAACAGTCTCTACCAAAGACTTCTGATCCCAACTGGAGCTGTTTTCACAGGTTTAGGGAAACCCCTTTCATTTGTAGGCAGAAAAAATATGCAAGTGCCCAGTTCACCCTTGTGTTATTATTGTTGTCTTTGACTAAACTCCATTTGGCAAGGTGGTGTATAGTTTGTCCCAAAGAGAATATGTCTTTGTAAGCAGGGATCAGCAACTTCTTTCTATAAATATTTTCAGCTTTGCAGGACATATGGTCTTTGTCAAAACTATTCAACTCTGCCATTGCAGCAAGAAAGCAGTCATAGACAATATGTAAATTAATGGGTGTGGCTATGTTCTGATAAAACTTTATTTGTAAAAACACATGGTGGGCTGTATTTGGACAACTGGCTGTAGTTTGTCAACCCTGGTATAGAATAACCATGTCTCTGAGAGTATAAATGAGTGGTTCTCACTATGTGATACTCAGCTTAACAGCATCAGCATTAGCTGGGAAACTTAGAAATGCAAATCATCAAACCTTGGCATATATCAAAATTACCTGGCAGTATTGTTTAACACAGAATGCTAGGCCCCGGTCTCAGTATTTCTGACTCAGTAGGTCTGGGCTGGAGGCTTAGAAGTTGCCTTTCTCACAGGTTCCCAGATGATATGGATGCTGCAGATTCAGGACCACATTTTGAGAACCACTGCCACAAATAGATCTCTTCCTGTTCATGGGCTCTGGGGAGGGGGGCATGTGGTCATAAGAATGCAGTAGTAGCAGGAACTGGAGGAGCAGGAGCAGCTGGGAGACTCAGACTTGCTTGTTCCTCTAATGACTCCTTGCTGAGGTGAGGGTAGAGCAGCCAAGCAAGCAAAAGGAGCCAATGTCATAGCAAGGTGAGGAGCTTCAGGAGTAGTTGTACCAGGAAGCTCTTCAGAGAGAAAAGCTTCCAGAAGGTTGGCCAGTCCCCTTTCCCTGCAGCTGCAGCTGGCCTGGGCTGACTGCATTTGCGTGTGTCCAGGCACAGGAGAGAACAGGGGAGCTCTCTGAGCCAAGTGAGTAGGACACAGGGAGGATTTACAAAGATCTGGCATGCCATGAGACGCAACCGGGCCCCGTTACTTTGCTGTAGTGTCAGGTCTTCTACCTTCAGAAATAACTTACTAGGCATGCAGTTGTGGAACTGCAGGCCTCAGTGAAACATCTAGGGGGAGGAAACTATCAGAACACCTCCACCAGACCAGCCCAGTCTCTCTCACCTGTCAATATGTCCAACTCCCCAAGGCTGGGAGAGTTGAGATCCTTTAATCATTAAATGCTTCTGATGTGAAAGGACAGACTTGTCAAAGCCAGATGGTGGGGTGCAAAGAGCTTGGACACTAAGCCCTTGACTATTGTGGGCTTATCAAGGGATTTGCTGTCCATCTGGTAAACAGATGCTAGAGAGAATTTGAACTGTGAGTGGAGCTGCCCATAGGATATGAGGCACATGGAGCACACTCTCAGGTTAAGAATGTGAATGGGCATGATGCTTTCCATGGTCATTCACTCAATGCGCATTTGAAATTTACCTTGGTTTCCTCTACTTTGGCTTTAGCCAGGAAAAGCCCCTTGTGCAGTTCACATTTGCAACACGGGGATATAGTCTTGGTTAGGGCAGCACTAAAACTTCCCAAGAGGGTAGACTGAAGAGTCAACTCAGGGTCACAGAGTGTTGAGATACACAGTGTTGGAATATTATTAGGACATCTAAGGACCAGATTGGGAGAAGCAGGACTGTGCTGGCTATACTGCTCTTTGCCCTAATGGCTCTTTGCCCTTCGAAAGGGCTGTCACACTGTCCCAGCTCTAGTCTTCCTCAATCTTTCAGGAACTCCGAACCCAGTTCCACCCCTGGTTCCTGTTAAAGGGCTTGCTCAAATCTTATTTCAAAAGCAAGTTTTAAAATAGAGTTAACTCCAGATACAACATTCTACTTCCTATGCTGTTTGCTGGGTTTACAGGGTTCCAGCTTGTTCCTATAACTGTATTGAAATTAGCAGTTGCCAGGTGATCCATGATGCCTCCCTCCAGCTTCATGAACAAATTCACTGGATTTTCCCAGGCACAGACAACAGAGTGACACCTTGATCATAAGTCATTTGTGTCTTTTCTAGAAAAATGAAAATCAGTAGAAATAGCACTCAGATGTTTTTAAAATTAACAAATGGAACATGAACTTAGAGCAAGATTTTAAAAAGCACAATAACAAATATGAGGTGAATCTTCTTCACAATTTAATTTAGACTTGAATTTATTCTTCTCTAAGAAAAAGCTCTAACTTTTTCATCTATAATGCTTTAGATTAAAAAATAGATCCATATCCTACACACACATCCAAGTGTTTTCCTATTCATTCATAACTTTTTCAGGCTTCAGAGTTGCTTGGTCCAAAACATTCATTTGCCCTAATGGCTTCAAGATTTCCCCTACTTCTTAAATATGTCTATATTTAAGACATATTTAAGTTAACATCTATAGTTTTTCTTCCTAAACTGGCGAATCTAGATCTGTTCAGTAATTTTCCTTTCCATTTTAATTTTAAAAGGTATTAAAGCTGAGAATCAATCTTAAAACCCAATCACTGTAACCCAACAATAGGGAAGTTAAGGATATTTCACTACAGCTATACAAGGGTCTGTCCGTAAAGTATCCAGCCATGCAGTATGAAAAATAGAGACATTTATTGAAGAAGTTAGAAGATACAGGAAACATTGTACATAGGACAAGGATGCCTCAGTCCCCTTCAAAGTAGGCACCTTGGGACCTCATAGTTCTCCCAGCATCTCTTAACCTAACCCATACATGGTCAACATTTTCAGGTATTCTGTTTGTTGCAGACCTTCCAGAATGTGGTTCACTTTCAACAGATTCTTGACCATCTTTGAAGTGTTTGTGCCACACTTTTATTTGTGCTGCACTCATTGCATTGTCCTTGAAAGCCTTCTGAATCATTCCAGTAGTTTCCATGGAGGAATGTTCAAGCTTAACGCAAAATGTGATAGGGAGTTGTTGCTCTACTTGCTCAGTCATTTTGAATGTGCTGGCCACAAAGTGCACATGCTCACTCAATGGCCTTTAGTGCCCCACTGGCTGGTACAGTGACGTCATCATTGTTCACACATGAGCATCCCACTCCACTGTCCTTGGCTCCCAGGTTATACCGATGTCCCACAAACCATTCTCGTTATATTAACAATGCTGGATACTTTCCAGACAGACCTCATATAGTGGAATAGATGGAATCATCAAAAATGTTTTAAAATGCTACCTGATGGAAAATGCCATATACTGGATTAAAAGATAGGACTCTACATTTTCATCTGAGAACATGAAGCCTTATTGAATCCTCTGCTTAATTCCCCACTTGGTCTTTATTCTATCCCCAGGTTAATTCTAACCTTTGGGCTTGTCTCCTGTTCCAGCTCTGAAATTACTGAAATTACAAGTTTCAGTCCCTGGCTTGGCCATGGAAAATCCCTAGAATACCAAGGCGTTCATCCCCTGGCTTTTCTGGCCCTGGGCTGCTTCAGTGCCCGCTCAGCTCCATCCGTTTGGACCCCTAGGAATTCAGTCCTGCATCAATCACCCCTGGACATATCTACCTTGTCCCAGCCAACCTCCTAGAACACATAGAACATTTCAATTTTATATAAGAAGAATTTGTAGTTTCATGGAGCTTGTAGAGTAGTTTCATGGAGCTTGCTGGCTTTCTTAGAAAAACCAAGCTGAGATCTCCAAGGTAAGCAAAGGATAAAGACTTGACATGGAAGGGAAGCTGGGCCTTGCAGCCCTGACTCCTCTTCTCAAAGATTCATCTTTCCTTTGAGACCTCTCCTATTTGCTCCAATGGTGGCCACCATTATTTGGTAAGAGATCTGTCCTCAGTTTGGTAAGGGAATTGGTAGATTTCCTCACAGAGATGAGGTGACTTTAACCAACACCTTGTGTCTAATGAGTAAATTGGATCTAATTTAACATTGATATTGACAATGATTGTTGAATGGAACTATCCATTACTTAGAAGCTTGAAGGCAGTAAGAAGGGCCATATAATCTCTTTAGGCCTAAATAAGTGAATAAATTTTTAATGATTTTATAATCAGAAAAACTACATTTAAAGAATTGAAATCCAATATGCAGAATAAAACAAATACATAGAGTAGAAAGTGCTCACTTTAATTTGTAGATATACTTAATTAGCTAGTCATAAGGAAATCATTGCTTTTGAGAATAAATAAATTTTGGAAAGAATCTAACATTCTGAAAGATTTCAAGAATTTATGTTCATCTTAAAAATTATTACATAAATTAAATTTCATTTTCTGGTCTTATCTGAACTATTATTATATAAAATCTTCTTTTACTATAATTTATTTTTTTCCTTTGTTTCCCTCAAATCAGGTAGCTGAGCCATATCTGACTTTTTATCTAAGTTTCAATCAATTTTTTAAGCATGCTCTTTAGAAAAGTGCACCAAAACAATCAATTTTTTGTTTTAGGCAATATTTGTATCTTTAACTTAAATGTTTTTCTTTTTCTTCCATACAACCTCCTCCAATCCTCCTTTTGTCTAAAGGAGAACACAACTGGTTCCTTCTCTGGTAAACCTTCTTTCTAGACTAATAGACTTAAAGATCTAGAAGGCACAGGAGGCCATTTGGTCCAAACAGGCATTTTAGAGATGAGGAGAGGGGCCCTGGAGACAGGAAGTGATGTGGCCTGTTGGAGCCAGACGAGATTCCCAGGGTGGCACTTTTCTTACCATTCCTATCTCTGAGTTTCCTCAGGACACAGGTTTGTCAAACACTCGTGCCTCTCTCAAAGCCCAAGACTTAGAAAGCCCCGAAAGCAGGCTGGCTGGAGCTGTGGTGTTGGCAGGAAAAGCCAAAGTCTTATAGAAATAAAAGAGACATTAAGGCGAGATCTACTTGCACAAGTCTTACTGAGATTAAATTCATGAGGAGGCTGGTTAGGAGAAAAGTCCAATCCAAACAATTTTAGTCTTTCTTGTTTTCTTTTCCTCCCACAAGGTCAGCTGGTGGAAAAGTGTTGAAGTAGCACAAATAATGTTTGTGGCACTTCACACTTCTTCCTATGCCTTTTAGCCCTCCAGGCGCCCATACCCCCCCCCCCCCCGGGGCGCCCATCCTCTCCTGCCAGCAGAATAAAATCTGTTACCTGAATCCATTCACGTGCCCACCACCCCGTTCTAAGGCAGTTTCCACATAATGGGAATTTTCTGAGGAAGACAGAAATTAATCTAAAAGAAGAAATGGTAGCATTTCTGATGTCATTCTTCCTGTGCCAGAGTGAATATGTGAAACAAGAAGCTTGTCCCAACACATCCTAAACTACATTTCCTGGTACCCAATGACTCCGCCTACCACATGGACCATCCTGACCTCTAGAAATGTCCTCACTTCCCTTCCTTCCTTTCTGGTCATTTCATATGACGTCTCATGTTCTCACTTCTTCCTAATTCTGTCTCCCTGGAAGTAGATTTTTTTTTCCTTTTGCACACTATTTTCCTTTTGTGCATTTCTCTAAGAGCAAATTGTTTCTAGAACATCCTTTGGTTTGGGACTCAGGACTTTTCGATAACTGAAGGACAGAGGAGGATGATAAAGCTGGGAAATCTGGCCTTTCCACAAATCCCTCTCTTTTCTGTCAGGCTTCAGAGAAGAAGGACATTCAGGCAAATAGTTCACTTCAGAGGTATTTCTTAAAAGTGAAATATAATCTTCTAAGTCACTTCATAATACTTTGTATAAGACAGCAGAAAGCAAATGCTGTATCAACTTAAACAGCAGTGCATTTAATGCTACCATTTTCCAACAAGCTCCCATTCAGTTTTTCATTATCCATTTTCAGCAAAAGGTCAGTGCATTTATTTAATTGCAGAAAAAAAAGTGTCTGTATAACCCTCAAACTGACTCTTCAAGTAGGATACAGACCAGTCTCCAATATTTAATATTTCCTGAGGCAAATCTACTCTAGGGCTCATCTATCCTGAAAACAAACCACCCATGTACTGAACACCCTTCAAAAGACATCTTGTCTAGTTGTCAGCACAGGAAAACTCAAAGCAGCCCTGATGGTGACAGACTGCGGCATCCCTGCCAGCGTCTGGAAACCTGGATGCCGTCAAGTGGCAGAGCTGCGAAGTTCAAAACCAGCTCAGGGGCGAAAAACGCTGCTGGAAGCCACCCATCTCTGCCGATGCCTATCAAGCTGGCAAAAGAATCAAGCTGAGAATAATTTTTTCTTTTTTGGCTGGGATATGGAAATCTGTAAACCTCTTTCTGTAGAACAAAAGCTGTTGAGGGTTTATTTTTTCCTGACTTGAGCCAAAGCACATGGAAAGAGCTAGAAATCTAACTTTGCCAACTATCAGGGTGGGGTAGGGAGAGTTTATCTTCACAGTGATGTTATTGGAAAGAAACAAGGTGGCCTATAGGGTGACCAACTGTCTCAGTTTGCCCAATTTCCTGGGATGCCAGACTTTCAGCGCAGAACCAGAATAGTTCTGGCCAAACCAGGATGGTTATTCCCCCTAAAAGTGAATTGAAGTGACCCAAATTGCAGTGCTAAGGAGCTTAGGTCTTATACTCACAAAGGAGTTTCCGGGCAGTTTAAGGGACCATCTTTACCCATGAGGAAACCCTTGAAGCAGATTACTCATCCATTTATATAAAAATTCTAGGGCCAGGAAATGTCGAAATGTTAGAAGTAGAAATTCCGTTGCGGAGTTGGCCTTCAGTCCAGTGGGAGGTGAGTCCTGGGAACGTGCCTTTTCATAAATCCCTTTTTTTCTATCAGGCTGCAGAGTAGAAGGACATTCAGACAAACAGTTCGCTTCAGAGGTATTTGTTAAAAGTTAAGTATAATCTTGTATGTAATAAAAAGTTAAATATAATCTCCCCATCTCTAGCTTTGCTCTGAGAGCTCTGCTGCACCCCCAGCCCGGATTATGCACCCCTTACCAATCTAATCTCTTTACACTTCCCATTTTGCAGGAGCTGCTCTCAGAAAGACCTGCCAGGGGCTTTATCCATCTGATGGCCAGTGAGGATCTTATCAGAGGATTATAGCTGATAACCTGCTCACAGAGCCAGAAAAGTTTAGGTGTAGAAGCCAGCTGAAAGGTCATCTGGCCAGGGGCTGTCAAAGGCTGGTGTCAGGCTGGCTGTGCACAAATCACCAGAGGACGATTATCAGTCGGTCTAAGCCGGGGCAGGCTGTGCTGACAAGCTCCACACCTCAGTGGCTTCTATGCATAACAACGAAGGTATTTCCTACTCAGGCTCCATGAGTAGTGCAGTAGGCAGGGTGCTCGGCCCCTTGCGGTCACTTGGGGATCCCAAAGTGGCTGATCGCGGTGCCAGTGGGAAAGACAGCTTGGGACAGTCTCACTCTGGCAATTCCATGCTCCAGCGAGGAAGAGACACTGGCCCCTTCTACTTCCAACTCAGTGGCTAGAACCATTCACGTGGCCCCACCTGACCACAAGGGGGCCACAAAATGCAACTCTACCTGGTTCCCGGAGGCCAGCCGGACAGGGAATATTTCACAAGTAGCACTAACCAGTATCACAAGAAGCCTAGAAAGTGCAGGTTCTGGATCCCACTGCTGGAGATTCTGATTCAGTGGATCTGAGTGGGACCTGGAAATGAGTATAGATTTTAAAACTCTGCAAGATTTTGGAATGAGCAATGTGTTGGGAAACTTTACAGATGAAGTGAGCTGTTGTACCTAGGGCCACCTAGCTATTCAGTTGAAGTCAAAATGAGGTTAGCGTTCTTGATTCTTGATCTAGTGCTCTTTCAGCCTGGCTTCACTGCTTCCTCAATAGAGTTTGCATTTTTTTCCAGCTAAAAGAGTAAATTTTTAATAAAATATTAAGCTTCTGTGCAAGACTAATGGGGCAATTCTCTGAGTCTCGGGGACCTCTTACATGTTAGCTGAGCGGATGGGTCTTCCCAGTTTTACCCAGGTTTCCTCTCTTCCAGAGGCGAGAGGTGTTTGGGTGAGCAGGGCAGGAACTAGGTCACCTTAGTGGTTAGGTCTACTTCCCTGTGTTTCCCGCCTGCTGAAACTGTCCCATTTCCCCCAACTAGATCCTTTCCTCATTTTGTGTTTCTGCCCAAGCTGGTAATTGCCTTCTAACTCTCAAAGTGTCCACGGATGTAGTTAGATGAAAAATTCTGTAATTTTCCCCAGAGAGCCTGTTAGGGAAACCTGCGTGGTCAGGCTCTCACCGGCTGTGTTCCCTTGGAGGACGCCCATGTAAGAACACCTGCCCGTGAGCAAAGTGTCCCCAGCCTCGGGTAGGGAGCCAATGCTGTTTCCTCCACTCTGGAGGCTTCACTTCCTCCACTGTGTGGTCCTGGCTCACTTCCTAATTTCCTCAGTATCATTAAAATCCCCTCAGCATCTGCTACCGGAGCTCTTCTCTAAAACCACCATGCACTTAGGCAGATTTCATGCTGTTCCCTCAGCCTGAAATGCTCTTTCCCCTTTTGCTGAAATTTCCATCCTTTAACCAACCAGCTCAAATATCACCACCTGGCTGCAAAATTCCCCAGTCCCAAGACTCAGCATTAAATACTCCTTCTATGGTCTAATGGCTCTTCAGGGCTCTTTGTTTGTTTTTAATTTAATTTTTAATTGACAAATACCAATTATATATATTTATGGGGCCCAATGTGATGTTTCGATGTATGTTTACCAAGTGGAATGATTAAATCAGGCTAATTAACAAATCCATAACCTCACATTCTTATTCTTTTTTTGTGGTGAAACATTTAAAATTTATCATTTTAGTAATGTTGAAATATACAAAGCATTATTATAATGGCTCTTCATTTATGGCTCTCTTATAAAATTGATTTTCCACCTCCTACGATAGTAAGTTTAGTTGGAGGCTGATGTCTCCCTCAGCAGACTGAACCCCTGCAGAGCAGGGACCAGATCCATTTTGTGTGTTTGTATCCTGAGCATTTTGCATGATTCCTGAGCCTATTTGATGTTAAATAGATTCTGGATGGAACAAAGAAAGAAAGGAAGGAGGGGAGGAATTGGAATCTTTCCCTCTACATTCTAATTTGCCTGAGTCTATATTTTAATTAATCTTTGAATTTACACTTGATTTCCAACCTCATCCAATTTAGTGATGGTTTCATATGATAAATTCTCTAGGATTTTGTTTGATCTGGAAACTGAAATCTAATCCTGGTTTTTCATAAAATAGTTGTGTTATTTTAGGGGGCTTAGGTTTGAAGTTTTTAAAAATCTAAATCAAAAGGATTCAAAAGATCACTCAGGACCTCCCAAATGGATGCTCAACGCCCAAAGGAATGCATTCACTACCAAAATGAATACCAGCCATTGTATAGAACACGAGATTAACAAATCAAATCCAGGCATTCTGGAGGAGAACAATGGTGAATGTTCTCTGTAACCTGAAGCTGCCCCATGTTGGGCACCTTGATTTTCTGTTCTCCTCCCTGGGATTAGAGAACAGAGGGGAAGGCACCGGAGAAAGACTAGATGTGCTTGAAGGCCTCAGCAGATGAGCAGGAGGTGTCAGGAGCAGGAATTCACCCTGCTGCAGAGTTCAGTGGCCTCCCTGTGCTTGTGGTGACAAGCCCCAGATCTAGAATCATGAGGTGTAGGAAGGGAGCTTGACAGAAAGATGACATTGAGCAGCCACATCCTTCCAGTTGCTCAGACTAAAACCTTAGCATCAACCCTAACTCCTCTCTTCATCCCACACCCCATGTGCACCCCAGTGGGAAGTAAATTTTGTCCATCTACCTTCAGACTATGTCTGAAACAGAATCTTTCTCATGACATCCACTGCCACAACCATCATTGCGATGGCCTTCTAATGGTCAACCTGCCTCTAACCTGGGTCCCTCTGCAGTGGCCACAGTGATCTCTTTAAAACACAAGTCAGATCCCATCACTGCTCTGCTCAAAACCCTCTGGCGAACTCCCATCTCCTTCCATGCAAAGGCCAGCAAGACCTGGCTCCTGCTGTCTCCCTGACCCGCTCTGCTATTCTCTCCCTGTTCATGCTGTGGTTGCCACAGGACTCCCTTGCTTGTTTTTGACATGCTAGGCACACTCCTGCTCCAGGCATTTGCTTAAGCCGTTCCCTCTACCTGGAAATCTTCCCCAGATTATCACATGCTCACGCCCTCACCTCCTCCATCTCATGTGTCACCTTCCCAAGGATGTCTTCCCTGAGCACCGTATTAAAAATATAATTCCCTCACCAACATTCCCATCCACCTTCATTCTTTTATTTTTATGTATAGCACTTAACACCATGTAACATAGTACACATTTCCCTTAAGTTATTTATTATCTGTTCTCCCCCAACTAAAATGTAAGCTCTATGAGGGCAGGGATTTTTTGTTGCATTTGTTTATTGCTATGTGCCCAGGACCTGGAGCAGAGTTTGCAGATGTAATAGGGGCCCAGTAAATATTTGCTGAATGGACCAAGCTCGGAGTCGGCAGACAGGAACCTGACTCTTTGCAGCAGGATTGTCACCTGCCTTCACAGTGCGTTGCCAGGAACGCTCACACAGGCTTCTTGCCAGAAGGGTTGAAATGGATGAATCAGCAACCACCACTCAAACTGCTCCTAGGGACTGGGTAGCTATTGTCCCCCCAGGAAGCATGATCCCTGTAGGCAGGAGCTCCCACAGCTCTGGGCTTTTCAGCAGACACTGTCAAAGAGACAGCCTTTGACTCCAGTGCTGCCTCCCATGCCAGCTCAAAGCCTTGGGGACAGTCCCCATCCTCTCTTCCAGGCCCTCTTCCCTCTGCCCTTGGCCTCTACCCCTGGCTACTGCCGAGACTAGCTTGGCTCTTGACCCTCCTGGTTCCCCAGCTTGGAGCCACCTTAAGGCAAGAGAGAATTCAACCAATAAATGTGTTCTGAGTATCAACTATCTGCCAGGCACCATGCCGGGTTCTAGGGACCCCAAGATGAACCAGTCAAAAGCCCTGCCCTCTAGAGCTCGATGGCCCTCCTGGGAAGAGGCAGTGAATGCACATGGAAAGGAGAGCAGTGAAGCGGGACCTGGCTCAGTGCGGAGTGAAGGATGTACTGCTGGAGTTCAGAGGAGACGTGAGGGAGGCCTTGGACATATTAACAGATGCTCAGCAAAGGGTTTATGGAGAGACAGAGTATAAACTGACCCAGAAGGACTGAAAGGAAGTGGACAGGCCAGCTTGAGGAACAGGTTTTCTGGAAACATCCAGACCATGCATCAGTGCTCAAATTCAAGGGGCAAAATCCTGGGGTGAGCAAGGTCAGGGGATTTCCTCCAAAATCTGGGTGGTAGTGTCTGCCTTTTTTCTGAGTGGACTCTAAGAGTCAGCAGTGCCTCAGAGCAGTGACTCCTGCTCCTGCCTCCTCCACCCTTTGTTCTGGGACCATGGGGGTGTCTCGTTTACAAACCCAACATAAGTAATCTCCACTCCTAAGCTCTGGAGCGCTCAGATCCTGAAGAGCTGAGTTTGTGGCCTTTACTTCTCTCCCCAGGTCTGTTCCTTGGTTACAGCAAATCCATTTCCCTCATAATCAGCTTTGTTTGCTTTTTCATTTCTGAAATGTGTTCTGAAGATAAAGGCTCCTGGTGTGTCCACATACACATTAATCATCCTTGTTCAGAAAGCTGGGCCTCCTCCTCGCACGCACCCCCACCTTCCACAGCACCTCCCTGGGGACTTTCCCATGAATATTTACATCGACAGCGTCTCTCCCCATGCGATGGTATTGGGCCCAACCATTCCTGTTTGAAGGAGAACAGAGGTAAGTTATAAAAATAGAGAGACACGCTGAGAATAAACCAGCTTTTCTCAGCACTTTCCAAGAGCTTAGCTTATTCTTCTGGAATCTTTACTGTGCCTTTCTTTTCATAAGGAATGAACTTGAAAAGCTATTTTCCCAGATGAGCATGGCTTATGTTTTCTCAGCCAGTCTCTCTCTTGTCCCACCTGCAGGTATTTCCCCCTGCATAGGACCTCTTTGCATCTCACAACAGGCATTTCTTTCCTTTGGTGTGATTTCCCTTGTCAACTTTCCCTCCTTGAATGAGGAAGAGGACAGGGCGGGCGGAAGTGCTGGGAACCCTGGAGGTGGCCGCAGGGCTTACTTTGCATTGCTAAGTCAGGCCTCCTACCTCCCACACAGAACAGGGGCCACCAGCCTGGATTTCCTCAGTGTCCCTTCCTCCAAAGTATTCTGATATCCTCGTCACAAGTGGTAGTGGACAACCACTTGTCTGTCTGCTTATTCCTGACAGAGCGTTTTTCCCCACTGTCTGCGAGCAGCACCCCGCTTTTCCTCGGGGCTTCCTCCCTCTCAGTTCACGTGGCTCAGGAGGGGCTCACCCCACCTCTAACTCAGAGATGGGTGCGTGACCCAGCCCAAGCAGACCACCCTTCTCTCCCTCCAGCAGGAATCCTTGGTCAGGAATGGGCGTGTAACCCAGTCTGGACAATAAGAGTTAGTTCTCAGAGTTTTATTCACAGGGCAAGAGCCTGCTGGGAGCCTCCATGCCCAAGAGTGAAGCCAAACAGACTGAAGAGCTGAGAAATGGAGCGAGATCAAGTCCTAATGCTTGTGATCCGGCTGCCCTTAAACCCAGATCCATTCTTAGAATTTTCAGTTAAGGAGCCAATTAACTTCCCTTATTTCGTTTGAGTTGCTTCATTCTGCAAACCAGTGGTTAGTTTTTCTTGTTCTTATTTGCAACAAAACAAAGGTACTACCACTATCTGGGAAAAGAGTCCCTCCTTCTATGTGCCAGTGTCGTAGATCACATCTGCCCGAGTCCTCGGAGCCCTTTTGCCGTTTTCATGTCCTTGCTCATCTGTAGTGCCTGATGTCTTCCTCTTCATTGGCTTCTTCCTCTAGGTTAAAAATAAGCCCAAGTGTCTCACACTCTTAAAAAAAACCAAACAACCCTCCCTCAGTTGTAGCCTCAGCCCTTCCATAAGCCCGTGGCTACTCCCAGGTTCTTCCTTTTCTTCCTAGCCAAGCTTTTTGAGAGTCACCTGATCCCAGAGGCTTCCCTTCTTTACCTTACATTACTCCTTAAACAGCAACTGCCTAGCTTCTTTCCCCTACACTTCGTTAAAACCGTGCTCATTAAAACCACAGGCGACCTCCTAACAGTCCTTCCCTGTGGTTGACTTTATGTCCTTGTCTTCTCTCTCTTCTCTATGGCACGTTCTAGTGTTGGCCTCATCTGCATTTTTCATTCTCTTTCCTGATTGTCCTCTGCAGTCTTTGAACTTTGCTTTCTAGTCTTTGCTGATCTTGCATCTTCTATCTCTTAGATGCTCAACACAGGGCTCGTCCTTGGCTCTTCTCGCTGCTCTCTCCTCCTGGGTGTGACTCCATCTACTCCAGTGCCCTCCACTGTTGCTCACACACTGCCTCGGCTTGCTCCTGCATTCCATCTGGGCATTTCCAGCTGCCTGTGGACACCCTGTGGACACCCTGTGACCAGGTTATGGGGACCTCAATCTAGCCCAGAGCCCACACATAGTGGATCCCCAATAAATAACTATTAAAAGTACAAATGAAAGAATCTTCAAGAGGTAAGACACTAAACTCAAGGAATAGAGAATTGTCTCCCACACTGGCAAAGTTATTTTGAGCCTCTGTTCTTTTGCACATGGTTTCCCCACTGCCTAATTTTTTCCTCCAAGTGGCTTCTGAGAAACCTCCCCTGGACAATACATACATGCACATACACCTCCACACAGACAATTATTTTCCTTGGTCTCTGGCACCCAACATCATCTTATAATTCACTGTAAAAGGATTATAACACGTATTAATGTGCTTATTTATGTTTCTGTCTGTGTCGCCAGACAATGAGCAGGTTCTGGTCTCATGTCTGCTCCTCCCCAGCCATGTGACATTGGGAAAGTCATCTAACTTCTCAAAGCATCAATTTCCTCACCTAACAAATGGTGGTAACACCACCAGCTCAGCTTCCATCACAAGAGTGGCTGGAAATAGGGGCTTCACAGGGATGAGATTATAAACCCTACAAAGAAGGATGTGGTCTACCAGGAACAGAGGATCAAGAAAGCTGCATTCTATTTCCTGCTCTGCCACTCACCACCTCTATGAACTAGGGTTAGTTTTCTTATTTGAAGAAATTTGGGCTGTTGAATATGGAAGATAATGCATGTGAAATTGCTTTATAAATTGTGAGGGTCTAATGCAAGGCATTGTGATTTTAGTATTATTTGCCTTAACTGACCTACTCAGAACATAAAACTAAGTTAAACTGTATCGGTGCAATGGTCAATAAAGGAATCCGTGAGGGAGACTTACATATTGAATATTTTTCTTGTATATTTATATCACAGGAATGATGTTGACTTAACATTTTAAATTTCTTTGTGTTTCCTCTAACAAGAGCTCACTTTTATTGCACACTTAGAACACCATGGTAGGCACTTAATTTTTTTAATTTAAAAAAAAACTAACCTTTACAATGACTTATTGAAGTTGGTATTGTTAATACCCCCACTTTATATATAAGGAGATTAAGGCTAAGGAAAATTGAATAACTACAGCCAAATAGCCACAACTAGCAGAGCTGGGCATGGAACCACATTTGCCTCCTTGAGACTGAAGTCTGTGTGATTCAGCTCTGCACTCTACCGCCTCCCTCTCACTAGTGGGAAGGGCAAAGGTGACAGTGTCTCTACCCCTCAACCATAAAGACTGCTATTTCTGCAGCAATTTCTATAAGCCAATGTACATAAGGCTTTTGGACTGGAACTATTTAGTGCTAGGAATTAAACCTTAATATTAGTGTACCTTCTAAAATATGATGTTTGAAAAATAAATACTTTCTGTGTACAAACTGTCATGAACAAATCAAGCTTCCCAGGCAAATAAAATGTTCTCAGGGTTTGGTTCCAATGCTGACATAACTCAGGAATTTATGGCCAAAATTGGTCCTCTCCATCCCTTTATTTCTCACAACAGAACACTCATGGCAGAATCACAGAATCAAAGAGTTTAAGAACGGGAGTACTCAGAGTTAAACTTATCCTACTCTCTTATTCTCTGAGAAAACTGAGACTCAGAGAGGTTAAGTGAGTTTCCTGAGGCTGCCCAGCTGGCAAGCATCTGGTCACTGCCTATTGAGTGGGCGACATGTAAGGTCTAACATTCAACATTCACAACTCTATTAGGTAGGTACTATTAGGTATTAAACATGAAATGTCCAATTTCGAATCAAAAGTGTAGTTTATTAAATCTCAAACAAGGACCAGTACAATTAATCAAAGAATGCACCTAAACGATCCACACCGTCTTGCCATCTTAATGGTAGCTTGTTTATGCCAGCAGTGAATAAGCCTGGAGAGCGAGCAGCGATGAAATCTCGAAAGGCGTTTTCCTCCACAGCTTGTTGAGAATTGAATATTTTTCCTTGCAAGAAGTGGTCCAATGCCTGGAAGAAGTGGTAGTCAGTTGGTGCAAGGTCTGGTGAATATGGTGGATGACAGAGACTTTCCCAGTCCAGCCTCTGTAGTTTGAGCAGCGTTGTTTGTGCGACATGTGGTCAAGCATTGTCTTGCAAGAGGATTGGCCTGTCTTTATTGACCAATCTCTGCTGCTTAATCACAAGCATCCTCATCATTTCATCCAGTTGGTGGCAGTAGACATCCCCTGTAATCGATGACCAGGTTTCATGAAACCTGTAGTGGATAATACCAGCACTGGACCACCAAACACATACTATTAGGTTTTTTTTTTTTTTGATGAATATTCGATTTTGCACTGTGTTTTGGCACTTCATCTTTATCCAACCTTTGTGCTGAACGGTTGCAATTGTCAAAAAGAATCCATTTTTCATCACATATAACAATATGGTGTAGAAGTGGTTTGCCTTTATGTCATGACAGCAAAGAAAGGCAAGCTTCAAGACAATTTCTCTTCTGACGCTCATTTAATCATGCCTAACTCATCTATCCAGCTTCTTTACCTTACCGATTTGTTTCAAATGGTCCAATATGGTTGGAATAGTAACGTCCAACCTTGCTGCTAATTCACGTAGGTTGAGATGGATTTGCTTCCACTACACCTTTCAGCTCATCGCTATCCACCTTGGTCTCAGGTTGCCCAGGTGGCTCATTTTTAAGATTAAAATCACCAGAACAGAATTTATCAAACCATCAACATACTGTGCTCATTAGCCACATCCTTCCCAAACACATCGTTGATATTTTGAGCTATCACCCCATTGTACAGATGAAGAAACTGAGGCATAAAGCGATTAGGTGATTTGTCCCATGAAGGCAGAGCCAAGTCCAACCCCGGCCACCTGGCTCCTCTAACCTGCTTCCTTCTGGATCTTCCCTGAGCCATAGAGGGCAGACACCGTCAGGAAGCTGGTGCCTTTTCTGGCCTGTATGGATCCCGTAGGACCCCCTCCTCTGACCAATACCTGAGGTAAGTTAAGTTATTTTGGTTTTGTTGCCAAGGTCTACCATAGTGGAGATCAGAAAGGCCCTTTGGTCCACGGTAGATGACCAAGAAGGGCCTTACATTTAGACTTCTGGCATTCCTCTTGCTGAGGCCATGCAGAGTCTGGGAGAGACAGAAAAAAGGGAAATAAATTTTGCCACACAGCCTGACAACATAGCTTATCTTAAAAACTTAGTTTTTTATAAAAATTCTTTTGTTATCCTGTGACAGACACAATTATTTACACTTTACATTTTATGTTAAAAGGGTAGATTTATAGGATTTAAACATTTAAAATGCACTTGAGTTTTTATAACCTTCATTTAGCATTTCTTCATTTTTTTTAATGGTGAGGTCTCTCTAGAAATCCGAGAGGTCTTGACTCCACTTCCCTGAAGCCTCTCCAAATTATCCTTTACAGAAAATAAAAATGAGATTAAGCTTGCCATTTAAGGATCAGCTGCAATAAGGGTGGTTAAATCTGTCCAGATTTCATATATCCGGGCTCTCAGGAAATTTCCAAGGCTTCTGTAGTGTTTTTCCCTGGCCCAGGTGTAATTTTTTTTCAGTAGATAAAATTGCTTTGTGGATTTGCCCGGTTGTGTTGGGATGACATAAGGAAAGGAGGCAGTTTCAGCTGCTCAGCTGCCTTGAAATCTTGTGTTAGGCCTAAGAAGCTCAGGGCTGCCTATGTTTTCCAAGTTAGGAGGTCACTAACTGGTCAGCTGCTGCTTTTTCTAATTTACACACACTTTACCTTTTCTGCTTGCATGCATTCAGCCCACAAGCATTTATTAAACACTGCTGTGTGCCTGGCATGTGCTGATGCCCATGCCTGCCCTTCAGTAGCTGAATTCTCATAAGAGAGGGAAGACCTGCAAGAGAACTGTAACACTAGTGGCTCATCAGGTCATTGTTTAAAGTCTCTGTGGTATTCCCAGGCATTCACAAACTGTTCTCTAATATTCCTTCACAGCCTCATCTTGGCGTTCCCTAACCTCAAGGCATCCTGTATTCCCACTATACCAAATGTCCAATTTATGCCTAAAACAGCATGCTGTTTCTTTTGCCTAGAGAGTCCTCTTCTTGGAGTATCTCCCTTTACCTGGCAAACTCCTACTCATCCTTTTAATCCCAGCTAGAAAGCTCATAAATAATAGCTCACATTCACTGAGTGTTTGCCACATGCCAGGAGTTGTTCAAACCCATCACTTGTATTAACTCAGTGGTTCTCCAGGTATAGCGCCCTGTCTGCCTGCAGCAGCATTACCTGGGAGCTTGCTAGAAAGGCAAATTCTGGAAGCCCACCCTAGACCTACTGAATCAGAATCTCTGGGGTGGAGCCCAGCAATCTGGGGGAATAAGCCCTCCTGGTGATTCGGATGCAGGCTCCAATTTGAGAACCGCTGTTTTAAACTCAACCCTGAAAGAACCCTATGAAGTAGATGACATTATCATCCTCATTTTACAGATGACTTCATTGAGGCACAGAGAGGTTAAGCGACTTACCCAAGGCCACAGTTCTGGGCCCAAAGCCACATTCTTAACCACCCAATATCTTCCTATTCAGTGTGTTACTTTCTTAGAATTTTATTTTCTCCATGAAGAAATTCCTCTAAATTGTCCTTTTTTTCTGTGTTGCCCAGTATGTTGTATCCAGTCTCCTTTTTCACATTGTGTTATATGGTAAATAATTGTAAGTCTTTGGTGTGCTGAGACCAGTGATGTCCTCCAGGTCAGGGATGCTGCCAGTAATTCATCTTTAACCCCACGATTGGTCTGGGATAGGTGGCCAATGAATATTTGCTTATAATGAATGAAAAAAAAACATGCACAAAGTTTTACCAACACCTTGTTGCAATAAAATCACTTTGAAACCGTTTTCAGTATTCTCTAAGGAGCAAAGATTTATGAATTCAACATCCTTATTTCATAACCTTCTGGTTGTTAAGATAGTTTTTGTGAGAAAAATTGGCCTGGGCACTGTTTATATTATGTGCAGAGTTAGACTGACCATTATAATTCATTTCAACATCTATTGGCTATACCAAGTATTTACTATATACAAAATACTGGGAAAACTGAGGGGAAGATTTAATTGGTTTTTACTAAAACTTATTAATATTGCAGTAAATTCAAGTCTTTTTCACATGGAAAAAATGTACCCTGAGCCCCCTCCTTTAAGATTTGCATTTATGTAATTTTTCAAAACCTGTTTTAGACCCTAGTCTGCAGTATCCTATTTTTCTCTAAATAGAATCATGTCTTGGGAAGTGAAAAAACATTATGAGCATGCAAGACAATTTTGAGAGGATGAAATGATACACTGACCTGCTCAGGGTATTTCAGTAGAAAAATGGAATGGGAGAGGGCTGGGGCAGGCAGGGCTGGGGTTAGGAACCAACGTTGCTTGAACTTTCACTATTTGACTTTACATTCACAATAATCCTGTGGTGGCCTGTTTTTTCAAATAAGGAAACTGAAGCTCAGGAGGTTAATATTCCCAAGGTCACAGAGCCAGTAAGTGGGATTTGAACCTAGTCCTCCCAAGGTCACTCTGTTCTTTTTTTTTTCTTATTTCAGCATATTATGGGGGTACAAATGTTTAGGTTACGGATATTGTCCTTGCCTCTCCCCCCAAGTCAGAGCTTCAAGCATGTCCATCTGTTCTTTAAGCAATTTCCTCAACCCCTTGAGCAGGATGGTGGCAGAGGTACCATTCAGAGAGGACTTTAGTTCCTCAGTTGGAGAGGGTAGGGACCAGTCCTTTGTATCGTGTCTCCCTCTCTTTGCAGTGACCTGGTTCAGTCCCATACACCAGTTTCTGCTAAAATATGGTATTTTTAAAACTTTTTTTTTCTTTACCACTGCCATGCATAGTGGCCTTCATAAAATGTGTTTTGAATGAGCAAACACCACACCAGAACCCTGAGGGCTTAATTTTATAATCCTGGCACTGACTTTTGGCATTATGGATTATTTCAGTGCTAACAAAAAATTTTCAGGCAGAATAATACATTTCACAATAATTTATAAGCGATTGTAGTTTATGACCACATTTTTAACTTCTTAGAACCTTATTTGAAAGAACTTTTGCTTCGGTGGGCTCTGCTTTTTCTAAACTGTGTGGGTTAGCACTGACATCGGAGGAGCCTGAGTGCACACGGGGACCCCACTGAAGGCCATCTCATCCTCCCCTCCCCTCCCCTCCCCTCCCCTCCTCTCCTCATACCAAAATGTAGCCACACTCACTGTCATAACATAAGAGGAAGAATTTTAGACCGATACTAGGAAATTGCAGCAAAACGCACAAACTGCCCGAAGGGATGGAAAGCAAATTCTATTGTTGTCCCTGTTTATGAAAATTTTAGTTTGCATAAAATTCAACCTATTTTATTTCTTGCCAAAATGGAAACAACTTTAATGACACTTCAGATATTTTTGGCCTTTAAAAACTGATTTGTTCGTGAAGTATTTTTCATTTCTAAGAGGTAATATGCTCTGATGTGACAGTTGGAGCAAGTTGAGAATTGGCGAAATATTAAGGTTGTTGTAAGATAAATTAATGGGAAAGTTTGAACATAAATTTTATGTAAGAAGCGGCTACAATTTTTCTTCTTAAATGAAATGACATTTGTTTAAACTTAAATTAAGTACATCACTCATATGTGACTAAGAATATAAGGCCCGAGATTCTCTGTGGAATCTATTTTATCAGTGTGTGAAAGAAGCTCTTCCTCTAAATTCAGAGGCCTCTGCAACAGTGAAACGTGAGCGTAAAGCACACGTCTATGTGTTGGCGAGGTTTGGTGAAGGAGATAGGCTAGCAGTTCCTCTATTTTTTCCTTTTGTATTTACTTCTTCTGTTCCTTTTTTTTTTTAATTAAAAAATGTATTTGCAACTTTACCATGTAAGCTGTATACTTTTGACCCACCTGGGGTTGAGAGAGTGAGAACATAGCCTATGACACAGCCAATCTACTCCTCCCATACATTGAATACATATGCTCACAAAAAGATATGTGCAAGAATGTTTATGGTGGCTTTATTTATAACCACCCCAAACTGAAAACCCTGATGTCCATAAACAATAAAATGGATAAACTATGGTGTAGTCATACGATGGAATATCATATTGGAGTGAAAAAGTCAAACTACTAATGTATATGACAACATGGATGAATCTCAAACATATATTACATGACAGAAGCCAGACTCAAAGGATACCTTCTATAAGATTCCACTCATATGAACTTTCAAGAACAGGGAAAACTAATCTATGGTAATGTAAGTCATAACAGCAGTTACCTTTGGGAAGGTGGTATTAATTGGGAACAGGTGTGAGAGAAATTGGCCAGCGGCGGGCGGCGGGGATGGGGAGGGAAATGTTCTAGATTTGACCTGCCTGTGATTACATGAACATATGAAAAATGTATCAATTTGTATATTGACAGCTTATGTACTTTACCACATATAAATTATACATCAAAGAAAGTATTAAAGAAAAACAAAGAAAGAGCTACAGCAAGAAAACCTACTCATCAATGCTTTACCAAGAAGCTTGGGGCTGTCGCTATACTAATTCCAGCATTTCCTTTACAAAGGGACAAATTGTTGTGGGAAATGGGGCAACCTTGAACAGCTGTCTTATACACCTAGGCATTGTGTTCGTAGCTTTATTTCACTTTTTAATCCTTACTTCAAGCTGGGAAGTCTACAGAACAGGTATTTATCATCCCTGGTGCCAAATGTGAATTAACAAGTCTGAGGTCACACTGCAAATAAATGTCAGAGTTGGAGTTACAACCCAGGCATGTTGGTGCCAAAGTGGATGCCTTTTTCATTCTACCATGCTGCTATTCCAAGGCAAACTTTATTTGCAAATAACAGTAAAAAAACTAAGGGTGAACCTTTCTCCATACTACAACAAAAGGTAGAACTGTTGTTTATCTTAAGACACGCTAGCCCATCTTGAATGGGTCTCCAGGTGAGCTTTACGCACAGATGCACTCATTGGGATTTCAGGGGCACAGGCAAGTGCTCCCTACCCAGAATACCTGCCCCCAGGTTTCCCAGATAAAATACAGGATGCCTAGTTGAATTTGAATTTCAGATCGACAATGGATACATTTTTAAAATATTATATATAAACACGCAAAACGTATTGCATGGAAGACACTTATACTGGAAAATTATTCACAGTTTATCTAAAATCCAAATTTAACTGGGCATTCTGTGTTTTTATTTGCTATATTTGGCAACCTTACCCACTCCCACCCCATCTTTTCCATAAGTGCAAGTCTTAGAGCCTTTCATTTCACAATCAGAATATAGGCTTAACTACAAAAAACCCAAACATATATACAAACAAAATCTTGAGAGCAACTTTGATGACGAAAGGGGACACTTTGGAGTTTGGGGTAGGAAAAGGGACCTTTCCCTTAGGCCTTAGGGTAGGGAAGGAGATCCTGTAGGGAAATTTTGCCACCTAAAAATTTTGTCTGGTTTATTTTTTGCTAAAAGATCTTTCAATTTCAGGAATAGAGGGGAAAGATCTCTTAGGTTTGTGAATGAATTTATGAGAGTCCCTTTGCATTTCTGGTTTATTTGTCTGTAGTATGCAAGGTGGGGAGAAGGATGAGGGGTTAATAGACATTTCCATTTGGAAATTTGTTAAGAAAAATGAAAAGTCTCCTCAGAATGTAGCTACTAAAACAGTACCAGGTACGATTTTTTGAATTATCAATTTTTTTTTAGGGGAGCTGGGTATTCTCTAGACAGCTTCTTCTCTAAATAAAGGGTCTGTGTTAAGGTAGTCAGATGACTCTGAGATGCCACTTACAGGGAAAGGAATTGTTAGAGGCACTAATAATTCATACAAAGGATTTTTATGAACTACAAACAATTTTATGAAATTTTTCCATTTAAATTCAAGAATCTAAGCAACCTGCCCAGGTATTAGATTAGTCACTTTGACACAGTTATGACTTTCTGCTTCTCTTGCAGGTTTCTTGCAATACTCCAGGGACCAGGTCCCTTCCTTCTGTTAACTTTATGTTTATGCTCAGTAGCTAAATAATATTATTCTTGAGAGCTACACAGTTTACATTAAAATGCATCAATACTTTCAAATGAGACATATACAGCCTATAAACTGCATGAGAGGTCACTGGGAGCAAAAGGTTTCCTTGTTTGAATGTTATTAAAGCAAAATTAAGATGCAGAGCTACTGGATTCCCCTACTAACCAGGTAATGATTTCAAATTATCAGTCTAAATACAGCTCAGGTGGTGATACAGCTGTCTTTGCTGCAGGCTGGAGTGTTACTCTTGTCTTAAAGGAACGGGATGCTGGCAATTCTCAATTTCTGCTTTGGAGTTCACCCTCGAAATGACCTTACAGCATGTCATGGCTGCTGAGAGCTGGAGCTCCACATATGCTTGCCAGTCCCATGGGGGCCTTCATGCCTGACTATCAAGCCCTGCAAGTACAGGAAGTCAAAATTCTATCCTCTGTTTTCTTATTTTTTAATACATGGTTATTGAGCATCTACTATGGTCCAGCCCTCTACTGGGTGTTAGGGGCACAGTGGTGAACAAGCAGCCAACATCCTTGTGGGGTAATTAGAGATCCTGGACCCAATCCTGCTCAGGGAGGCCAAAAGAAAGAGTTAAAACAAAGAAAGCCAAAGTGGCCTTGACACCCCCCACCCCCAGGGCGGCTGAGACCTGCCTTCCCCTACCTAGTGATGCACACCATATCCCCAAGTTCATGTTTCTTTGCTTGTGCTCGCCTATATAATCACTTGCTGTTTCTGGGCGTGGCGCGGAGAATTGCCCGGCCAGCCCAGCCGCCACCAGAGCCCTGGCGTGTGAAGTCCCCAAGTAAACTCATGTCTCTTTTCTCTGGTCCTCTGGTTTCATTCTTCCGTATTGGTTCACATTAAGTGGAGGCTTTAAGGCCCTTAATCAGCAGAACAGTCAATAGTTCCAACAGAGGAGACAGACAACAAACGAGAATATCGTGCACAATTCCGGATTTTCCCCCTCCACTGTCCTTCCATACTTTCGGTTTCTGCTGTTATCCAAAGTTCATTCCCTTTCCATTTTGTTATTTGTTTTAAACACTATAGGAGAGAAGGGGTGAACATATAGCTCAAAAGAGAAACTGGAAACCATCAATGTTTGCCATTTCTCATCTTCAGTATTCATAAAAATGCCAGATTTTATGGATATTGCACATATTTGCGCATCGGTTATAATAATTTTTATCAACTTTTTGAGGACCAAAACTTCTACTTTCTTTCATTAACTTTTTTTTTAACGAAAGGGCCAAGTGTAGAACAAAATACTAAATATTCCACAAAGAAAAAGAGAAAGGCTGAGGAGGGGAACATTTTCCCTCTGGTCCCAGCCTGTCTGAAGAGTGAGTCTACTCCTCTAAGCCATAGTCTTCACTTGGTAGATTTCCACAGTCCGCACGATTTCATTTCTCTCATTTTTCAAAACTTGTTTGCCTTGATTATGTCTGGTCTGCATCCATTTGGACTGTATGAGGTTGTAAACTCCTGGAGGTTGCAATTTTGTTTATTTGAATTCATTTTGGAAAAGCTTAAGCCAGGGCCAAATGCTTTGCAAGATAATGAGCAATAGCAATTGGAAATTTGAGATGGAAAAGCTTAGGCCTTCCTAACAAAGGGGTTTGATTTGTCCTGATCTAAGGCCCTCCCCCAAATCACCACAGGCAACACAGCACAACTCACAGCCCAGCAGGAGCCTAGACTCAACGGTAAATGAAAAGACAATATTTGCATATGAAAGCATGCAATCACTATGATTATAACCGTGAAAAATATGAGTGCATGTAAGCAAACACTAGAAAGGGGGTGCAGAGCTCGGAGAATCTAAAGAGATTAAAATGCCTTAATAATGTTGTTAACATTTTATGGGCCTCAGGAAAGTTCATTGGCAATTGGCATTTTCCTAAGGACAGGGGGAAGATGAGCTGCTTGCACTCATTAGTCTCCATTATTATTCATACAGAGAATAGAAACTAAGACTATTGATAGCATCTTCACACCAGGCACCTTACACCTGTTCCATCACTAAACATCTCAACCACTTTATGAGGTAGGCACTGTTACTGCCATCATCAAATGGGAAAACCAAGAAGTTAGGCAAACTGACTGAGTTACACAGTGAGTAACCAGGATTCAAACCTAGGTCATGTTAGTACAAAGCCCAGCTCTTAACTCCTATACCACACAGTCTAGCCTTGGGCAAATGTCCTGTCTCTGGCACAGCAAACACTTAGAAAGTCCCTGAATTTCCTCTGCCTTTTTTCAGCTAAGGTCTAAGTCCCTCAAGTACTTGTGTTATGTTTCATTTCTGGAGAGAACAGTCCACATCTTCACCAGTAATGGACTGTGTTTGAGGTTTGGCTGTGGTGTGACCTTTTTCCTGGATGTCATCCCTCCCATGATTTCCCCTTTGATACCATTTCCCTCACAGTAAGTATAAAGTTACTTTAATGAGATGGATTTTTGATCACTGAATGTTCCCATACAGATGGCTATGTTTATTTGTGTTGTAACTTTAATCCACACAGAGGCATCCATTTTTCTGTGCTGACAGATACCTACTTCAGATTAATTCCCAATATATGTAGTTATAGGTTGGTGATAGTTTGATATTCATCAAAGGACTTGGTTTCACCCTCAGCTGAGATCTAAGGGGAGAATTTCTGAGATGAAAAATGGACTGATCTTAACTAGAACTAAGCACTTTACCATGGTGTTCAAATATACTTCATTTATCATAGATACATCTCAACTGCTCTGACAGGAGAAAGGACTGCACAAGTTTAGACTCTTAATTGTACAATTCAGCCTGAAGCCAGAGGAACGGGACAGATTGCCTCTGAAACTTCCTTCAGATTGGCAATCCTGTACCCTCTTTTTCATGCCACCCTGGCAATCTTTCTTGGAATTACAATAGAGTACGAAGTGAATGGAAGGTTTTGAAAATCTGCAGCCCCTCCTACCCCCTGCCCCTGCCATAAAGCCTTGCCTGTAGTCTCATGACAATTTCTATTGATTCAGGGACCAAGAACTCTTAGAGCCGTGGAAGCTTGGCCCCCGAAGTCCCCTCTGAGCCGAGACTGAGGACTGTGATATCACAGGGTGCTAGTGAGGGAGCTGAGGAGAGGAGAAACAGGCAAAAATAAGGAAAAATGCATGCGCTCTTACAGAAAAGCAGATGAGTGACCACTGGAAAAACGTGGATTTTTTCTTCTGCAATGCAGGGGCTGTATTCATTTTTAATGAGTACCAACGGAATGATTCAAAGCATATGATTTTGAAAGGAGATCTGCAGGTAATATATACTCCTATACAGGACAGAACTGGAACGGTGCTGTTGGGTACATTCATATGAAGAAAAGCCAAAATAAAAATAAATACTTTTTTGCCAAATCATAAAAGGCATTTACTCCTTTTTGTCTTCCTTACAATATTCATATTTTATGTGTAGTGGTTATGTAGTTCTTTGTTTTTAGACTTTATAAGGGTCCATGGTGTAAAACCGTATTGAGAAACTCTACTGTTTCTTGAGGGCTTTTCATGCACCAGATTCCCTTTGAGGTGTTTTAAATACCAACTCATTTAATCCTCATTGAAACCATGTCTCACTAGTGGAGAAACTGAGCTGTGTTTTCTCATCCGAGGCCACGCAGGTGGGAAGAGAGGGAGCTAGAAGTCTTGCCCAGAGCCAGCTCAGGCTCTCCCTTCAAAGAAATGGAAAGAAAAAAACCTACCAGGGATAACTGATTATAATCATTTCCACAGGCATATGCAGTGTTTTCTATTTTGCAAGAAAACTTCTAGCTTTCCCAAGACACTTTCCAAGGAGATTGCAGAGATCCAAGTTGCTGCAAGGTGGTTCACAGTGACTAGGAGGCCACATGAGGGTGAGGAATGGAAAGCCATGGCCAGAGAATGCTCCATGAGCTGGGCCTCCTCTTCCTCTGGGCTCCTGCCCCGGTTTCTCTGCTGTCCACTAAGCATGGCCCCAAGCACAATTCTATTCCTCCCTAGCATGCAGCCCTGTGGGAGAAATGGAGCTTATATCACTCTGAACAGCTTTTGGCTGATGGAAGGACAGAGATGACCAACCAGAATTATGTTATGACCTTAGCTTTCTTGGTAGTGGGGTGGGGGGATTGTTTTAAGTGGAGGGATGATGTGGAGTAATCAAGGAAAATTCTCAAGCCTCCTTTTGCCAAAAGTTTTAATCCTTTAAAATAAATCCATCTCCAGTGAGATCTGCGGTGGCTCAAAGAAAGCAAAGGACTCATTGATCGAAAACTGTGCTGTCTAGTACTGTGGCTACGAGCCACATGTGGCTGTTGTTCACCTGAAATGTGGTTAGTGCAATTGAGGAACTGAATTTTTAATATTATTCAATTTTAATTAATTTGAATGTAAAAACATGCTCAATTCATTTATTATAAGTGTGTCTGGAGCAACTTGGAAATGTGAATCAACTTTCTCAACTGTAAATTTTATGAAATCTAAACACAGATTGAGTATATCTGATGAAACTTTAGCATCCAAATTGAGTTTGCTTTAGGTATAAAATCCTCACCAGATTTACTCACTAGATTTTGGAGATTTAGTGTGAAAAAAAGAATGTATTAATAAAATATCTCTTTATCTGAAATGATATTATAAATTTATTGAAATGATAATGTTATGGATACAATGGGTTAAATAAAAATATTACTTAAACAAATGTCACCTTTTTTTACTTTTTAAAATGTGACTACCAGAAAATTTGAAATTATAATGCATATATAGTTCTGTCATATTTCTATTGGACAATATTGCTCTAGTATATCCTATGATTTAGTAATTAAAAAATCTGAAATAGTATTCCAAACGTCAGATAGGATTTTTTGATTTTTTTTAATAGGTGAAATTGCATAGAGAAAACAGTAAGAATCTTGTACTACACACAATTCAGTTACTAGGTTTGTGAAACATTATATTCTCATGTAAAAAGCAAGAAATGGAATTCTTGAGGGCTTCATAAGAAATAATTAATGTTTTTCCTTATAGATAAAAAATTATGACTTCCTTTTCAACTTGTGTCTCCACTTGGAGATTCCCACCCATTGCAGCATGAGCCCACTATCCAACCAGCAAAAGAATTCACAATGTGAACTTTAAACATTTATATGAAGAGGCAAGCTGGGCACAGCAGCTCACACCTGTAATCCTAGCACTTTGGGAGGCCAAGGCAGGAGGATCACTTGAGGCCAGGAGTTTGAAACCAGCCTTAACAACATAGTGAGATCCTGCCTGGGCATGGTGGCATGTGCCTGTAGTTCCAGCCACTTGGGAGGCTGAGGTAGGAGGATAGTTTGAGCCTAGGAGTTTGAGGTTGCAGTGTGCCATGATGATGCCACTGCACTCTAGCTCAGGCAACAGAATGAGACCCTGTCTCCAAAAATAAATAAAGAAGCAGCATACGTCTATTCAAGCCTGGGAAGAGAATCCAGTTTCAGAACAAGTGTGTGCATGTGTGTTTGAGAAAGAGAGAGAGAATATGTAATGCAAGTACATGCTCATGCATGGGTTCATATATACCTATTTCATCATGACTTTGGCCATAGAGACTTTGTTTCTTCCACTTCACCATTTCAAAACACCCACCAAGCCACAACACACTGGAGGTATCCTGCCAATTGAGTGGGAAGTTCTAGGAACTCCCAATTGTTGTAATTTGGAAAGAAAGAGCCAGTGAGATAGAGGAGTTCCTCTTGGATCCTACTTCTGACACCACAGTCTCTCTCCTATAACCTGGTCCTGTCTCTGTAGTATTTCAGCAGTCATTGCTGGAAAATTCAAAAAATTTGCTCTTCCAGCCTTTCTTTTTTAAGCTGGTAAAAGACACTTCTGCAGAAACTTGTGCAGCCAGTAGAGAAGTTTATTTAGAAACCTACAGGGTACTTGTGAAGGCAGTGATGATAAATCCCCAAGTTAATTGCAGATTTGACTTGTGCTGCATTTTGTTACATTATTTGCACAGTAAGCCCAGAGAAAGGGAGCTTTGAGAGTTGCTTAATTTCTAAATTTGAAAAATAAGAGCCTCTTGGGTTTACAAAAAAGTAGGGAGTGAAAACCAGAAAGCTTGGGTTTAATTAGTACCTGACTACAGATGTCACCCACCCCTCTGTGTGACTCTATTGTCCCATCAGTAACTTGGGCAGGTGATCCCTGTCCCTGCCGAGGTCAAAGGAATAATGTAAACTATAAACTAAACTTTAAATGAGTCCTGAAGAAATCACTGTATTTTAAAAATGTAAACAGAATTTATTTTCTTTGGTTGCCACCTTAGTCTTGCCTGATGTGTTTCTTCTGGAAATTGGTTTTGCAGAGTGAAACGTTTTCATGTTCACATTCATCCCTCCATATGTGATGCAGTGAGACAGGTTTCCATGTATTTCTTCTCAGTGATCTCTAACTTGGGGTCACGTTTTCAACAGTATGAAATTATAAGCATTTTAGAATAATTAAATAATGATATGGGGGAAGAAAATATCTCAGACTCTGAGGGTTCAAAATCTAATCCCTCAAATGTAACTATAAGTGAATATAGAAAAATATGTGCATGATATGGAATTCTCCCAAACTGAATTTTCATTAAGGAGATAAACTGACTCAATGACAAAATGAACAATAAAATCCTAACTTCTGAGTTATAAATATGATTTAGCTTTATTTTATTTTTGAACTAAAACAAACCACCACAATTAACAAGGACCTTTCAGTTAGGTCAACATAGAGGGTTAATTGTTTTGTAAGAAGGTAAGTGGAGCATTGGATGTGAATCAGGAAGCTGGTCTGGTGGTGAGGATGCTGCCCTTACCTCAGTCTCCCAGTCTGTGACCTTCCTCTCAGAGGGCTCACAAGGGCCACTGCACTAATGCTTGTGAGACTGAGTTAGAGTCTAAGGATGTGGGTCTCCTTGCAAAGTCAGCAAAATATGTAAATTAAAATAGTGGATTCTTTGGTGAGTATCATATGTTCTTTAAAAAATATTTAGCTATTTCCAATCTGTACTTGTTTCTTTAAAAATCATGGCACAAGTGTGATATATACTCCTAACAATCCTCAACAAATTGTACTGTAGGATCCATTTGTATGATATATTAATCTTTTAGACTGAAACACGAGTCTCTATCAATAAGGTCTAACAGACACTGAAATATCAACTGGTACCATTTCAAATGTGTTATCCCAAGGCAGCCAGTTAGGAGTGCCTTCAATCTTTCTCTCAGCTGACACTAAATGAACAGTAACCGGGCTAGTAGAATAGATTCTTGAATGGAAACCTTACATTTGGATATTGTGTGTGAACTACAATAGTATTGTTATTAAGGTTGCAGATTTTTATGGTTGGAAATTTGAATACAAAATATATTGAGTGAAACTAGATATACTGCAAGTCATAGTGCCTTAGTTTTTCCGGAACTATTAGGGGGAGTTGAATATCCTCTACCTGCCTCATAGACACTGGTCTTTTTGGGGGAGTGGGCAGGAGGGATACGCCTGATTAAGCAGATTGGTGAGGTTATCTCAAGTCTCCATTAGAGACAGAACCTGATAGGTACCTTTTGGCAAAGTGGGGAAGCAAGAATAACAAGCCCCTTACTCTTTGGGGCTTCAGTCTAATCCTGCTAAACTTTCCTCACACACCTTCCTAACTGTATCTAAAGGAAAAGGTAATTGATGTTTGTAACTTGCTGTGTTTGGGCCAGGTGATTTGAGTCTTAAATTTCTTTAAACATGTTATGGCAATTCCCCTATGGTAGGGGGCCCTTAACATGCCCCTGAGAGCCCCACCTCCTGGTATTCGTGCCTGTGTATAATCCGCTGCCTTTGAGTATAGGCTGGGCCCTGTGACTCCTTCTAGAAAATAGAATGTGCCAAACGTGATGAGATGTCACTTCTGAGATGAGGTTATGGAGAGATTCTGGCTCCCTTCTTGCTTTGGCTCCCTTGCTGTCTTGCTCACTGCTCTGACGGAAGCCAACCTCCCTGTTGTGAGCTGTTCTGACAGCCAGCTGGGAGCCAAGGCCTGGCAGTGGTGGCATGAGTAAGTCTCTCCCCCGAGCTGAGCCTTGAGGTGACTGCAGCCTGGGCCAACACCTGGCCTGTAGCCCTGTGAGAGTCGCTGAGCCAGAGGTCCCAGCTAAGCCACACCTGGATTCCTGATCCGCAGAAACTGGGAGACAATAAGTGTGGTCGTAAGCTGCTACATTCTGAAGTATTAATAATTTGTTACACAGTGATAGACAATTAGTACAATCTCCAACATTTAAAATAATATGTTCACTGTCTGTGAGCTCCTTGAGGCCAAGGTCTTGGTCTGACTCATCATTTCCTGTCTAGCACCCAGCCCACTGCCTGGCATGTACAGAAGCTCAATAAATGTTTGGGAAAGGGAGAAAGGAAGAGGAGAAGAAAGGGAAAGATCTGGCATTGGTGCAAGAGTAGACTCGAGCTCCAGTTCCCCTGACAGAAAGCTGAGAGTTCACAGTTGATGGCCAATAAGGAACAGTCACTCAACTGACAGATTTTACCTCCCCTTCTAATTTAGTTTCATATTTAGTGCATTGCTTCACAACCACTCATAGCAGAGTTCTCCCTTCCGGTAGGTGCTGGAATCATCCAAGAAGCTTTTGTCGAATGCCAGAGTACAGAATGCCAGCTCACTCGGTTAGAGGCTGGGGCGAGCCAGGCATCGGTGCTGCTCCTGGCTGAGGACACGGAGGTCCCACCATCAGCACAAAGTCAGCCCACAGGTGGGCTTGAAGATGGGTAGCTAACTCCTCACTGGGGGGACTGCCTGAGCAGAAGCCTGTCGGAGAACAGGGCAGACAGCAGGACTGGGTCAGCTGGACTCAGGTTGACACCCTCTGTTCAAAGCCTTTGTCTCTTGGTTGGGGACTGTTTCCTTCCCAGGTCAGGAGCATCAAGGGTACACGGGGCACAGCCATGGAGTGTGTCCCCACAGGCACTTAGGAGGTGCAGATGTTACAGGGAGCCTTTGGTAAAGATGACACTGTCCAGCAACCAAAGGAGCTGTCCCAGGGCCTGTGCGGTCCCTGTCATTAATGTGTTGGATACTGTGGAAAAGTCCAAACAGGAGTGAGGAGTTGGGGTGGATGGACTCCGAGGTTTCCTTCAACTGTGTGAACGCTGAGGACACTATATTCTGACATATTCACTGAGGCTCTTTCCCTCATACTTCCTGCTACCTCACCCCCACCCCCGTGACCATCCCATTTAGGAAGCTGGAGCTGCAGTACTCATGGCTCAGGTGGTGGAACACCACAGAATGCAGCTTCAGAGCTGGAGGGAAAGAACTCTGGACATAAACAACAGCTTCAGAAGAATCCGTGGTGGGGCACAGCTAAGATCCTGCCAGCCTATAGACAGCCACAGTCTTCACAAGAGGAAAGGGAGACCCTGTGCAGGAAGAGAACTGGACATGATGCAGGTCCCTGAGAAAGCCCACGGGAGCGGGGTTATTGGCAGATACCCCAGATAGGTTTGCTGGGGCAGAGGGTGAGCTAAGGGCAGAAGTGTGGCCCAGGATGGCAGCAATGTGCCCCCTCCACCTCCCACCCCAGCGCCACCCCCGAGCCTCACGGTGGACTTGAGCTGAAATGGCGGGTAGGGAGCCTGGCAGCTGCCCCTGAACCAGCCTCACAGAGCGGGGCAGTGTCCCAGGATGGTGCAGGGAGCTGCGCGGCACTCTCTGGACTCTCACAGGGAGAGAGGCAGCCTGAGACTGCCCCACTGGCGGGACAGGGACTGTGTGGACAGAGACTTGAGGCTGAGTGAGAGCAAGGGCAGCCCAGCCCAAACTCGCGTGGGCACTGCACGCGTTTCCGGAACAGAGGCAGTGCCCCAGAGGAAGGGCAGGGGCAGACCCTGAATTGCCTGTTTCACGTGCCCACTGCAGTGAGGGAGAAATCAAATAAAATCAAGCCCAGTTACAGAGAAGTGAAGAAAGCCACAGGTCTCGCAGAGCTCAGTTGGTGGGGCAAGACCCCTACCCACCTCAGAGCCTTTCGTTTGTCCGGAGGGCCACTTACGGGACTTAGGAAGCGGGGGGAGCATCTGCCACCCACTACCCCAGACCCCGCCCCTCCAAACAGGCGAGGAGATGCTCTGTGTGGTTCCCGAAGTTTGCACTACCAGGTAAAGGTCAAACGAGGATTAAACAGTTAAAAGAAACCGGGGGTCCATGAACAATGGGATAGTGAGTGCTACATTAGAGATAAGCTGGGCTTTGACTAACAGCAGGTGGCTGCTGAAAGACCGTGGATTGAGCACGGCACACCATGCAGTGGGAGAGAAAGCCCACATCACGTCATGCTGTCCCCATCGTCTCCATCGCCTCTTCCTGAGAAGCCCACACGCTCCCCCGATGTGGGGCTTCCCTTTGTTAACGAGAGCTGTGTGCTCAGCCCCGACTCTTCTGTTCAGTGGACTCCTGTTTGCTCTGTTCGCTTACCTGCCCTAAGGGATAGAGCACAAGACCCCCACTCAGTGTGGCCAACCGAGAGAATAACAAAAGCATCGTTTTGTCTGCTGTGAGAATTCTCAAACAACTTCAGAGACTTTCCTTATGAGACTTCAATAGACCAGTGCAGGTGTTCATTTCCTTTCCATTTCCTTTCCATACTGATGACCCCCAAAATAGGTTGTTCCCCCACCCCACCATCTTTTAATCTATTGGATCCCCTTCCCGTGCATCTCTTGCACAGAACTTTTCACACACGCTGTCCAGCCACTGAGCTCTGCTCTCCTGCTCCCTCCACAGCTGGCTGAGGGCAGAGGCCACATCTGGCCATGTCTGCCCCTGCACCTGGCCCAGTGCCAGGGACACAGCAGGTACTAGGAATCCTTTAATTCCAGCAGATCTTCTTTAATGCTTAACCAGAATTTGTAGTATAGGGTCTCTGACTCTACACAAACAATGCTTGACTGGAAATTTTGGGGAATCAAAACATATTTTCATGGACTTGAGTCTTAACTTCTGAAATGCTTTATTTTTATTTCTTGCTCATCTTCCGGAGGCAAAGGCTACGAAGCAATTCAGAGTTCCATTTTTTCCTCTCTCAACTGCTCTGTCAAGTAAAATGCTCTATAAACAAAAATCTAAATATATTCAGAAAACTCTTTTTCAGAGGAGAATTTTTTCTCCATAAGGAAAATACTCACTCTTCCCCTTAACTAACCTTATCAACTGAAATTTTTATCTCATTTATTTAAAATTTTAGAAACACCTGCTTTGGCTCAGCACTGAACCAAAGTTATCCTGACATGGTCACTGTCCACTAAGGGTTTACAGAATAAAATGATGGAAAACACAGGTGACAGTAACATGAAAATAACCAGACATGCACAAAAATGTTGGTACATATAAAATAGAACATTTAGCTCTGCATTTTGAAAATAGTTGGAAAAAAAGATGAACAAAACTTCAAAAGGTCTCTGCCTTAAACTAAGAAGAAAATTCAGAAATTGTTTTAGCCAATACCAATAGGCTAAACATATATAGAAAATAATGGGGTGAGGGGGAAGAAATATAGAGGGAAGAAAAGAACTCAGTAGAAAATGAAAATTAAGAAAAACAAAGACAAGAAGCTGGAGAATTTGAAGTAGAAGTGGTAGGGTGGAAGGTGACCAACTATTGCCTCGATACTATTGATTATCTTTTTCTCATTCGAAGGTGCTTATGAAGCAGACAGGTAGTTACACAGGGAACTTTGCTGTGACTTCCAGGGAATTCTACTGGGAGTGTTTATGGGTTGGCTGTCCAGTATGGTGCTGGGCCAGAGACAGGAAGGGCATTGGCAGTGTCTGTTGCAGTCCCACCTGTGGCTGGAACAGGACATGAATGTGCTGCTTCCAGATTTCTCTACTCCCACTTGCCCCCAAATAACCTCACAAGGACAAATTAAATAGTGCCTCTAGACTGATCACCATTTCTGTTAGTCAATGTAGTATAACAAAGTATTTAAGAATTCGGGAACTGCATAACCAAGCAAGTTCCTTAACTTCTTTGGGCCTCAGTTTTCTCTGCAAAATGGAGGAAACAGCAGCTCCATGCTGCTAAACACCAGGATGAGTTCCTTGCATAGTTTCTCATCACATCCTTCAGTGTAAGCTGGCAGCATCATCTAATAAAAGCCATTCTGCATTCAGGTTTGGGGTATCAAGATAGAGTCAGAGGCCTGGCTTAGTCCAATGCAGAATCTTAGAGGGTCCAGAGTAATAGAAGGACTCTCCCTAAATACTAATTTTTAAGCTGATATTTTGAAAATGGAGAGACCCACCAAGGATGGGTACCATGAATAGAAGCTCTTTTACCTTCATTCAAAGAGGCCTCAATCCTAGATACAGGCTTCCTGGGAAATTACATTCATTTCCATGGATTTGATAATAATATTGAATTTAGGCTGATGACTCCCCAGGTTATTTCTTCAGACCAAAGTACTCCTCCCTCTGAGCTTCAAACACAGGTACATAACTGTCTGTCTTATAACTCCACTTGGATGTTATGCAGATATCTCAAACTTCCCATGTCCAAAATGGAACTCTTAAGTTTTTCCCCAAAATGTGTTCCTCAGCTCAGTAAATGGAACTACCATCCTCCCAACTCAGGCTAGAAACCTGGGAGGTGTCCTTTATCTCAATCTCTCATGCCCAATTCACTGGCAAGAAATGTCAGTTCCACGTCCAACATACATCTCAACTCTAACCACTGCTCTAAGTCTCTGCTGCCATCACCCTGATCGGATCCTTAGCATTTCTTGCCTGGACTGCTGCAATAGCCCCTTGTCTGAGGCACTGCTTCTCTAGCACCCAACCCCATCTCCCAGGCCAAGCTCTGTCCCAACTCATGGCCTTCGCATATGCTGCTCCCACTGTCTGGATGCTTTTCCACCCACTCTCTTTACTATCTCCTCATCTTTAGGCCTCAGCTTAAATGTCACAGCCTCAAAAAGGCCACAATGATTACCCTATCTAAAATATTCTCTTATAATTTTCTATCTCAACTCCTTGTTTTGTTTGTGTGTTTTTTCCCCTTCATAACTCTTATCACAGCCCACATCATTTTATTAATGTGTCAGCTTTTGTTCATTTGTACCTAGAGGACGGGGCTCTGTGTGTCCTGTCCTCCCTAGTGTCTAGAACAATGTCGACCTTATTAGATGGCCCACATATATTTCCTGAGTAAAAGAAATGAATGAAGAACAGACAAGAATCGTCCTAACCAATCTCTGTGTCTCTGGCTCCGTTGCCCCTGCCTTACCAGATCCACACTGCACACATTTAGAGAACTTCCTGTGGAAATTTCACAGGAGTACCAAGGTAACATACACAAAGGTATGCAAATTTTGAGACAATTTAAAGATTACAACTTTGAAGAACTCGAAAATAATGTTTGGAAGAAAAGACCACTCGGAAATGATGAACAAGCTCTCCCAATTAGTTGCAATGTGAGACTAGGAAACAGTTTGATGGTTGGACGTGTCCAGATTCTTTAAGTGCTGATTTGATTTACCTCCTCACAGAGGCAATAAAATACTTTAATGGATACATTTCTGTACAAAATGTACTCGCTGGTGGGTGAGTGCCTTGAAACGTGAAACTGAGCAAGTCCAAACTTACTGATTCTCAAGCTCCTTCCAATGATTCAGGTTCTTGTCAATGGCAAACCCATGAGGGAAAGACAGAAGACTGTCTTCTCAGAGTCTTAAGGAGTTTGCAGAAGGCTCAGCTCAGAAAGGTGACCTTTTCCTCAAACAGCAAGCAGAAATGCCCCAACTCACCCGTCAGGGCTGATTTCCAGGGCTTGACAATTGAATTTTCCGCTAAGTTGGATGTGACAAGTGATCTCATTTCTCCTGGGATCGTTTCGGTGTTGGGTGCCCTGTAGCTTCCTTTGTCTCATCACAAATACTGGATCATACTTTATACCTGGACTTTGAGGCTAAACTGCTTTTAGTTTTTCTTTGTCTTTTAAATTAATTAAAGTTTGTGTTACTTTTTTAAACTTTAAGGATAATATTAATATATTAATTAATACATGTTTCATATTTTAAGGTTTTTTTCCTTTACGTATTTATGCCACATATACTAGGAATACCTTATAAGCAAATGTACTCTGAAAAGAAAATATCATTTAGATTCTTCTCTCTCACTCTCACTCTCTCTGAATATCTCAGTAAGACTGGTTCATTCTATTGTTCCAATCATTCTACTCATAAGTCTTAAGACAGTGGCATGCTGACAGGAACAGAACTGAGTGAGCAAGACGTCTGAAAAACATCTGCTGAAAATTCATCTGCTGAATGAATATAAAAGCTAAACCTGAAAAAAAAGCCCATATGTTTTCATAACATTAATCAACTTCTGCATTTTTCCTAGACTCTTTCATATTTGACTACTTAATTTTTGATTATTATAGTTAGCTTTGGTTGATTACTTATTATGAACAAGACAATTTACATATATTATTGGATTTAATCCTCACACCAACCCTGAGGCTTATTATACCTGTTTTTTAAAAAAGAAAACTGGTGCTTAGTAAGGTGTCTCCTGATTATAAAGCATTTAGCAGACACTGTCATGATTTGAACTGAAATCTTGACCAACTACACATTCTATGCCTTTGCTCACTAGGTGCCACTCTCCTTAGTGACGTGTAGCTGTTTCTTATTTATTCAGAGACATGATGCTCCTGCTAATTTATTTCTTCATTGACTTTAATGTGACCATACTTGTCATGGACCACATACACATCAGCACTTCACATGTACAAATTACATTATTTCCTCTGAGCTTTTCTCCTACCAGTTCAAAAGTAAAGAAATATACAGCGTAAGTTTCAGCCAATTTATTTCCCTTTAGGTGGTTGCTAGAAGAGATTTTTGCTAATAACAGCTCCAGGTAATATAATTAACTATACAAACATGAAAAACTTACATATCAGACCATGACAGGCATGAATACATTGCTGTGATTTCAGGTGTTCATTTAATTTAAGCTTGTACTTCTCCCATTTGTTCCTTCGGAACAATGAGATGACTCCAAAACTTGGGCTGACCAAAACTGGATTGGTTTCAATCCAGTAGCTATACTGAGATACTGTTCAGTGACATAGATAGCATAAAACATCCTCATCGATTAATTTTCTTTCTCTTTCTTTTCTCTTTTCCTTCCCTTCTTCCATATACAGCCTGGAATTGACAATTCTTCTCCTCCGTTTCTAGTTCAAATTAGGGTTGGTGGAAAATATTCAAACACTGAATTCTGAATCAATTGGTGAAGAGGTCCTGCCTCAAACGCTCCCCAAGTTTCCCCAACCACCAAAGTTCCAGATGCTACCCTGTCCCTCCATCTGTTTTTACTGTTCCACAACTAAAAGGCTAATGCCCTACTCTGGCACCAGGGCCCACTGACCAGCCCTGCTTCCGGTAGAAGCATTGTCCCGGTTACATGGTCTCAGCCAAACGTAATTAGACAAACAACTTTTCACATTTCTATTGCCTTGAGTACAAGGTTTTCAAATGGAATTTTTCAAACTAAAACATTTTTGTTTTGTAGGCTATAATATGATGTTAACCATGGAGATACATACCAAGCCCCAAATTCATCAATCTGCCTTAAATTCAAGTTCATAATCTAAAATTCTAGACTACTTGAGTTTTTCCTTATATTAAGATTACACTTGAACAAAGATAGGGTATTTATTTATTTTCAATTATATGATAAACTTAAAAAATCTAGGATCATAATGAAAGTACCTAAATTAAAATGTACTGCAAAGCTGGTACATTTATTCCTAAAATCTCAGTCCATTTCTTTCATCTGAAAGCATTATTAATGTAGAAATCAATTTTTCATCTTTGTCACCAGGAAAAGGAGAATTACAAAGCCTTCTGAATCTGACCCTCTGCCTGCTGAACACAGCAGGCAGTTAAAGTACAAGTAAGTAAAACAAATTATGCTATTTATCTGTTTATACAAGTTCTCAACAAAGAAAAGATTTTAGGCAGTTTATTGTTTATTATCAGGGAGAATGCTTAGGATCCATTTGATTTTATTTTGTCTGTTTAGAAAAGTGAGCTCTGAGGGGAAAGGGCCATACTTTTGGGGTACCATGTATATACTAGTGAATGCCCAAGAGGTAGGTTTTCCATTTTCGTGGATATAGGACACGATGGGATCTTTGAGCCTCAGAGTGTAAACTTACAAACTGATTATACTTAATGATATGCTATTCTCTTGGTTCATTTCTTTTGATTTTTACCTTTTAAAAAAATATCTTAGCTAGTATTTCTTAAAGTGTACTCCTTGAACCACCTTGCTCAGAATTACTCAGAATCATCCCAGACCCATGGAAGAAGAATCTTTGGGTTTAGGGCCTTGTTATCTGATATGAAACAGGTTAGTAGCCTCCAGTGCATTCTCAGGTGCCTGAGTTTGAGATTCACTGCCTTGGTCTTTAATAAAGCCTTGTTTAAATATTCCTTTCCTCTCTCAGCTGTGAGGCAGAGAAAATTATAGGTATACCTGTGGTCACACACGTGACGAGAATGTTAAGCGGAAGGTACCCAGCATCTAAGACCTGCGGGTGAGGGATAGGCGGTCAGTGGCAGCTTTCAGAAGAGGAAAATGGCTCTTGGCAAGAGAGGAGAGAGCAGAGCAGAGAGGAATCAGGGCTGAGAAGTTGAGCAGTTCTTTGTCACAAGGCAAATTTCTCACCTTTTCCTTAGAAATGGCCTTAGAGGACCAAGTTTGATTGTGTTTAGGGAGATGGTCCTTTCCTTTACAATCCTAATAAATGGACCCTTTAGGAAGTGACGCAGAATGAGCTGAGCTCAAACGATCGTGATATCAAGCTCCCTAATACAAAGACATTTTGCGTGGCTCTCTCTCTGGCCAAGACAGTTTCCACTGAAAGGACCAAAAGGAGGGGAGGGGCTGTGTCCCAGAGAGAGGGTTTTCAGACCATTCTAAGGATAGGAGACTGATTGATTATCAAAGAAGATGAGAAGAATTCAAGACACTGTGGTTTTAGCAAACCACAGTGAGTAGGAAACTGAGCAGGAAAGTAATAGCATAGTAAATTAGCCAGGATTCTAACTGTTTAAAAAAAAAAATCCAGAAGCAGCCAAACGTGTCAAATCAGACCTTTACATTCCAGTAGGAGGAGGCAATATGTATTTTTCCACTTAGAAAGTTCTTTCTTTTCTTTGACTTCTTGGTATTTCTTGATTTATATTTTAAGTAAATTAGCTGTTATGGTGTTACTATAAATAAAGAGGCTTTTTGTATAGTCACTGGTGATTGTTCCTTGGGCTTATTAAACCCTCCAATCCTAAAGACGCTGGCGCCTAAACCATGGTGCTTTTGATGTTGTCAGAACCACGATCAAAGTCAATCAGGCGAGGGGAACCAAAGAGGGAAGGTCTCAGCTAGAGTGAGAATTGGGTCCGTTCTCACAAGCCCCGTACCTTCCCACAAGCTGGGGAGGCTGAAAAGGCCCTGACTTGGGAGGCCAATTGCTGAAAGAAGCTTCTCTGTAGCCAGAGGAGCACTCCCTCCCTCCCCCTCAACCCCAGGTCTCTGGGCACACTTCATGGGATCATCACAAACTCCCACATGGCTTTTTACCTGCTTACTGCAGTCAGGTAGGGGATCCCCGACCAGACGCCGATCTGTTCTAAGGCCTATATTCAGAGAGTAGACCAGCAGCATTAGTATAACCTGGGAGCTTGTTAGCAATACAGAATCTGGGACCCCTTCCCAGACCCACTGAATCAGAAACTGCAATTTAATGTGCATGCCAAAGTTTACAGAAACACCGGCCTAAGGTACAGAGATGAAAATACTTCGAAGCTGCAGCAGCTAGAGAGCTCTATGACTAAATTTCGTTTTATGCAGGAAGATCTAAGTTCACAGCTGCGAGGTGGAGACTGAATAAAGGGGTGGGGGTGGGGAGGCTAGCACAATTCTTAATAATAATGAAGGGGTCTCTGTGCCGACTGTACGACACAGAAGAGTTTTCTTCCTTAACATGTATGTAAACTTCACTGACTCTAATAATTAATGATTTGTTTTGGGGAGAAGTATCTGGGTGTCTAATGAATAGCTCCCACCTATGTGAACAAGAGGAATTCTCCTGTGCACCTCAGGGTGGTGAGAGCATATTGAAGAGAACCAAACCTGGAGGCCAGAGCCCCCTGGACTTCCCTTCTGAAGTTCCCCACCTCGGCCGTCAATCTCGGTGTTCCTCAACCAGGGGCGTTCGTTAGAAACACATGGGTAGCTTTTTTCTTTTCTTTGAGACACAGTCTCGCTCTGTCTCCCCAGCTATAGTGCAGTGCCACCATCCTAGCTCACAGCAACCTCAAACTCCTGGATTCAAGCAAACCTCCTGCCTCAGCCTCCCAAGTAGCTGGTACTACAGGCGTGCACCACCATGCTGGGCTAATTTTCCTATTTTTTTGTAGAGACGGGGTCTCATTCTTGCTCAGGCTGGTCTTGAACTCCTGATCTAAAGTGATACTCTTGCCTGGGCCTCCAAAAGTGCTAGGATTACAGGTGTGAGCCACCATGCCTAGCCTTGCTTTAAAAAATTCCAATGCCCATGCCCCATCTCAGACTAATTAAATGTGCATCTCTGGGTATGAGGCTCTGGGAATGGGTATTTTTAGAAAGCTCTCAGGGTCTGCAGGCCAGACTGACTAATTTGAAATTGGATATTGAACGGTGTGTCACAGAGGCCATGGAGGAGAGCAGAGGTGGCAGCCCAGGAGGTGAAGGTTGCAGAATAAAGAAACTGCAGAGATAGGGAGACCTGGGGGCAGGGCTAGACATTGGGGTTTGTCCACAAGGAGACCCCACAAGAAGAGCCTCACTTCCTTTGTGTTCTCCCTTGGATTAAGGGTATGGTCAATGAAGCTTGCAGTAAAAAACTTTTCTAATTGAACATTTTAATTCCTTTTAGTTCTCCCCAACTCTGGAGTGTAGTTGACCTTTAGCACCGCTGGTGTGGAGGTGGTGTAGAAGAAAAAAAGAAATGTAGAAGTAAAAGGAAGTGTGGCTTCCCCATGTTTGCACTTTCTTTGCAATCCATGTTTGTTGGAGACAGGATATTATTGACTGGACTGCAGCCAGGCATTCCTAGTGGTGTCCACAGGGAAACCAAGGGTGACACAAGCTGACCTGAGCATGGGATGGTGTGGGGGGCAGGAGAAGCTGCCAGGGAGTGGCTCTGGTGTGGGCAGGGGATAAACATTTCCTGACATGTCCTAGATAGTGTCTTTTAAATTGATAGTTGTGACCCATTATTTTGTCATGAAATCTATTTTAAAGGTCACAAACAGTATTTTTAAATAGAATAAAAGAGCTTGGAATGGAATAGAATAAAAAATATCAGAGCTTAGAGTCCATATGTAAGGATAATTCTTGTTTTGTGAAACTTTGGTGTATGCTATAATATATATATGTAGGTGTGTATTGGGGGACAATGGAAAATGTATTTCTTTCTATGGTTATGAGTAAAGTATTTAAGAACCACTGGATTATATTTCTTTGCAGCAGAATAAAACTAAATTTTATTGGAGACATTCCATAGCACCATGACACAGAGCACAGGGAGGATAAGCCACTATCTCATCCTGACGCAGCTGGGAGACCTATGGGCTATACACACACCACTAGCCAGACGAGCAGAGGGAGTGCCAGCATGTGAGCGAGTGCTGAGTGGCAGGTTAGGGCTCAGGGGCAGTGCAAATTTAGGGGAAAGTAAGGCCATTGATAATGTGGTTAAGGTGGCAAGAACTGAGTTTACCACCATGGATTTTGCATGGCACCAATCCAAACTTGGAAGGCAGTCGGATGGACTTACATGTCTCCAAAGAACTTGACCCATTGTTTTGATTTGGTTTTTATTTTGTATGTTTCTCTCATTAGAGAGTCAATGACTTGCTACCAGCTTTTGACCCTGTGAAATATTCATGAATGTAGGTACAGGACTCTAAGAGATTCTAATATGTCTATCTATATCTATATCAATAAATAGTGACTTTACAATGGAAATTTTTGTTATTTAAGTTACAAAGTGCATTTCAAATGATTTAATTTACCATATAATATGTTTGAATGTAAAAATATGCTACATTTTCCAGACCAGTGTGTTGCCTAAACACAGAAGTGTCTCTTTTCTTTGATAATCGTTTGATAAAACCAAGATTTCTCTAGTTACTTTAATTTTGGGGGTGGTAGAGGTGAGAGGTTTTGGGGAAGTCTAAAACTTTCAGAAAAAAACAATAACAACAAAAGTGAAATATCCTGCTATTACATGTTGGAAAGATGTAACTTCTATCTTGGCAACAAACATGGCCAATAAAGAATAGCAATAAAGGTCTGGGCAGGCACCCAAATTATAAAACCAATTTCCCCTTCTCACATTCACTGACTTGATCCATTGAGACTGTCACAGGCCCATGAAGGTGCAGGTGGTAATTCCACCTGCAAAGTCCCTGCGCTGGCTGTTTATTTCAGATCGCCTTGTCCTAGGCAGCAGGGAGGATACCCTGCTGGAAAGGAAAGGCGGTGGGCAGCAGGCATCAGTGGCTGCAGTGCCTGGGATGGGTTGTGCAGGACGGCTGACGGCCCCCAAACTTGGTGATAGGGTCCCACAGGAAGTGTGGGGTGAGACAAAACTGGGCGTCTGTCTGCCATAGTGCCCTTCAGCGGCACCTCTGCTGGGACCTCGCACCTGACGTGTTCAGGAAAGGTGTTTTTGGCTGAGGATGGAGGGCTGTGGTGATCTCAATGCTCCTCACACTCAAAAAGAGGTGTTGTGGAAATTTGACATTTAACAGAACAATTTCTCTCTCTTTCAGAAGGAAACCTGAGTCACTGCTAAGAACTTCAGAAATTTGATTTTTTTTTTTTTTAGCTTATCCAGAAGTCAGTTTCCATTGAGTTTTTCCCTTTTCTTGAGCTGAATTCTAGTCAAGATGGGTTTTTCCACTGTACCCTAGTGAAGGATGTTGAGAAGTCAGACTGATATCCGTGCAAAACTGCATGATTCTTTTGTGGATTCCTCAGAGATGCTTCAGCTACTAATATTGAGAAACAATGCCTCCCCCAATTGCCCTTTGCCACAGATCATAACACCACACTTTAACTTCAGAAATTGTTTTTACATCATAAGCATGTTTGGTTTTTATGATCACCTTGAAAGAGAAGTGGAACAGATGACATGATCTACTGTCACGGATAAGGGCACACAGGTGGAAATGTGGCAGGAGATCCTGGCATCTAACTGCTTAGCAGAAACGACAGAGAATGAACCGGATCAACCTGTCTTCCAGCATCACCTATTTCCAGGACCCACATAGAGGAAGCACAAAACACTCATGAAGCCAGGAGTGGGGCTCGCTCTCCCTGGGTGGCCTGTGAGCCACTGGGTCCTGCAGGTCACAGAGGTACAATGGCCCGAGAATGCACCTACTCTGGGCCTGTCCCCGACTGTTATGGGAAACTCGATGGCACATACCCTGCTGCCTGTCTTAGTAAACGATCAATAGACAATGGACACAGGTATTATAACCACCATGGGCTGGCCTTTTGGCTGCATTGAGGTAGGCAAAGTTGTGAGGAGAGGCCACAGTAACACAGGTGCTGGAGCCACAGCTCTGAAGTTCAAATCATGGGTCTGCCACTTACCACCTATGAGGCTTTGGGCAGATCCCTTCTCTAACTTCAACTCCTCTTCTGTAAAATGGGGTAATAGTCACCATCCAAGGTTGTTGTAAAGATCAGAAATAAACACATAGTAGGCACTTAAATATTGGAGGGCAGTGTTATTATTATTATCTTAGGTCCCAGCTGGGGCTCACTGCACTTAGAATAAACCCTGTTGCCACGAACTTTATTATAAGAGGTAAATAAAATAGTCCTTATGTCCCAGGTTGTCAAAAAGAGTGGCTGTGGAACAAAATATCATTTAATATTTTCTAAAATGTAGATATCATGCATATACCTGGGCTATCAGATGAAGCCCACATTCCTACCCTCTTGGGTGAAACTTCACAGTCATTTAGTGTAGACCAGAATCACTGGATCATTCACATCCCTGACCCTTGAGCCCAGGCCAGGTTCCTGCCTGCCCCTCTTAACCTGAGCTGCCTACCCACACCTCATCATGCCTCCTGCTGGAAATAATTTTCCCCTCCTGGGAATTTTTCTGTACTTTGCTGGTATCCTCTTACAGGTATGTGTTAGAAGCATTGGTGGGGTTTCGATGTTGAGGTGGTGTTGTGGTCAGGTGACCCAGGAGTACCCCCATCCTGCCTGTGACATGCTGCCTACCCCTCCTATGGCCCCATGACATGCCCAAAGAGATACATGCACAGGACAAGGACTTGCCAAGATGAGCAACGAGGAGGATGCGCTCTTTGCTGCCAGCTGGGGGTTTTCTGGCAGTCCCAAAGTAGAATCATGGGAACTAGAAGCTGGGACATTGTCAAGGATAGAGATCTAGTGAATTTGTTTTCTCTCCCTTAAGCTTATACTTGAAATTCATCACACTCTGGAATTCCTAATGAAATGGAAGGAAGTGGAAATGCCAAAGAAAGTATGAGATGACAGACTTCTCAAGGGAAAGTGGGCCATTGTTTTCAACCTAAAAGGAAGAAAAGAGAGTTCTGTGTGCATATACAAAACCTTTGAACACACAGCAAACCAGCAGACATGACCCAATTCCTCCCTGGGGCAGGCAGTGAGGGGAGGGGCACGGAGATAGGGACCTTCCCTCATCCCTGGAGGCCAGCAGCAGACATGGCCCAGTGGCTTGCAACGTTGTTATTGGGGCACACATCGTCTTCCCCATCAGACTGTAAACTCCCTAATGATAGGTTCTGCTGTTGATTCATACTGCAGTGTTTGGAACAGAGAAATACACCATACTTGAATGTGGAACAGGGTAAAGGAAGAAAACTAGTATCAATCAAACATGCTATGTTGCTATGATAGGTACACAAATCTGTCCTTGCTTTTAATTCTCACAAGCTTTGGAGTAGGTGTCACTGTTGCCTTCACACATGAGGCTGAGTAACTTGCCTAAGGTTACTGATAACAAATCTTAAGTGGGGAGGTCAGGGTTTGAACCCGAATTTGTCTAACTCTAAGACTGTCCTGTTTACATTCACTGTGCTTTCCTTGAAGGTCCTAGAATAGGGTGAAACATACCAGTGACCACGCTCTGAATGAATGTACTATTTCTCCACAAAGGGGACGTCTTTGGTGGACAAGGCAGTGCCCACTTGGTGCCTCTAGGCAAAGTGGACTCTGGCTCCCAGGAGGAGGAGGAAGAAGAAGAAAAAGAAAATGAAAAGGAAAGGAGAATGAGAGAGTAAGAAAAAAGGAGGAACGAAGCGAAGAAAGATACAGAAAGGAAAAAAGAAGAAAGTGGGAAGGAAAGAAGGTGAAAGCAAGTCAAAGTATTATTATTCAGCGATCCGGTTCCTATGAGAAATGCTCCAGTCTCTCTTGGCAAATAGTTCTAAATCTGCCACCCCCCTCCTCCTCAAAATAGCAACTTCCTCATTCCAACCCGCCTCCCAACTTCAGAGTCCCCAGATGATAATTTATTTCCAACTTATCTCACTTGTATAGTGAAACTTCATTTCTAAAGGAGGAATTATTGGTCTCCTAAGGTAGAAGTAGACAATTTGTATAATTTCTGTGCATCTAAATGCCATGTGAATTATGTTAAATTTATTAAGATTGGTAGCAAAGACAAAAAGTTAGGATAAGGCGACAATAATAGCAATAATTTAAGACACTCTGATTTTTTCTTGCCTTACCAATTCTGCACACTTTAATAGCATTTTCACTAGCTCTCATGTCCAGTCCTTTCACTACAAGTGCCTGTAAACCTATACTACTCCAATCTAATGTGCATTTATCACAAAACCTAGGTTTGAAATTGCATTTCTTGGATATCTCATGTGAAATTTGCTTATGGACCTGGGCCTGACTGAGCTGTTGTGTATCAACTCATCAAACTCCATAGCTGGTTCAGATAACTGGGCTGCCCAAGTGGGTATCCTTCCTTCCTTCCCACTTCTTGTATTTTTTTCTCAAGATAGAGCATTTATTCAAAAGAAAAAATATTCCCAATCATAGAAGACTGAATCTCTCTTAGAATCTGCAAAAAGCATCTATGGATTTGTCACTGGAAACTTACCAAAATCACACAAGTACAATTAAATCAGTCTAATTTTCCATCACTATAAACTTTGGCAATCTAATTTCCTTAGTCCATGCCCTCCTGAATATGTAGAATCCATGGTTTGTTAGAATTAAACTCCAAATTCTCTTCAAGTTGCTATCCAGAATAATGGCCTGTAGATTAGCTAAATTTTAGTTGTTGCTCTCCATAGACTATGACACTAATTCAATAGAAGCCAAGATTTTAGCTCTATGGTTAGCAGTATTGTTACTCTTAAATATGTTCCAGATTACAAAAATTAAATTAGACCAATAATTACATTTCCTTGGACTATAACCAATGCTTCTGATATTTTACTCCCAAGTAGGTAACCACAAATCAATCTTATAAAAATGATACCTCACAGTAAAATGTAAGATGCGCAATATTGGCCAAAGGGACATCAAGCTATTATTTTCATATCTGTGTAATGCAAAAAAAAATCCAACTTTATAGCATCCCATTTTGACAGATAGAACTCTGTTTTTATAAAAGGCATTTTGTTATTTTCTTTCTAAGCACAATTCTAATTCATTATCCATTGTTTTATTATAAGCTCATGTTATAAAACACCAAACAACAGGTGAAATGTTGACAATGAAAAGAAAAATGAAAGCTCTCAGTGTTAGCTTAAAATAAAAATGTTTCAAAGCCTGGAAATCCTAACACAATTATTCCTTACCTAGAGGCCCTGAAAATGTCTGGATACTCATGGATTAATATCTTATTTTTAACAAATAGCATTGAGTTTTTAACACGTACTAGGACATGCACTAGGGGTATCCAGAGCAGTCCTCAACTGCAAGGAACTCACAGTCTAGAGAAGACCAGACATGTATATAAATAATTTCATTCCGTGTGAAGAGTAATGGAAGTGTCACATGGTAAGTGCCATAATCAACGTATGTATAAAGCAAAGCAGAGACTCAAAGGAAGGAGCAGCCACTCTCTGTGGGTAGAGGCAGAGGAAAGGGCAACGTGACGAAAGGGGCAACACAGAGAGAGGAGGGGGAGCTGCCATAGGCTCTCGAGGAATAAGGAAGGGTTTTCTAGATCAAAGAAGAATGAGGAAGGGAGCGTCCGGGGTGGAAGGAATAGCAAGGGGAAAGCCACAGAGGCATGGAAGTGAGTAGAGTGCAGGAAATCCACAAGGAACTGAAGGCTCCAAATGCCAGCAGGAGGGAGATCGTGGAGCACTCTGTCTGTCACGCAAAACCATCAAGGTTTTATCCTTTTAGCAGGAAAGTACTGTGAGCCGATTTGTTTCTGGAAGACCAGTTTAGCAGCAGGCTGTAGCATGGATTTGGGTGAGAGGGGCAGCATGGAGACAAGGAAATAAATGAGCAGGTGACCAGGGCGACAGCACTGACATGAGAAAGTCTGGAAGTTGGGGAAATCCAGGTAGAATTTCAGGTTCAAGCTTAGAGGTTCTCATTACAGTCCACGTGATTCCATAGCAAGTTCTGATGGGTATAGAGGGTCGGGTCCCAGGTACCAGAAAAGGGTGGTGAAAGGGGCTGAGTTGTGAAGAAGGAGGCCAAATGATTTCTCACTAGGCTTGATTTCTATTTATATGAGAAAAAAAAACGCTAAATTGAAAAAAACACGAAGTAAAATAAAGATTAAATTCACATTTATTGGGCAGCTTTTAGATGCTGGGCACTGTGCCAGGCACCATCAAACACCTTTTCTCATTTAACTCTCACAACAGCCACGATGTGTTGGAACTGTTGTCCTTATTTTCACAAATGCAGAAACTGAGGCTCAGATAAAATAACTCATCACAACTCAAAATGGTAAAGCTGGGTTTTGCCACTGGGTCTGTGTGACTCTGCAGCCCACGCTGCAGGTAAGATCCACGGAGGCAGAAGGCCCTTCCAAGAGGGTTTCCTTGTCCAACAGGTCCTTGGTGTGGAGGATCCCACCACATTGTTCCATACACTCGTCATTCATTTGCCAAAAAGCTTGGAGCCAGGGAGACAAACCCTCTGGTCAGTGAAGGCTACACAGTGGTGGTGTAGCCGGTACACCTGGCTCTGCGTTTCTATTCCCTGACCTTGTGCTGCCACAGTTGAGAATGTTCTCTTTCTTCTAAAATAAAGGGAGAAACCCACTCACTACACCAAAATAAGTTCCAGATGGATCAGGAATTTAAATGCAAAAAATGAAACCATAAAAGTTTTAGAAGAAAATTTGAAATTAAAAAAAAAATAATCTAGAAGGGCTTTCAAAGCATGACATAAATGCCTGACATATTTGCCTACATAAAAACTAAATATTTCTGGGAAAATATCATTTGTCTCCCACCTGACATATAAAAAGATAATTTTCTTAATAAAGAGCTCTAACATATCAATATGAAAAGACCAACAACTCAATTAAGAAATAAACACGTTCACAGAAAGTTGAGAGAAGAAACAAAAGTGAATTTTAAATATGTGAAAAGATGCAAATGAAAACTTCACTGACATACTCCATTTTACCTGTCAGATTAGCAAGTACCAAAAAGTTTGATACCACCATCCATTACTAGGGCATAGGAAACAGGCATCCTCAAACACTGTCAGTAGGAGTGTCTTTTGAAGCTATTTTATTACAGAGTGATTTGGTAATATGCAGGAAAAATTTAAATGCACATTCCATTTGACCCTGCAATTTTACTTCTAGAAATTTCTCCTATGCATATACTCTCACCTGTATATGAAAACACATATATCATGTTGTTCAGTGCAGCTATTTCTGTGTGTGTATGCAGAAAAGAACTAGGAACAATTTAAATATTCATTGATAGGGACCCTCTTAGTTATAATATAGCTACACAAAGAATATTCTTCTAAAAGTAATGCAGCAGTTACATTCTGCCATGACCTGATTTTTAAGATATATTATTAAAGAAAAAAAGCAAGATGAAGAATAATGTGTATAGTATGTCACTATTTTATAAGGAAAAAAGGTATACACATTTGTGTGTTTGTGTGTGTGTGTACATGTGTATACTCACATGTGCGTGACTATTAGAATGCATATAGTCCAATGTGGAAGAACTAAGGACAGCTAAAAGGAGACTTACTTGTCACTTTGTATCCATTTTTACTGTTTGAATTATTTTTCACTGTACATACATTTATTCCATCTTCAAAATTAAAAGGAGTAGGGTGGGACAGGACAAAGGAGTGAGAAATGACACATAAGAGAGGTAGGATTGCAGGAATACTAGCCAGACAGACATTAACTCCATTCTTATTTTATCTTAGCTTTAAATGTCTTTAAGAATTTATCTGGGAAAGCCAACCCCACAAAGTGCTGGTGAAGGGACCAAAAAAAAAAAAAAAAAAAAAGAAAGAAAGAAAGAAAGAAAGAAAAAGAAAAAAAAGGAGAAGAAGAAGGAATTTTGAGAACTGTTTTATGTTTAAGCTTCTGACCAGACTTGCTTATGGAAACTAGGAAATGAACAATTAATCATAAAATCCAGGGGAGAAACTGGGCTACCCAGAGGAAGTCACAAATCATCCATGGTACTATGTCATCATTTTCCTTAACCTAAGGATAAAGCAGTTTTCATAGTGATCAACCACATTTTATTTCTTTAAAATTTTACCCAATGGGTTTGTATCACAATGGCCATATTTTCTAAAAGAAAAATCAGGCCTCTTGGTCTGACCATGGTCTGATTGCTGGATAGAAATTACCGTGTTTCCAGTGCAGGTGGAAGTTTATTGAGTGTGGAGGCCTTGGCCCCGTTTGGCAGGTGGAGACATTCTTCACTGCAGATGGCAGGACACTCTCTGGAAAGCTGTGCTTGTACTGCAATGAACTTGGACAAGTACTGGTTGGAACTAACCCATACACTAGGGGGAGCACCATTCTATTACAGACCAGTTCCACGTAAATGCAATGCACAGGTTTACGGGCAAATACAGCACAGTTGAGGTCAAAGGGACAGGGCATAAAGGACTTCACTTCATGAAAGAAATTGGATGAATAAACTTGGTGAAAACAGTTCAGTGAAGGGGTGGGATTCTTGTGTGAAAGCAAGAAAATCCTGGCATCAAACTAATTATGCCTGACCTTTTAACTCATATGCAAAGTTTCATTAGTGTTTTATATTTTAAAACATACCATTTGAATACAGGAATGCCCACAATCTCTAATTATGTATTCAAACACATAAAGCCCAAAATGAATAACTTTTTTTTTTGGTAACCAACTCATTTTAATTTAAAATCCCACATACTATTCATGACTTATTTTTGTATAAAATTTGTCAAGAGGTGTTACCAATCAAGAATACTGTGCCAAGTTAGAGTACGTATTCACATGTGGGGAATTGGAGGAAGGCTGCAAGGAAGCCCTGGTGCAGCCCAGCCTTCGCCTTCCTGAGCTCAGGCACTTTCTGACAAGAGGGGGGAGCATTTCCAGGTCACTGCTTCCTTACCTCTATGTACACACATATCACCCCTCTTTTCATGCTTGTCTGGCTTATCCCAGTGGGTGTCAAAACACAAGAATGTTTGGGAAATTTCACCCCTGCTGCCAAAACTTGGTCCATAGGGAATTCATCAATACCAGGGGCTTCCAGACGTCTGCATTTCAAGTACAGGTAAATGATCTAAAAGAATTTGGGGAATGGAGTAAGGTTGCTAACTTATTTTGCCAAACTCGGAAATAACAAACATGTAAATAAAATGCCCACCACTATCTGCTATCATCAGAGTTTCACAAATAAAAAAAAAAACTTGAAATACCATAAAAAAGTGAAGGAAAATACTCTTCAAATTTTCTAACCTATATCAATGGAACTTGCACCCTTTGCTTGTGTCTGTTGGTGTCTTACTCTTGTGTCATAATTGTACATATTAGAGAACTGCCTTCATTTGTTCAACAAATACCTCTTGAATGGGATAGGCACTGTGCCAGGTGCAATTTATGTGTAAACTTGTATTAGGACAGCTTTTTTGTTACTTCAGTAAACTACTCTCTGGCAAAACAAACAAAAAAAATCATATACATATTGTCATTTACACAAAATTATGTGTCTATATGCAAAAATATTTTTAAAATTCTCTTAAGGAATAAAAGAATATTATTTTACATTGAATGGTTAGCTTAAAAAACCAACTGACTCCTTAGTTCTTTTTAATTTTATTTTATTTTTGTTAAATTTTTTTTTTTTTTGAGACAGAGTCTCACTCTGTTGCCCAGGCTAGAGTGCCGTGGCGTCAGCCTAGCTCACAGCAACCTCAAACTCCTGGGCTCAAGAGATCCTTCTGCCTCAGTCTCCTGAGTAGCTGGGACTACAGGCATGCGCCACCATGCCTGGCTAATTTTTTCTATATATATTTTTAGTTGGCCAGATAATTTCTTTCTATTTTTAGTAGAGACGGAGTCTCACTCTTGCTCAGGCTGGTCTCGAACTCCTGACCTCGAGCGATCCTCCCGCCTCGGCCTCCCAGAGTGCTAGGATTACAGGTGTGAGCTACCACGCCTGGCTCTTAGTTCTTATTTTACAATATACTGTTAGAATTTTCTTCCTGAACCAGCCCAGACCTCTGTCCAGTGATTGGGTACCACTGGCCCTCACAATAAACGCGCCCCCCACGCCCCCACATGTCTTTCCATTCCTCAGCATGGCTCTTCCCCAGCTGCCTCTGAATACCATCCCAAACAGGACTGTGTTCCCCGCTGCTCCA
>CM052436.1:86108490-86160679 GCA_028533085.1 Varecia variegata
CTTAGTTCTTATTTTACAATATACTGTTAGAATTTTCTTCCTGAACCAGCCCAGACCTCTGTCCAGTGATTGGGTACCACTGGCCCTCACAATAAACGCGCCCCCCACGCCCCCACATGTCTTTCCATTCCTCAGCATGGCTCTTCCCCAGCTGCCTCTGAATACCATCCCAAACAGGACTGTGTTCCCCGCTGCTCCAGCGTCTACACAATAAATGGTGCTGTTAAGTATTCAGAAAAGTATCTTAGGATGATTTTAAAGAACTGGCTAGAAAATCTTTATTTACAAAGCTCAGTCAATCCCTTCAAGCCTCTTAGGAGTAGGTCCCCAAGGCCTGAGTGTTGATTGCAAACAAGGTAAAATAAGAACTAAGGGCCAGGCGTGGTGGCTCACGCCTGTAATCTCCAGCCGTGCCTGGGGCCAGAGCCACATCCCCTGCCCTCAAGAACCTCTTCCTGGGCTAAGGTGATGTCTACTCCCAAGATGAGGAGAAGGAAGTTCGGTCTCCCCCCATGTATACAACTGTTTTTTGGTTTTTTTAAAAAGCAGTTTTAATAAGAGATAAGGGGCACATTCTACAAGAGGAGCACCAGAACAGTAACCTAGAAACAGGAATGCCAGGGGCTTTGCTACAAAGCCTAAAAGGCCTGGAAGCTTCGAGAAGGCCTGCCGTGTGCCCCGGGAGGTCAGAAGTGAGTGAGCTGAGGCTTACCAAAAGCAGAAAGGACAACTAAAAAAGGCTCAGGGACTACGGAAGACACGCTGGGAGCACTTGTTCACCCAACAGAGGTTTTCTTTGCACTGACTTGGATCAAGCATTGTCTTAGGAGAGTGACGAAAGGATGGTCACTTGGGACAAGTGTTGTGATGTGGCCGGTGACAACTAGGAGTAGAACTTCTTAGCTGTCCTTTTAAGCTCATTTTTCACCATTAAGAAAATAGTCTCAAGGTGAAAATGTCAGAAGAAATAATTGAAAGTGGAACTGAGACCGAGCCTTCGGGCCGCAGAGTAAAACAGCCTTGTGGCTGTAAAAGAATCCTGCTCGTAAAGCTCTCTGGTCATCTTCTGTGAGCTCAGAGACCTGGATTCTAGAACCCATCAGGGCCCTGAGGAATCATGGTCAACAGAAGTGCCTAAAGGGTAAAAACAGGCAAATACTTCCCCGATTTTTTTAAATGGGAGTAATGAACCCTGGAGACTTTACATTAATAAGGCTGATGCCGGTTTCTGGGCTAGGGATACGCACTTAACAGAGAAAGAGGCAATAACTCATAATTACCCACCAGCATGCAGCATGGATTCAACAATAAGCCAAAGAAAGCTAGTCCAATTTTCTCATTTTTCATTGTTTCTCCCACCTTTATTATGCAAATGTGACAGGTGGGATATATTTCACATACTTAAGTTTGTGAAAAAGAAAGTTTTAAAATTTTTCTGTAGGCCTCATTTTCACAAAATTTATTCTAATTATACTTGGGAAAAGTCAGCAAAATTTCATGATTTCAAAGTCATTTTGGAATTAAAACTCAGTTGCATTCACCATTCCTTTCTCTATTCACACTCTTTCCCCTGGGGTTGATTATAAACTCTGAGCTTACACGAATGCAAGTGTTGAAAAAGGAAAGCGTTTATTTCCACATCTTAATCCAGCCTTGTCTGGACTCCCTTGAAATGTGGGATTAACTCAAAGAAGAGTTGCCTCTGTCCACACCTGCTAAGAGCCTGTGGTCTGGTCTTTCCACTGTCTTCTATTGGATGGCCCATGTGGTTCTCTTCTCTAGTGTTTCTTCTCTGTAACAGTGAGATGGCTTCATCCTTTAGCCTCTTTCTCTTCTTCAGCTAAATTCCCACTTTACTTGGGACACTGGGAAAGTTAAGCTGCCCTCCCTCATTCCTCTGGGGCCACAGATGGCTCTGTGTGGCCCTCTTCAGATGCTCTGCCCAAGAGACCCCTCACAGCCATATCTAGTCTATACCCACACTATTCCTATCTCACATCACTGGTGTATAAGGTCCAGCTACAGCGCAGCTCTCTCCCAGGGCTCCAGCTAAGCAGCAGGTCCAGGGATCCCTCTACTTTGAGATTTCTAAAGATAAAGAGATCAGTCATTTCCATCCTCTTCTTTCACTTTACCTATGGCTGTAGGCAGGGGACCAGTCCTGCCCCCAGCATCTCACTCTCATGCTTGTTCCCCACTCTCTCCATCCTCTTCCCAGCTCAGAGCATCTTTATCTTGTGTCTACATTAGGGGGTGGGAGGGGAAGGGCAAGATGGGGACTAACGATGTCTGATCCTAAGGCATTTCAAATCTTTGCTCTGCCTTTTGACACTTTGATCTTTAAAGTTAAGAATTTTATGTTTTTGTTCTCTAATTCTACTGCCCCTGGAGATATTGGAGATCTCAAGTTGACTGCCTGAGTATGAGGTGGTCACCATCAAAAAGAAGGTATAGCAAAAGGAAGTTTATTTAAACCTCACCATAACATCTCACCCAGAAAACAAGAAGAAAATTTGGATAATACAGAAAGGTAGACTCATTTCCCATTTAGATACCAGATGTCTAGATATACTAGATTAGTGGATTAAAGAAATGATATAAATACCAAACATTTCCATTCCAGCAAGGCAAAGACTCACCAGATATACTGTGGAGTCAAACGGTTTTGTAGCTGACTGAACAACCTACTCAAACTTATTGAAATATAGATCGATTTCCCTTTGGAAGGAGACCTTTAATGCTGCTGTGCAATGCAGTTCTGTACTATCCTGCACTCTATTCAACTGCTGTATTAATAATTTTACAGAGAACAGAAAACATGATTATGCAATTTGCAGACGGCCTACAGCTGGAAAGCACAGACTGGCTGCGACAATGGGCCGAGACTAACTTGATGAAACTCAACTCAATAATAATTATGTCTTGCATGCGTTGTATCAAAATAATAGTGATATAACTACAGGATAGGGGAGACCCAGCTAAATGATAAAGGAGCACCAAATTCACATCCAGAAGACTTAACCATAATAGTAATATGTGCCAAGAATGAGACATGACTATTGGGAAATCTCGTGGATTTAGGGTGTGCTAACAGAAGATCAGTGCCTGTAAGAGGTATTTATCTCATTGTAGTTTATCCTAGAAAACTACATGTTCCTTCAGTCCAATCTCTAAGCCTTTGTATAGTTCCTCCACAAAGGCATTCCATAGCTCTCCACTGTCTCTAGAACAGAGCCCAGGTTCTTTTTTATGGTGGACCAAGCTCTTCATGATCTGCTTTAACTACCCAGCCTCATTTACTATTGTCTTCATTTTTTATCTGATATACTAGTCCAAACCACATGCAGCTCGCCTTTTTTTCTTTATCCATGCTGTTCTTGCCTAAATTTTCACCTCTTCTATGAGGTATGGGGAAGTATGGATGGGAAGGAATATTGGCTGTTGGGCTAGAATTTATGGGTGGTGGGGAGGGGTAGAGAGCATAATCCAATACAGTCAGGAGAAAGACAACATGAGAGCCCAAATGGAAGTCATAGGCAAAGATAGGAGTTATGCAGAATTGGGAAAACAAATGCTGAGTGGGTGCCAGAGGAAGACATCAAAGTTATGGTAGAGAGAAAAATTTGGAACAAGGGAAATAAGTGGGAATGAAGGAAGCCACCTACTTGGGATGCTTGCCACCTTTGTCATTTTAATCATCTCCCCAAATTTTTTAATCCTTATCTTCTCCATCTCCCCTGATTCCAAAATAGAGTTGATTGCTTTCTCTCCTGTGCCAACTCTATACCCTGAATATTTCTGTATTTAGACCCCATATAGCCCAGATCTTCCAGTTACCACACTAAACCCAGTGCTTGCTTAGTGATTGGGGTATGACTCACTCACCTGTGTCTAGCCCATAGTGCTGCATCTGTATCAGTAACACAATATCTGACACATTAGTCTGCATCATATATAAGTTAATACATTAATGGTGTATTTAACTGGTTAACTATGGCTTGAAAGTCATGTTTCTCTAAGTATCATGCTAATATTAGCATATAAGAATCAGTGCATTCTGATCTATGTCATTATGAATCTTCTTAAAAAATACATTTTTGAGAAAATGCCCTTCAATCCATGTTTTAAGTTAGTTATATCTACTCAAACACAAGGCATTTGGATCACATGGCCCCAACACATGTATTCTTGATTATTTTAGGGCCGATTTAGGTGAATTGTAAGCCTCCTATTGAGAAGGAAATAAAGTGCCTGATATTAACACAAAATTCTTCCACTGTCTTTCAAATCTTGAAGATGTGAGTGGGTTGAATCCCTACCATAGAAACATGCTATTTTATTATTGCTCTTATATTTGTCTTTACCAGATTTTTAAAAATATGCTTACATTGGTGAGGTAAACTTTGAAAAGAGAACCCTACTTAGACATAGAGAGGTTTGCGAGCCAGCATTCTTGTCAATTGTTTCTTATCTGCTTCTCAGGACATGGAGTCTGAGTTACAACATGATAAATGTTCTTTCTACTCTTAATGCTAATATGCTTTCGTCATCAAGTATTTACTGAGTGCCCACTATGTGTAAGGCATAGTTTAAGGTGCTGGGGATTCATCAGGTTACAGAGCTGACAACATCTTGCCCTCAAAGACCTTATGTTCTACTAGAGAAGACAGAAAGACAAACAAAAAAATAAATATGCAATATTATACAAAGTGGTGATAAAAGCCATAAGGAAAAAATAAATGAGATGCAGAGATATAAAATGACAGTGATTACTATGTTTGACAGTGTTTCCAGACAAGATGTCAAGGAGGACATAATATTTGAGCAGACAACTGAAGGACATGAGGAAGAGAGCGTGCTAAGTTGGGGGACAAGAGAATTCCAGGTAGAGGGAGCAGCAAGTGCAAAGGTCCTCAGGCTGGAGCACATCTGAGAATTGGGGAATGGCAAGACTTCACAGTTGTAGTATAGTGAATGAGGACGGCAGTGATAAGAATTCAGTTTGGAGAAGGCCAGGCACCACATCCTGTAGAGTCAGAGTAGACTTTTGGATTTTAGTCTCATTATGATGGAAAGTCACTGGAGGTTTGAGCAGTGGTGTGACATGATGAGCTCTGTGTTTTAAAAGCGTCATTGGCTGCTGTGGAAGAAGGGGCAGTGTAAAGCCAGATTCTTGCAGACGGTAAGGAATATGATATAACTGATTGGTCCAACAGGCAGAAGCCTCTTTCTTTGCTTGAAGGTCGGTAAATCTGCCTGCCCAAGTTTCTGTGCTCGGGGAGGATTGCCCTGTGAGCAGCCCCATGGTGGCCGTCCTTACCTGCTGGTGTCAGCAAGTGAGGCAAATCCATCTGTCTTCCCATCCTTGCTTTCTGGTCTGGGATTTCCTCAAGGGGCTGACGCTACTGTTCTATTTGCTTGAGTTGACAGAAGCCCCTATTTATCAGGCCCAGAGCTTTTTCTGTTAATACAGTTCATGAGAACTTACTACCTTACATTTTCCTTCCTAGAAATTCAGTTTATTAAACCAAAATCCAAGATGAGAGGGTGTCAGATCTTCCGATTCACTGCTTATGAAAGAAGACAGGCAGAAAGGCCATGTCTGTGGACGTCAGGGCCCTGCCTTGTATCTGGCCTTTCATGCTGGGCCAACTTTACCACATCTGAACAAGATCCACCGCAGTAAGGTGAGGGTGCCGTTCCACACAGGGCAGTCTGTGCTCTGGGCCATCCATCAGCTCTTGGGGTGCTTTTCCAAAACCACTCGTATTATTACCATTCACAGTGTGGTCTACAATAGTGAAGCGGCTAATTCCACTACTTGTAATGGCCAAATAAGCTGCTATGTGAATGCTCTTCCTGAAGGTAACAACTATAAATTCTGGACAAAATATAAAAAACAGCTACCTGGAGGCACTAAAGAGGAAACAAAAGAAGGTACATTCTGGAAAGTGTCAGAGACCATCTGCTCTAGGCCTTATGTGTCCCTTCATTTTCTTGCTGGATATGCCAAGAATGAAAGGCCCTAACTGCTCTTACTCACGGCCATTACTAAGGGTCAAATTTATAGAAACCAATTCTGAGGGATTATGTAAGGTCTCCTTCAGGGACAAAGAGCAGGCTTGTTAACTGCTTAATGTAAAAGAGGTGGATTTCCCAAGCTCAGTGTTCTTCTCCTGTAATGCAATCCACTCTGTCCTTCTACCTGGGCCCATACACGTGGGACTTGGGGGCAAGGGAGATCAATGCCAGCATGTTGATACCCACGATGTATGCTGTGCCATGGGTAATAAAATCCTTGTTTTGGATCCATGAAATAGTGATAGCCAATTCATTGACTTACAAGTGGAGTAAAAGCAAATTCCAGACCTTAACAGAGAGGAGTTGACACTTGAAAAAAGGGAATGGCACTGGATAGATTTTTCATTTTCATGGCTTCTGGCTTGATACCAGGTCTCAGCCTATGTCATGTGAAGTAGCTAAGACTGATAGAAATCTTGCAGTCTATCTGACTTGAAGAATTGGAAGACAGAGTTTAGGACAACTATAGCTCCTGGAAAGTGGGTGGTAAATCACAGAAATGAGAGAGTCAGAAGGGGGAACTGTAAATTCTGTGTATAAATCCTGTTCATTTCACTGGCTGGCCTCTGAGCCGTGCATTTGCAAGGCAGACTATAAATGGCCCAGGAAAGACCAGAGGTACAGAAATAAGATTTCAGCTGCTGCCCAAGAGAGTTTGCACTTTGAATTAAATCAAGGTAATTTCCTGTTATAACAATAACAACAAAAACTCTTTGGAAAAATGTAACAGCATTCAGAGTGTCTACCATGCAACACTCACAATGTCCAGAATATAACATAAAATTATTCAACATACAAAGAAACAGGAAAATGTGATCCATTCTCAAGATTAAAAAAAAAAAACCAACAGAGAATAACCTTGAGATGATCTAGATATTAAAATTGGAAGACAAAGATTTTAAAGTAGCAATCATAACTCTACTTAAAGATAGAAAGGGAAATATATTCATAATAAATAAAAAGATTAGAAATTTCAGAGAGAAGTAGAAGCTATATAAAAGAATAAAATGCAAATTCCAGAATTAAATAATATAATTATGGGAAAACAATCACTAACTAGATGGGCTGAATATCAGAATGGAGATGACAGAAGAAAAACTCAAAAAACTTGAAAATAGATTAATAGAAATTGCCTAATTTGAAAAAGAGAAAAAATATTTTTAAAAATGAGCAGAACCCCAGGGACTTAGGAAATAATATTTAAGAGTTTAACATGAGTAATTGAATATGAAAGAAAATATACTTTAGGCCAGGTGTGGTGGCTCACGCCTGTAATCCTAGCACTCTGGGAGGCCGAGGCAGGCGGATAGCTCGAGCTCAGGAGTTTGAGACCAGCCTGAGCAAGAGTGAGACCCCCGTCTCTACTAAAAAAAATAGAAAGAAATTATCTGGACAACTAAAAATATATAGAAAAAGTTAGCCAGGGATGGTGGCGCATGCCTGTAGTCCCAGTTACTCGGGAGGCTGAGGCAGAAGGATCGCTTGAGCCCAGGAGTTTGAGGTTGCTGTGAGCTAGGCTGATGCCATGGCACTTTAGCCAGGGCAACAGAGTGAAACTCTGTCTCAAAAAAAAAAAAAAAAAAGAAAAAAGAAAAAGAAAATATACTTTAAAAAGTAATGACTGAAATGTCCCAAACATGGTAAACACATTAATTTAAAGATTCATGAAACTCAGCAAAACCCAAGCAAAATAAACTTAAGGAAAATCATCCCTAGACTGTAGTCAAACTGCTGAAAACCAAAGATATGGAGAAATACCTGAATGCAGCCAGAGAAACATGACACACTACTGTCATGATAACAATAATTCAAAACCACTAATTTCTTAGAAACTGTAGAGATCAGAAGACAGTGGAACATCTTCAAAACACTGAAAAAGAATTTCAATCCAGGATTCTATGTCTTTAAATAAAAAGACTAAATAAAAACATTTTTCAGATAAAATAAAACTAAGAAAATTAACATCAGCAATTCTTTAAACAAGAAATGCTAAAGGAAGTTTTTCAGGTAGAAAGAAAATGATACCAAATAAATAATCAAATCCATACCTACATGATGAGTACGATGTGCACTGTCTGGGGAATGGACACGCTTGAAGCTCTGACTCGGGGGGGGGATGGGGGGGCATGGGCAATATATATAACCTGAACTTTTGTACCCTCATAATAAGCTGAAATAAAAAAAAAAAAAAGAAAGCAGCAGACAGGGAGGAAAAAAAATCTTTAGAAAGAGATGAAGAGCATTGGAAATGGTAAATATATGAATAAATATAAAAGACTATTTTTTGTGTTAATTTTTAAAAAATATTTGACTCTAAAAAGCAAAAATTATGACATTGTCTCAACATTTTAAACCATATATAATCTGAAGGGTGTAGGGTAGCTGTAAGTGGACCTTAAGTGTTAAAATATCAACTTTAAATAGACGACTGTAAAAAGTTAAAATATATATATGTGTGTATATATATATATATATATATATAGCATTTCATAGAGCAACCATTTAAAAAAGGGTATATAGCTAAAAAGATAATAGATAACTAAAATAAAATTTTTAAAAAGTCCAAATAATCCAAAAGAAAGTAGTAAGGAAGAGCAAAGAGACAAAAAACAGAGTGAACAAACAGAAAACATAATTCAAGCATAAATCTGGCATTATCAACATTTGCATTAAATGTTAATAGACTAAACACTCCAACTAAAAGTCAGAGATTGCTAAAATGGATAAAAAATAAAGATATAAATAGATATTGTCTTTAAGAGATGCACTTTACATATAAAGCTAGGTTGAAAGTAAATGGATGGAAAAAGTTATACCATGCCAACAGTAAGAAGGAGGCTGAGTAGCTATATTAATATCAGATAACATAGGCTTTAAGACAAAGAGTCTTACCAGAAATAAAGTGACACATTTTATAATGACAAAAGGGCTCATTAATCAGAAAGACAGAGCAATCATAAACATTCTAATAAAAGAATTTCAAAATATATAAAACAACAATTGAAAAAACTAAAGAGAGAAATAGACAATTCCACTTTCAGCAACTGATAGAACAATTAGTCAATAATAAACTAGTAGTCTACGTTGACTAGATAGGCCACAAATTGGAACATCGAACTGCACAGCTGTCTGTACCAGTGTTCTGGGGCATTTTTGGAATTTCTCATATGAAAATAAATATTCAGAATAAATGAGACATGTCTGTCATGGTTCCATCCACACCTCTAGCTCCTTATGGAAAATGTCCCACTCATGACCTTGCTGAGTAAGTTTGGAATAAGGCATGTTTTTCATCATGAGAATCCCATTCCCAACCGTTACTACCCTTGTGCATTGAAAGCTCCTGAGATCAGAGTGGGCACCTCCCTACATGCCTGAGATATCCATATATTTGCCACTGTCCTATGCCATGTGGTCAAGGATTCTGCCTAAACAGAGATAATAGTTGTAAGATGGGCCTATCTGATGTTCTCACATAGAAATTTTAGCTAGGATATACTGAGAAAAAGAAATTTTTAGCAGGTAGAGCTGGAGCTGAAAAGATGCCTAGAGATGTCATGGCAAAGAGAGTTAGGAGTTATAAATAAGCAGACCCAATGTGGTAGGAAAAAAATACAGGACAGTAGCAATGAACAAGCAAGAGAGAGGTTTGGGAGAAGGGAGCAGACACCCAGAGAGTAGCTGAGTATGACCAGTGGGGAAGCAACCCAGGGGTGATATACTAACTCCTGCTTCTGAGGTTTTTGGAGCTGCCTGGTATCCACTTTGGGGGAGAACTGGCTGTTTTACAGTTATTTTCCTTGGAGTCCTGTGAGACTCTTCTCATTCATAGTCTACTACCTTATGGGTAGGTATCCTTACAACAAACCCCATCTTAGTTGAGTCAGTGTGAGGGGGACATTTTGTGCAATTAAGAAACCTAATTAGGCCAAAGTTCATAAAATCCATGTTCTGGTTAGTATTTATCAACTTCGGTAGTTGGTATTATAATTTTAATTTGGCCATATATATCTCAGGTTTTACGTTACCCTGAAACCTTAATTCTTTAATATAGGAATGTTGCTATTTTTTTTAAAGTGTACATTTGTTAATATATAAAAATTATTTTTAAAAAATATGGAACCAGTATCCAAAGGAAAGTAAGAGGAGTTATTTTCTTGACTTAATTTCTAAATCTTTCTGAAATGCTTAAATAATAGCATACACTTCCTCTTCCTAGGTCTATGAATCACATCTTCTTTGAAAGAGATTTGTAAGAGACGTATGTTTCTCAATGAGGTATAATAATAAAAATGGCATGTATATATATCATAGTTTATGAATGAGAATGGACACTATAGCTGGACCCATAACTTGCTATAGAATAATTATGACTATACTGCAAAGTTTAAGAGTTCGGGCACTAGAGTCAGACAAAACTGGGTTTGGATCCCAGCTTTTGCACTTATCCACCTAAGAGATCGCAGAACAGTTACTCTGAACCTCTATTTTCTCATCTGTAAGACAGGAATAGTGGTAGTATCCACTTCATATGGTTTTTGTGAGAATTAAATGAGCCAGTACATGTAAAGTGTTTCACACCATATTTGGCACACAACAAATCCTCTGCAAGTAAAAGTTGTTACCCCTTGTACTACTGGGCACACTTGGGCAAATGAAGCTCAGTGCCTTAATTTCAGGAATTGTATCCTCATAAGACCTTGCTTGGAAGGGAGAATTGAAGAGATGAAAGAGTTTGAAGAAAAACTATGGTTGTAGTGGTGTCAATAAGAAAACAAGCTCCTCTGGACTCACGCTTCCAAGGATGGGATTCCAGAAAGGTCTGGACTAAGCCTCTTATGGCAGAGAATACTCTTGCCTTTATATCCCTTGAGCATGGTAGAGAGCCTGGGTCAAGAAATGCCAGTTGAATGGATGAATAATATTGTGATGAAGAGCCATTGCAAAATGAATATGACTGTGAGGGTCTGGGGAAAAGCCCCAAAGCTATCAAAGCCCTGGGAAACAGGGGTGGCCTCAGACCACTGGCTCCCAGTTGGCACCAGTTCTGAACTTGAGAACTCCATCAGTCAGATGAGTGTGTGGCATCAAGTTACCATCCTCTGTACAAAGTAGGTGCTCAAGAGTATCTATTGAATCATTGCATGCAAGAATAAATGAGGCATCCTCTGAAAAACCTGTTCACCATAATCACTAAAATGTCACTGATTCATGGGAAACATACATGGGCAATATTCTCTTGGAGATGGATGAAAATTATAGAGCAAGGTCTCAATGAAATCACTTTCTACTTATCTATTATGCTTCCTAATTAAAGTGCATTGCAATGCAGACCAATTTAGAAAATACAAGTTGGCCTATCAAAAGCAGGAGGAGCCAAACTGTTGCCAAGGACAGGATGAACTTGAATTATTTAAATGAAAATACATGTCTATCCATTTGGATCAAAAAGATGCTGATATAGCAGTATCTAGATTAAAGTTTTAATTTTTCTATTAATTCTGACTCACATTTCTGATCAGGCTCTAAAAGCACATCAGATTTTTCATGTATTTTCATAAAACATATGTGTTGTCCTGAGGAGACTAGAACCAACATAAAAAAATGCAAAATAAATTGTTCCAGCTCTTGATAGCTGTTCCATGTGATGTTCCTGGCTTTAAGAAGTAGTAACAATGCATAACTGAGGAAATTAAAAACAAAGTTCTCTAAATGTTTGAAATGCTGTAAAAATCATGAAAATTTTGTTTATCATACCTGCTAAAAGCCATTTCCATAACAATTCTCTATTTGGTTGTTCTAAAAGCAGCATGAGGTAGGAAAAAGGCAGCCACAGGCTAGAAATGCAAATTCCTGTTATTATAAAAGTAGGGAAAGATTGTTTGGGACCAATAAAAGTCAAGGTTTGCTAAGGTCATAATAGTAGGAGCTCAATATGGGGTTGCCACATACAATGTTCCTAAAGCGTTATCTTCCCATGTTTCACAATAAGTCATTACCATGGCAACTCGACCTTCACTGACACAAAAGAAACACCTCAACTTCCTTCTTCAGAATGACACAAATCTCACGTAGCATCAAGGTATTTGTTTAAAAAATACTTCTCTAATGCTATTTCTAATGGCTGAGCAATAGATTTAGGATGTGGGGGTCAATGGGCAGACAGAATGAAGATGAAATGAGTACATGAATGATTGAGTTATGCATTTTCAAAGTTTTATGGCTTGAGGTTCTACTGTAATGATGTAAATAAATACAAATCTGTGTACACTGGTTAAAGGAGAAGCTTGATGAATGCAAGTGTCATTCCCCCCCCTGAATACCAATGGAACAGTAGGAGTGTTTCAGTTTTATGTTGCTTCAAAGGACACTTGCAGCTCACTTCAGTCAGTGGTCCTTAATATTTACCACTGTACCTAAAGAATCTTCCTGGCAACCACTTATGTGTATACACCAATGTGTGTGGGTGGGGGGACGGGGGGAAGACCTCATTTCCTACATAAGTGAGCCCCAAATCATAAAAAAATTAAGACGAATTTAAACGTCAAATAATGAAGGATGAGTCAGTCTGCAACTAAGTCAAGGGGCCTGCTGAATGAGGGCCTTGGGAAGGTGCTGCCAATTGGTGCAGATTCACCCTCTTGGAAAAATAATTAAAAATATGGGCTTCCTCTTGGCACATCAGTAGCATCATCTTTTAATAAAAGAGGAGCTGACAGCTCATAATCCAGCAGCTTCTTCTATAGCAGTCTCTTCAGATATGTGAACTTAAAAGGTCCGACATGAGCTAAGAGCTGGCTCCTTCAGCGAGAGACACCAGAACCTCAGAAGCACTGGGAGCCATCAGTCATGCCTCTGCCCCTTAATGCCACGTTTCTAGACAGAATTCCCTTGGAAATGGGTGGTTCTCGTAAATATCACAGTACTCAACAGAGGCAGGTAAAGGAATAAGAATTAGAATGCTTTTGTGATGATTTTAAAATCATTCTGAGGTCTCAAGTTTTTTATTGGCCTGCCTCACTGTATACAGCCATCTCTCAGCATCGTGAAGGATCAGTTCCACCACCCAGGGATACCAAAATCCACGGAGCTCAAGTCCCTTGTAGCACATCCTCCTATCTACTTTAAATCATCTCTAGATTACCTCTACTGCCCAATACAATGTTAATGCTATGTAAACAGTCGTTGCACTGTATTGTTTAGGGAAGAATGACAAGGAAAAAAGTCTGTACATGCTCAGTACAGACACAACCATCCAATTTTTCCCCAAATAGTTTCGATCTGTGGTTGGTTGAATCCACGGATGCAGAACCCACAACTGTGAAGGGCCGACTGCACATAGTTTGAGTTCAGTCACATCAAACATTCATTTAACATAGTCAAATTCGACAAAACACACTGGGACAGAAAAGTGAAGGAAGAAATAATTAAAACTATTCTATTGGTGGTTTCCTTCATCTAAGAACTGTTCCGGGCTGAGTGTGAGCTGGGAGAGTTTGCTGTTTCCTCAGTCAGATGGATTCCTTGTGACTGTCATCGTGTAAGCGAGCATCTCATTGGGCTCAAGTGATCCTCAAGTTACAGACTTATTCATGGCCCTAAACCCTGGCTGACTATCTCACCTGGTGTTCAACAGATGAAACCGTAATTTCTGCCTGCACTGGAGGTGGAAAATTGGCCTCTCGTGTGGAGGCTTCCTGAAGGATTTTCAAGGGTAATTTTGACTACACCTGGTTTTCTCCTTATGCATTGACTTCGGAACATAATAGGCACGTAAGATGCACCTCTACTATTTTAAATTCTAGGACATGTTAGAGTATCTTGACTTTCTAGAACCAGACCTTCTGGTTTCTTTAAAATGCTATTGTTAACTACCTGAAATTTAAAATGAAAATTTTAAAAATCCAGTTTATAAATAGAGTGAGGCCCAAAAGTTTATTTACATGCTGGCTGTTTGGAACTCAGAATGTATTTTGATATGAAAATAATATTATGAATGGTATAAAAGGTATATGGGTTCCAGAAATAGTCCACATACACTTGTATTCTGAACTGTATACTTTTGCAAAGAAAAACTATAAGGAGAAAGGGCCAGGCTACAGCGCAGGAAGCTCAATACAGTGACTGAGAGTGCTACAGCCGGACTGTCTGGGTTCAAATACTCTCACTCATTAGCTTTTGGTACTGACAAGTTAAACTCTTTCTGTCTGAGTTTGCTCATCTTTAAAATGGGATAATAGAGTATTTGTCTCAGAGGCACGCATGAGGATGTAACTGACCAATATCACACACGTTGCACACAGCAAGGGCTCTGCACTTACTCCTGCCCTTGCTCCTCCGGAAATGCCCACTGCAACATTTCCATTCCCTGGGCTTCTCCAAATTACGGCCATTCTTGAGATGGGGAATTCAGCCACCTTAACCAAACTGTGCCCAGCACAGAAACACTCTTTGATCTAATTTGAATGAAAGGAGAGGAAAAGGGTGAACTACAGGTAGGAAGCTGGGAAAATCTTCTCTCACCAGGCTCCAGCAGCCAGTCTTTCCTGGGCCAGACACTTGTGTTGACCTGACCTGCACCTCTGCTGTCCTCCAGTCTCCTGCCTGCAACAGGAGGCAGCTGTGGACATGCGGTGGAGAGGAGGAGAATTTCCTTTAGGCTTCCCAAAGCCTGCTGGACAGGCCTAGTGGATGTGTATTCACAGAGCAGCGCAGAGGGACCAGTGAGAGCTCTTTCTGCTGCATTCCTGGAACCTGCCCCTCTGCCCACCTCCCCTTGCCACCCTTTCACTGGACACAGTCCTGCTGGGGTAGCTTCCCACTTTCTAGATTTTCTCTGAGATTTCCCAAATGTTCTCTGTGGGAAAATAGTAAAAGAAAATGGACTATTTACAAGTCAGAATACTAAGAATACTCTTACCAGTGTCTCAATCCCAAGGGAATAAAACATATTTGGGGAAAGAACAACATATTTCCTGACCTCTTTCAGAGCATTTAAGTACATATCGATTGCTTGCACCATTCATTCATTCATTCGCTTATTCAATAAATCTTTTATGTTTAGGATTATGTTAGATTCTGAGAATACAGAAATAAATAAGCCTTTTGTTTGTTTTTATTTAAGGAAAATTTCCTGCCCTCAAGGAGCTCACAGTCAGTCTAGATCAGGGAGAGAAACTAGTCAGCTTTGATTAAAGGCAGCCTTATTTACTCTCAGTTAATGACAAACCAAAGCTTTTCTTACCAATGCAGCTGGGAACAGCACTTCAGCCTGCAGTTAGCAGAGCATGGCTCCCTGGCCCTCTCTGTGCACAGAACTGTCTATGGCCTGGGCCCCTGAGACTCCTTGGAAAACACAGACGGAAAATACAGTGTATCTGAAAACACTTTCCATTTTCCGGGGTGGACCCAGTCCTGCTCACTCCTGCCGGGAGTGAGCATGCTGATCCTGTGCACAGGGGCTCATGAAGTTGGGAGGACCTTTACAATCAACATTAAAACTAGCCTTCATCAAAGCAGATGGCATGCTTATTTATCTGGAAATCCAGAATATTAACATGGTACTAACAATTAAGCTATATTTCTAAGCTTTTCATTTCCTTCCATCTGGTTAAGCATTTGATTACCAGGTTATTTGGAATAATATGAAAAAAGAGAGAACACAAAAGAGAATGTTCAATAAGAGATGGTGATGAGCAGAACATTTGATTTTTCTTTTACTAGCTTATGTCTAAGAAAAAAACATGTAGACCTGACTCACTGCTTTTCATGACATCAATCGAAAGCTAAGAATGCACTGAGGGAAGATGGCGTCTTTCCACAGGGCTCTTGAGCTGTGCCAAGTGAAGTGGTGCGTGGTAGTCAACAGCACTGTTCACTAGTGTTTCTGGCCCCCTGCAATGCGGAGCATGTGGTAGGATTGCACTTTCCTGCCCTTTCTAAAGTTAGGTGTGACCATGTGACCTCCAGGGCCCAATGACACATGGACGAAAGTGACAGATATCATTTTTGGAGAAAAGCTTGAAGAGCTTGAAAAGCTCTCTTCATTAGTCTGCCACAGCAATGGACAATGTCACCTCAGGTTCTGGGGCAAGGACAATGCACAGTGAACTCTCAGCTGACCCACAAAGGAAATGTAGTATGAGTGAAAAATAAGCCTTTTGTTTGAAGCTCCTGAGATTTGGGGGCAGTTTGCTCCTGCAGCATAGCCTGGCCTAGTCTGACTGACAAGGTGTGGGAAAGGAGAGCTTACTTCCCTGTCATGCTGGCTGTAGAAGAGTCACTGGAGAGGCTCCTCCTGCATCTTTTGAAATTGCTCCAAAATTTTGAAATATCCCCTTGCAGTTTACCTTTTAATTTCAAAGTTGTTGGCTTTGACTGCTTACAAAAGGACATAACTTTATTTATTGATCTTCTGTGGTTGTTGTTGTTTTATTTTATTTATTTATTTATTTATTTATTTATTTTTAAGAGACAGGATCTCACTCTGTCTCCCAGGCTGGAGTGCAGTAGCATCATTATAGCTCACTGCAACCTTGAACTCTTGGGCTCAAGCGATACTCCTGCCTCTGCCCCCTGAGTAGCTGAGATTACAGGCACACACTACCAAACCCAGCTAATTTTTGTATTTTTTGTAAAGATGGGGTCTTGCTACGTTGCCTAGGCTGGTCTTGAACTCCTGGGCTCAAGTGATCTTCTCGCCTCAGCCTCCCAAAGTGCTGGGATTACAGGCGTGAGCCACCATACCCACACTCTTTTTATATTTATTTTTGAGGCAGTAGCAAGATGTGAAGAAGGAAAAAGCTATAAATGGGGAGTTTAAGAATGGAAGTTATTTAACTGGTTTACTGGCTTTGCTAATAACCAACTGTGTGACCCTTGACCAAGTCATTAATGTCTTGGTGACTTGGTTTCTTTTCTGTAGCATAGAGAACTTGGATTAGACCTGAAGTGGCAAAGTAACATCTCTAGTCCCGAGGTTTGGTTTGTCCTCACAGAAGTGGGTTCCCTGAATTTTAATTAAAACATAACAATACAAAAATCAATTTTTCAACATTTAAATTCAAAAGCATTCCCATAAAATCTAAATTGCTTGCTTGTCCACTTTCTTTTCTACATGCATTCATTCAACAAATATTTTTTGAGAGCTTACTGTGTACCATACACTCTTTTAGGCACTGGGTCACACTTATAAATAGACAAAAATCCATGCCTTCACGGAGTGGACATTCGAGAGAATTTCCAGCTTCTCCTGGAAACTTAGAAGATCTGGCAACATAGGGTCCATGTTCCAAGACAGCAACAGTTGCTGGGAAGCTGAGGGGCAGCTGTTCCCTGGGCATGAGTTCTGCTCCCACAGGCTCGGGGAGGCCTACACTGGGCACTTACTCTGCCTACGGGGTCCCCTTGAGCATCTGAGTCTGTGATGCTCGCACTAGATGACCTCTCAGACACCTCCATTTCTAAGAGTCATGACTCTAAAAGCATATGCAACATAAAATAAAAACTGAGTGTTTTCAAGAGCAGTATAGAAAATTGTAGGCCATGGATGTATATAAAAAAGCACTGGCTCCAGCCCTCCTGCTTAGCCTCACCGTCTCTCACCTGACTGAACTCTTCTAAAGAGAAAGAAATATACCCAGCACACACCATCTCTCCTTGGCTTCCTTCCTGTTCCTTTTCCCTCTCTGTCACTGCACTCCCAGCAGGCTTTTCATTCTGGAGATGCAGATTAGCTTTGTAAGTAACTAGGGGTACCTACACCTTAGGTATCTTAAATATTTAGCTATCTGTCTAAAATTTTAGTTCAGCAGTTGGATAGAAGTTAGCATATTGTTTTAACGAGATTCTGGAAGGTCCTCTCTTTGCTTTGCAATGTTATTTACTAACTCCTTCATTGTGCTCCTTTCCAGTGAATCCAAGAAGGCATGTGGGTGCAGGGTGACGGTTACGTGTTTCAGCTCCAATGGGAACTGACTTTGTGAAAAGTATGTGGGCTGGTAGATACTAAAAAATTATTTGCAAGATCATTGTAAGTCATCTGTCTTATAGCCATTCTTTTCACTTCTTTCTTTTCCTGCTTTTTTGCTCTTTCTTTCTTCTCTCCCCCTTAGATGGAACTGTAGGTGAGTCATCTTCCTGAGTCATTTCCTTTTTAAATAGCAGGGTTAATGGCATTGAGATAGGGAAGAAGGAAGACAAAACATCAAAGCTATTACCACACGTATTAATGGATGGATACACACACATCTACACCCACAGAGAACACACCTATGTTCCGTTACGCAAGTGAAAGACAATTAAAAGGTTGTTTTTTTCTCTAAAAAATTTTCATCTAACAGCTGAGAAATAGTAAGCCAAGTTTCCACCAGAGCAAAATTTTATAACCAAGTTATAAATGCTTGAAAATAGCAAAACACAATGGAAACCCTGACACCATCTTAATTATACTGTCACCAGACACAATGTTAAAATGTACCTATAAAATTTCCTTTTTAATCCTGTGAATTAGTCCTGTAGATATGTCTAGAATTATATTTCTAATGCTTGACATACCTATCCCACCTGAGGAGAATAATTATCCTAGGTTCCAGATCAAAGTAGGTTCTTTTCTATCAAAATTCTAAAAATATCTCCCCGAAGCTGAAAAACACCAAATATTAATGGGAACAATAATAACAATAATCATTCTAACAACTAATATTTATTGAGAAGGTGCTATGCTCTGGGCCCTGTGCTAATCCGATCTCGTATACTCCTGACCACCCCCCTGTCACGTGGCCCTGGGCAGGTTACTGTCTGTTTGCTCCTAGGGTCCCCTCTCCACCTCCCTGTACTCTGCTCTGTACAGACCTTCATGCACTTCACCTTTGGAGTTCCCATGCCTCTGGCTTTGGTGGAGTTCCCAGAGTAGGATAAGAGTGAAGTCTGGGCGTTTCTTCTCCTAGCGCCATCTCTTCTGGCCGCCAGTTGGCATATCTTCTTCTCTGCCACCCCCTCCTGGCAGGGGCCCTCATCTGCAGGCACCACACTCTCTCTAGGGGCCAGTAGTTGCTCCCCTCCTCACCCCTTTAGATACAGAAGCTGCTCTGCTACCCACAGGATGCTTTACCATCCTTTGTGGAGGCCCCTTACCTCTGCCTACACTTCTGTCATTTGTCTTTTATTAAACGTTCTCAGTTCGTCTGAGTGTGCCATGCAGTTTATGGACCCTGAATGATATTTCCCATTTTATGGATTGAGAACTGTTGAGGCTTTGATGTGTTATGGAACTTTTCCAAGACTGCACAGCTGGTAAACGCTAGAGTCAAGATTTGATTTGAGATCTTACCTCAGCCCAGGCTCTTAACCGATATGGTATGTGGTCTCTGACAGAATCTCCACTGTGCTGGTTTTCTGCAGAGGTGTCCAGAAAAGGATCTAGGCTCCCAGCCTGGGAAAGAGCTTTACTTCACCACTGCTTAGTTGGGTGATGTTGTGTTTCTAAAGCCACTGGCTTCTCTGTGCCTTGGTTTTATCCTCCATAAAATGGGAGAAATAAGAGTTGCCCCATTTACTGCTCAGGATTCTTATAAGAATAAAAATGACCAGATGGGAAAGGAAAGCTGCATGGAAAGGGGGGGCTTTGAGCTTAAATCATTGCCCCTCAAATGGACTGGAGCTCAGAAAGGAATTTCACTCCATACTCTGGTCACTCGAACACTGACAATATTTTCCCCTCCATTTTCCAGGCTTTCATCTGATGCTATGCCAGGATGATAGGTAGCTATATTAGTTTCCCATTGCTGCTCTAACAAATCACCACAAATTTAGTGGCTTAAAACAACACAAACTTACTTTCTTACAGTTGTAGAGACTGGGATCCCCAAATCACTTTCACTGGGCTAAAGTCAAGGTGGAGACAGGGTTGATTTCTCCTCGAGGCCTTAGGAGAAAGCCCACTTTCTCACCTTTTCCAGCTTCTGTGGCTGCATTCCCTGGCTCTCAGCCCCTCCCTCCATCTTCAGAGCCAGCAGCGTAACGTCCTCAACTCTCTGCCGGCTCTGACATCACATCACCTTCTCTCTGGCTCTTCTGTAGTCAAATCTCCCTCTGCTTCACTCTTGTAAGGATACCTGTGATTACTCTTTCAGCCCACCAGGATAATGTCCTCCTTTGGAGATCCTAAATTTAATCACAATGGCAAAGTCCTTTTTGCCATAAACATGCACTGGTTCCAGGGATTAGGACCTGGGTATCTTGGGGGGCCATCACTTAGCCTACCACAGTAGCCAATACAATAGGGGTGGGAGGAAGTGCCTTCTGAACACTTGGAACTTTCTCCAGTCCATCTTAATATTGAATCCAGCAAATGTGTCAGGGAATTAATGAGACACATACCCTTTTTACATTGTGTCTACCATAAATCAGAATTTGCTTACATCCTCCCATTGAATTTCATTTAAATGTGTGAATTTGATCTAGTATTGTTTGCTACTGATGCTGTGGAAGTATAAGATTGCCAATACTTTCTAAGAAACTGAAATGTGGAGAAAAAGATCCAGTCTGAGATGCTAGGCAGGGTGAGGGGTTAAGGAGACACGAGGCAGAAAGAGCAGTGCTCACACAGCCAGTGAAGGCTTCAGGGCTAGTCTGGCTGGAGCCAGGCTTGCAGCTGTTTTTGTCAGGAAGGGCAACTGCTAACATCCTCCTTGCCTTGAGAGAAAGTTCCACAAACACTGGGGAGAGGGCCGAAGGAGCAGTCAACCCACACCCTCTGAACTTGCAATGATCTATTTCTTTATAGCAGAGTTTGACCATTCAAATGCACATAGATCTAATCTCGTTATTATTAGATATTTGACATTTCCACAGTTGGCTTTTGTACACACATACTTTGGGGAAATTTTATTTGTTTTAGCATATTAAAAGTCTTCTTTCTGGTACTCTCAATAGTTCACCTTTGTGCTATTTAAAACCTCCAGGAACTTGCCTTCTTTGAGGTAAGGATGTAGCCTTATTTTCTGTCTTAAGTTTAATGTCCACGTCTCCTACCAGAGGTGATGTTCTACATCAGTGTGGTCACAGTACCCGTCACCTTCTTTACTCAGCATCGATGCTGCCAGCTGTCACGTAAAACCAGTTCAACACTGCAATCGTGCATGTCACTGAGCTCTGCCCATTCCAATAGCATCATGTTCCCATAGTTACTAATGCATTTCAAGTGGGGGAAGGTGGAAGCATGGAACAGTTTAAAATTATAGATAACAGGAGAAAAATAAGTAGCATAAATAAAATGTGTGACAAGTGGGGTACTCTAAAATTGATTGCTGCCTGTGTGGTGATACAGAGCCTTACTTCTGGATGGGTAACTGTCAACAGGCTGCAGAGCCTCAAGTCCTCACCTTAAGCCTTTAAATGCTTAAAAGGAAGGGACTGAAGATCACACTGCACTAAATGGGATGAAGGAAAAATGTGAGAGTGACAAGTCACAGTCATGCTGCTGTGTCACTTAACCGCATTCCTGAGAGGTGGAATAATTTCCTAAGGGGCACCGTTGCTTCTTCCCTCTCTCACATGCCAACCGTCTTCCTAAGGCACCTTGCTATCATATCACCCAGTGCTGAAGAACAGGCAATGGCTCTCACCGTGGGCAATGCCACATCTGGGAGCTTGGGCACCGCTGGCCGGGGCCTGCTCCCTGGGTGCAGCTTGTCACACTCCCTGTGCCTCTGGTCCAGCTGGACCTGTCCTCCCACTGCCTGCACGGCTCACCTGCTCCCCACTCCACGCACACACTCCTCACTACCCATCCTTCAGGTACCCTCTCCATGAAGCTTCCTTGATAACGCTCTGGTCAAAACTGATTGTTTTTATTTTCCTACTCACTGCCTTCAACTCTGCTTCTTGAAACTGCCCCTCCCCCGCCCCTTTCCACAACTTCCATTGAGGCTATGTTGGCAAAATTCGACAACTTTTCAAACACTTCTCTTCTTAAAATACTTTTTCAGACTCAGCCCTGCTCCTTTTAAAATGTCAACCTCGTATTTAATTCACATCTCTCTTCTCTTTCCATCCTTTGCGTTATCCTAGTCCAGACGCTATTGACACTAAGAGTAGAAGGAGAAGGGGGCTTCTGCCCCTCAGGCACCGTCCGCTCTCTCACTCACACCTTCTTCTGGTGTTGGCCCAAGAGAATGAGGGAGACAGAGCAGCTTCCTTTCTGCTCGGCTTGTGGAGAGTTCCAGTCCTCTCCACGTCTGGGTCTAGCTGCTGCTCTGGCTTGTCTCCTTGGAGCTCAGCAGGTGGATGCTGAGGGACAGTTGTGGGAGGGGGGATCCTTTGTGAGATAAGCCTGTTGACCCTCAGCTGCCAGCTTCTCGCCAGCTCTTCTGACGCATGCCCCCGCCCTACCCAGAAGCCTGTAGCCTGCAGTCTCACCTCTTTGGGCTCAGTGTTCAGGGCCTGTAGGCCCAATTGGGATCCTATCTTCATACACCTTCATACTGCATGCCCTTGCCCCATGTCACACCAGTCATCCCTCTCCTGACCCCTCCTCCACTCCCTGGTGGCTGCCAGTGGCTTACAAACTATCAAGATGGTCCTATCACCATCTTTGATTTTGAGGCTGGTGGATGGTTATGGCAAGTTTTTAAGGGATTTTATCAGAGCCTGTCTCTTGGCTTTGGGGTGGGGAGAGAAATACCCCATTCCCTTGTAGGGAGTTAGTGAGGGGAGGAAGAGGACTGTACTACTGTACAAGGAGACTTCTCAGTTCTCTCCGGGTGGCCTCTCTATACTAACTTGGGGAGAGTGGATGATGGAGATGGTGCCAGGACTAGTTCTACTGAAACCCCACCTCCCAGCATTCCCTGAACAATAGGAAACATTGCCTTGGGCACCCATCTCTCTCTCTAGTTCCTAGAATTGTGAAGCCCCAGTCTTCTGCTCCTGCATTCTCTAGCTTGTGACCCTCAATAATCAGGTTGGTCTCAAAGATGGCAGCAGGATTGGGGACAGCAAGCCTTCTCTTCACTTCTCCTTTTGATGCTGACCACAAGGATTGGGTGAGTTGGGATCTATGATTTATAATGTTCAATGTGATATATTACTATAATTTTATTGAGCAATCTATTTTATATTATCTTACATTGTTCTAAACTCATTTAAGCAGTCAAATCTTGCTCCCTCAATAGGGGCAAAAGCTAAAAGAAAAAGTAGTACTCAATGTTTCTTCTGCTTTATGCAGAGACCCTATTACAGTGCTATGAACACAACAGAGAAGAACTAGATTTGTCAACTTGAAAAGACCGTGAGGAAAGAACAACATGGGCTTATCAGCCCAGGAGCCTGTGCTGTGGCCACCTGTGCTGGCTGCCCGCTGTCAGGCAAAAACTAGAGAGGGCTGAAGCCTCTGTGCTAAAGAGAACAGCAGCTTCATTCAGGCAAATAAAGCTGTGTCTGTATGATGCTCAATATTAATTCTGTTCATCAAAAACTCAGACAAGTCAGATTTAAAATTCAGATTTCTAGTGTCAGAGAAACAAAACATCTGTATGATTAGACATCTGCCTTATATTTTTAAAAATTGATTCATTGTTTATAACTGAGTATAGAGCTAGAGAGAATTAGGTAAGGCAAGAAAAAAGTAAATTTATAATAAATTTCCAGATGAAATATTTGCTTTGCAGTTTTGAAATTGGAGGGAGATGTGGGTTTTTCTTTCTCTTTAGAAGGGAAAAAAATAAGTAATGATCCTCATGCTAAAAGAGACAAAATAACTTCCAGTGAAAATCTGAAAGCTAATGCTAATAATTCTCAATAGATGTGTGTGTGCCAATTTTTTATTTTGATATCCCATATTTCCTAAATTCTAACACTCCATCAATTGAAAAATGCACCATCAACTTAAAAATAGCTATACAGGACAAAGAAACGTGGCTGCAAAAATCCTACATACTGACTATAAGATACTTTCTAACATCAATGTGATAAAATTAAGGTGTTAAAATGTTAAAATCAATGCTGTGCTGAGCCTTTCTTAAATTCTTTTCACAGCCTGTAACATAGACACTGTCATTGTCTACATTTTACTGATGAAAATCTTGCCCAGCATCAAAGAAACTATAAGTAGATTCAAACTCAAGTTATGGATTCAAATTCAAAGCTAATCATTATGGTGAATAGCCTAGATTAGAAGCTCCATATGTGAGAGAACATCATCATCATCATCACAGGCTTGTCTGCAACTTCTCTCCACTTTCACCTCTACCTGTCCACTTCAAGCCACCATCATACTCATGAACATGACTGTAGCATCCTCCTGATTGGCTTCTTGGGCTGCGCTCATATCTGAGTACTAAGAAACCTGAGCAATCCTTATCAAGCCCAAGTCAGATCGTGTCACTTCTCAGTTCAAAATCTGGCAATGACTCCATCTTACCCACAAGAAAAATCCAAAGTCTGCACCATGGTCCCTCAATCTGGCCCATTCCAACCTCAGTGCTCTCCTAACTATATACTCAGTGCTTTTGAACTTGCTCTCTCCTCTGCCTAGACTGATCTTCTCCCAGATACTCAAAGGCTCACTCTCACTTTCTTCCAGTCTGTGATTGAAAGGCATCAAAATGTCCCTGTCCACCCTCTTTAAATAGCACCCCTCCATGACTCTCCACCCTTTGCCCTGCTTATCTACATAGCAAGTATCCCCTCCTGATATGCTGAACACTTATTTGCTTGTTTCTCTTTCTCCTTCTTCTAAAATATAAGCCTTTCAAAGGCAAAGACTCTATCTGGTTCACACCCTTATCTTCAACACCCAGAACAGTGCCTGGTACAGAGTAGATGCTCAGGGAGTGTTTGCTGAATGAATCAGTTTATTCAAATTCATATTGGCCTTAATAGTCAAGAATCCATATCTGGACCATGGGCAAGATGGTGGACTAGAAGCAGCCTGCACAGGCCACTCTCAAGGAAAGGATCGAAAGATGCAAGAAGATGCCTACTTACAGATGGACCCTCTTCATAGAAGTGATGGGAGTCACTCAGATTGAAGGAGAGGGCAACGGGGAGACCTACTTGCCAAGATCAGGAGGTACCTGGGGAAGATGCCTATGTGTGGGAAAGGAACAAAGGAGAGAATTCCAGAAATCTATACTCCTCCTGTGGATACCACCCCCCCACCATCACCACCACAGGCCTCTGTACTAATCAGAGAACTGCTTGGAGACTGTACAAAAACATTGCAGTAGGCTCAGCAGGAACCTGCTGGCCTCTGTTCCCATGTTGCTGCAAATCATGCCATTTTGAGCTTTCTGACCCAGAGCACCCAATCTACTGAGAGATCGGCTTTGCTGCAACTGCTTCCACATTGCCCCTGCTGGGCCAAGGAGGGAGTGGGAAGAGCAGACACTCTTGTGCACCCCACGACTGGGAGATGAGTGCCTCCCCCACAAGAGAATTCAAAAGGAGCAGGTGCCAACACCACTTGAGGGATCCTATTGTAATAGCTTCAGTGGGACCTGTGTGGGGAAAGAGTCCCAACCCCTGTGGCCCTGAGTGCCAACTGGCAGAAAAAGCCTCCTGGCTCTGCATGCCACTCAGCAGAACAAGCCTCCCAGGCCCATGCATGGCCTGGCCCCTGCAGACCCATGCACCATGCGGGGATCTATGCCCCTGTGGATACATGCACCACCATGTTTGCGGTCCAGTACTCCACCAGAGACCTGCTAGTCACAAGCCACCCTCCACTGCACACCACCATTTCACCTGAACCTGAGTGGCATGAATGCCCCCAGCCCTGATACCTGTGGCCACTGCCTAAATAGCCTTATCTAGCAGCCGCTGCCACTTCTGTGGGGAGACCCATGCAGAGCGATCTCTCACGACACCCACCTCCAGTGAGAGGGATTCACTCAGACCCCCAACCAAGCTTCCAACCATGGACTGAGACCAACACACCACTCCCACAAAGATCCTTCAGCTCTGGCTTGGACTGTAACAAACAGGGGAATGAGACAACATAGAACAGCTACATTAGAGGATTTCAGTACATCTGCCCCCTCTTGCCAGATCAATCTTCTGGAAGAGGCACAAATGCACCATCTAGGGACCTCTCCTTCTTCTCACTAAATAGGAAAGTTCCCAGCAAAGGAGAGCAGGTACACCACAAACCTATCTACCCTTAATTGAGAAAAGAGGTTTTAGATGAGAAGAAATCAACAAGAGAATTCTGGCAACATGAAAAAAACAAGCTAGTTCAACAACCCCAAAGGATCACAATAGAACTATAGCAATGGACCCCAAACAAAAGGAAATTTTTGAAATGTCAGAAATGGAATTCAGAAAATGGATGCAAACAAGATAAATGGGACTGAAGAGAAAGTTGAAAGCCAACACAAGGAAGCTAAAAAATATATCAGGACATGAATGAAAAAAATAAAAAAGTCACTAAAGAAATAGAAAACATAAGAAAGGAAATAGAACCTAAAGAAATGAAGAAGTCATTTAGGGAATTTCCAAATACAGCAGAAAGCTTCAACAACAGACTAGACCAAACAGAAGAAAGAAATTCAGAACTGGAAGACAAGGCTTTCAAAATAACCCAGTCAGTCAAAGATGGAGAAAAAAGAATAAAGAATGAACAGTCATTCAGAGAAATGTGGGACTATGTAAAGCAAGCCAATATATGAATATAGATATCCCTGAGTGAGAAGAAGAAAAAGCAAAAATCATGCAAAACCTATTCAAGGGAATTATTGACAAAAACTTCCCTGGTATCGCCAGAGACTCAGATATCCAGATACAGGATGGTCATAGAAAACTGGGAAGATTCATAGCAAACAGGACATCTTCAAGACACATAGTCATTAACCTGGCCAAAGTAAAAATGAAGGAGCAAATTCTACAAGCTGCGAGATGAAAGCAACAACTAATTTACAAAGGAAAACTCGTTCTGCTAACGCAGATTTCTCAGCAGAGACCCTACAAAGCCAGAAGGGACTGGGACCACATTTTTAGTCTTCTTAAACAGAATAACTTCCAGCCAAGAAGTTTGTATCCTGAAAACTAATTTCCATAAATTATGGAGAAATAAAGACTTTTCCAGACAAGCAAACACTGAATTTGTCACTACCAGACCTGACCTACAGGAAATGCTCAAAGGTGCACTATACATGGAACTGCACAATAGATACCCACCAGGGTAAAAAAAAACCCCAAAAGTTAAAGCTCACAGCTCTTATAAAACAACAGAACAGAGAGAAGACAAAACAACAAGGTATCATTCAACATGACAAAAGAACAGTATCCCACATGCCAATACTAACAATGAACATGAACAGTCTTAATGCTTCACTTAAAAGACACAGACTGGCTGAATGGATAAAAAATCATAGCCTAAGTATACACCGTCTCCAAGAAACCCATCTAACTTGCAAGGAGTCACATAGATTCAAGGTAAAGGTATGGAAAAAATATTCTATGCAAATGGAAATGAAAAGCTAGCAGGTATAGCCATTCTTTTATCAGATAAATTGACTTTAAATAAAAAATAGTAAAAAACAAAAAGACAAAGATGGTCATTATATAACGATAAAGGTGGAAATTCAGCAAGAAGACACAACAGTCCTAAATATATATACAACTAACACAGGAGCTACCAGATTCATAAAACAAATTCTACTAGAACTATGCAAAGAAATAAACAATAGCATCATAATCACTGAGGACTTCAATACCCCACTGGAAAAACTGGACAGATCATGGAAGCAGAAAATCAACAAAGAAATACTGGATTTAAATGGGACTCTAGAACCTAATGGACATTTACAGAACACTCTACCCAAAAACTGTAGAACATACCTTCTTCTCATCCGCAATGGGACATTTTCCAAGACTGATCATATCTTAGGCCACTAAACAATTCTCAGCAAATTCAGAAAAGTTGAAATCATATCATGTATCTTCTCAGACCACAGTGGAATAAAACTGGAAATCAATTCCAAGAGAAGCTCTCAAATCAACACAAAGGTCATGGAAATTAAACAACCTGCTGCTGAACAATCCTTGGGTCAATGATGAAATTAAGATGGAAATCAAAAGATTCTTCAAACTAAACAACAAAGAGGATACAAACTTTCAAAATCTATGGGATACAGCCAAGGCAGTGATAAGGGGAAAGCTCTTATCCTTAAATGCTTACATCAAAAAGACACAAAGATCACAAATTATCAACCCAATGTCCACCTCTAGGAACTAGAAAAAGAAGAACAAATAAAACCCCAAACCAGCAGAAGAAAAGAAATAAAAAGCTCAGAGCATAACTAAATTAAATGTAAAACAAAAAAAACAAGACAAAGAATCAATGAAACAAAAAGTTGATTCTTTGAAAAGATAAACAAAATTGATAGACCACTAACTAGCCAGATTAACCAGAAATAGAAAAGACAGGACTCAAATAACCTCAATCAGAAGTGAAAAAGGAGACATTACAACTGATACAACAGAAATACACAATATCATCTGGGAATGCTACAAAAACCTCTATGCACACAAATGAGAAAATGTAGAGGAAATGGATAAATTCCTGGAAACACATGCCCTCCCAAGCCTGACTCAGGAAGAAATAGAAATCCTAAACAGACCAGTAATGTACAACGAGATTAAGGCAGTAATTTAAAAAATCTCCCAACAACAACAAAAAAAGTCCCAGACCACATGGATTTACAGCTGAATTCTATCAGACCTACAAAGAAGACCAGGCAAATATCTTGCAGAAATTATTCCATAACATTGAGAAGGAGGGAGTCCTTCCTGACTCATTTTATGAAGCCAGTATCACCTTGATATCAAAGCCAGGAGAGGACACAACAAAAAAAGAAAACTATAGAACAATATCCTGTGTGAACATAGATGCGAATTCCTCAACAAAATACTAGCAGACTGAATCCAATAGCATATAAAAAAGATAATTCACCATGATCAAGTGGGTTTCATTCTAGAGTTGCAAGCATGGTTCAACATACGCAAATCAATAAATGTGATTCACAACATAAACAGAATCAAAAACAAAGACCATAGAAGCATCTCAATAGATGCATAAAAAAACATTCAATAAAATCCAATACCCTTTCATGATTAAAAACCTTCAACAAACTAGGCATAGAAGGCACATACTTCAAAATTACAAAAGCCATATATGACAAACCCATAGCCAACATCATATTGAATGGGGAAAAGTCCATTCACCTTAAGAAGAGGAACAAGACAAGGGTGCCCACTGTCACCACTTCTATTCAATATAGTACTGGCAGTCCTAGCCAGAGCAATCAGGCAAAAGAAAGAAATAAAGAGCATTCAAATCAGGAAAGAAGAAATTTAACTATTCCTGTTTGCTGATGATATGATCCTCTATCTAGAAAACCCGAAAGACTTCTAGAATTGACAAATAAATTCAGGAAAATCTCAGGTTACAAAATCAGTGTATGCAAAGCAGTAGAATTTCTATATGCTAATAACGGTCAAGTTGAGAGTCAAATCAAGGACTCAATACCATTTACAATAGCTACAAAGAAAATAAAATACCTAGGAATATATTTAGCCAAGTAGGTGAACAATCTCTACAAGGAGAACTACAAATACTGATGCAAGAAATCATAGATGACACAAACAGACAGATAAACATCCCATGCTCATGGATTGGTAGAATCAACATTATTAAAATGTTTGTTGTGACCCAAGTGATTTACAGATTCAATTGAATTCTCATCAAAATACCAACATCTTATTTCATAGATCTAGAAAAAGTAATCCTAAGCTTCATTTGGAACCAAGAAAGAGAGCAAATTGCTAAAAATAATCTGAAGCAAAGAGAACAAATCTGGAAGCATCCCATTACCTGACGTCAAATTACACTACAAGACTATAGGAACCCAAACAGCATGGTACTGGTATAAAAGTAGACACATAAACCAATAGAATAGAATAGAGAACCCAGAAATAAAACCATATAGCTATGAGCAACCTATCTTTGACAAAGCAGACAAAAGCATACATTGGACAAAGGATGTGCTATTCAATAAATGGTTCTGGGAAAATTGGATAGCCACATGCAAAAGAATTATTGGACCCATATCTTTCACCACATACAAAAATTAATTCAACATGGATTAAAGACTTGAATGTAGGCATGAAAGCATAAAAATTATAGAAGAAAATGTAGGAAAAACTCTTCTAGACATAGGTCTAGGCAAAGAATTTGTGACTAAGATCCAATAGGAAAATACAGGAGGAACAAAAATAAATAAATGCGACTTAATTAAATTAAAAAGCATCTGCACAGCAAAGGAAATAACAGAGTAAACAGGCAACCTACAGAATGGAAGAAAATATTCACAAACTATACATCTGTACCTATTGGGTACAATGAATGAATGCTGTCCTGGTGGCAGTTACACTGAAAGCCCTGATTTCAGCATTATACAAAAATATTTGTACCCTCTTAACATTTTGAAAGTAAAAAAAAAAAAATTGAGTCTATTTAGGAAACATTAAATACAAAAGCTGAATTTATTTTAAGGACGTATTTGAAATCATGTTTATTATTACCAGCCCCTATACACGCAAGGCAGTCATTCACTCCACAGAGACTTGGCAAATAGCAGAAGAAGATATTTCCAGAGAGTTTTGTGGTAGCAAGAAAAAAATATTCCTCTATTATCAATTACCATAATAGGATAAAATAAAATTATCTCATGATTATCTGCTAACATCTCATCATTGTGAAATGTTGAAAACACACCATGTTTTATGGCATCATTATTTTTAAATAGTCCTAAAATAATATGATAAATTATTTCCACTTTAAATAAAAGTATGACTACATTTAAAAAAAGAATCCATATCTACAAGCATGATGCTCTGTAAGGCACTATTTATTCTGTACAATCCCTACTCCATTCTAAATAATCACAATTAAATATGAAAAGCAGTTTTAATGACAATAGTTTAATAATGAGACAGATTTGTCCTCTAACTCCTGCTACATCATGGTTGGAATAATGAATATTTCAGAAATACTGTGGTCAGTCAATGGCCTGCCATTTATAAATCTGCACCTTCCTTGGCTCAGAGAGGAACTGAGCCACCTGGGGTTCTCCTGCCTCAGAGGGGAGATGAAAGCCCCAGGACAATTTCATAGGCTTAATATTCCTTTTACAGTCAGCTCTGCACTACCAAACCCAATTTTGATTTTAATAAAATTATCTCATGTTCTAACCCTAAGTGGAGATGCCATTTAATCATTCTTTTGAGAAATAAATGTACTGGTAAGAGGAGCTTTTTAACAAAATAAATTGTTTATATTCTAGTGGAGATGGAACAATAACAATAAAAATGATGAAAAAAATTCCAAATTAAAAAAATTTTCTGTTTCATAAAAATAACTTCTTCTGTTCTAAAAATCAAATCGGTATAATCTCTGCAAGGCTCCGTCTCTGGAGACTCGTGTCTCTAAGTAGTAGAAAGCTTACATCCTCATCTTGGTCCCCACGCTTTGGCTGGATACTTTCCTCATCTTGAAGTGATCCCTTGATTGTTCTTCCTGCTCTCCTTTAGCATCTTCCAAAATGCACACAAAGCAGGTAAAAATCTTAGGCCACAAAGTTAGGTATGCAAGAAATATAGCATGTTAACGTTTTTATATGAGTTAACTTTATTTCAAATTAGGGGCTCCCTCCTGCCAAACTGACAGGAAGTTTAACGTTCAGACACCATGAGCTCTCTCACCACTCCCTCGTGCTGATGCGGCTGGGACTGGGTTAAGGTCCCACGACCTCACACCCCGAGCATTGGGGAATTCTGTCCATGGTTGCCACATGATTACTGGTGATTGTGCCCATCATTAGTCATCTGTCCATGGTTGTTCCAGTTCACACAGTTCTCAACTCTGCTGCTTTCAAGCCGCGTGGGGGCTTCGCAGATCTTGGGAGAGGTTGAGAAGCCCTGGCTAGGAATCCAGCCCCTGCACTATCATCGGGCCATTCTCTCTGAGATCATATCATGTCCCTGGAAGCTGCAGGGAGCAAGGCTCGGGGGCCCACAGACTTCCCACCAAAGCTCCCACCCACCAGACTCTCAGCTTAATCTGGGCAATGCCTTTTCTCTCAAACCTGACTCCCTGGGTTCAGGTGTTTGGAATCAAAAATCATACTTTCTGCAAATAAGAAACCATAAGTTATGTGCTTGAATGTAGACAAGTGAAGAGATGCAGGGAGAAACCCCACACATTAATGTCTTTACGTGGTCTCACTACACTGACCTCAGTGCAACCAAACCAGAAAATAATTTAAGATATTGATGCTTCTCTGTTTATGCATCTCAGAAGAAAATGTTGTTCTCTGCAGGCCAGAGTGAGTGGACCTGGAGTTGGGGTCTCAAGTGGCCCTGCTGCCAGGGTCCTGGAGAGATTCATTCCTCTGGCTGCTGCAGCCCTTGAGAAAAGGCCAGAGTGACTGGATGTGCCATGTGGAGAAGGCTCAGCTCCATCCGTGGATCAGTGTTGGAATTGTTATTTCATTTTTGCTAATTGATCAATGCTAACATGTAAATATCATTTATCAATATAAATAATTTGTCTCCAAAGTATAGTTTACAAGCAGATATTCTCTTTTTGTGACTTGATCTTTTCACTACTTTAGGGAATGCAGTATTATAAGCTACCTTGCTTTCATTGCTACACTCTTTGGAAGGCATCAAGTGGCAACTCAGAAATCACCATCTTATGCAGACTCACATTCTTAGTGGAAGACCAACAAAAACAAAGACTCAGGCAGTACCTGCAAAACCCTCCCCCAAGGACCCTGCACACAGTTGCACTTTGTCTTCTGTAATAACATAGTGATTGGCCAGCAGATGTTTCTTGAAGACCTGTGCACTCTTTAGTGTCTAAACAACAGGACAAATGGTTACAAGCATCCTTAATTCCTGTCTATAGTTTTAGCTTTCTTTTCTCTTTTTGTAATCTATGCAATTTAGAGAGCTACCTTAAATTCTTTTCTGAAACAAGGCTGGGTGTAAGTAAATATAACAGAAACCATGTACAACTACTAGTTTCCAGCCATTGTGGCAGAATAATTCTGCAGACAGCAAGGATAGGTCAGGCTCCTCAGTAGCCAAGGTCAAAAGCAGCCAGGATTCCTATCTCCAAAGTAAAGAAGACCCATTATGAATATGACGAGGACAGTCTGGTAGAGAATTAAGCCCATGCTGGAAGCCAAGAGGATTCTATTATAATACTAGATCATTAAATATGAAATGTCTAATTTTGAATCAAAATTGTAGTTTAGTATATCTCAAACAAGATGCAGTACAATTAATCAAAGTATGTGCCTAAACTATCCACACGGTTTTGCCATCTTAACGGTAGCTTGTTTATGCCAGCAGTGAAGAAGCCTGGAGAGCAAGTGGCGATGAAGTCACCAAAGCCGTTTTCCACAGGTTGTTGAGAATTAAATGTTTTTCCTCACAAGAAGTGGTCTAAAACCTGGAAGAAGTGGTAGTCAGTTGGTACAAGATCTGATGAGTACAGTATATGACTGAGAGTTTCCAAGTCCAGCCTCTATGGTTTGAGCAGTGTTGTTTGTGTGATATGTGGTCGAGTGTTGGTTGTCTTGCAAGAGGATTGACTTGTCTCTATTGACCAATCTCAGCTGCTTAATCACATGCATCCTCATCATTTCACCCAACTGGTTGCAGTAGACATCGCTGTAATTGATTGACCAGGTTTCATGAAGCTGTAGTGGATAATACCAGCACTGGACCACCAAACAGACACAAGTAGCTTTTTTGGATGAATATTTGGTTTTGGACTATGTTCTGGCACTTCATCTTTACCCAACCATTGTGCTGAACACTTGTGATTGTCAAAAAGAATCCATTTTTCATCACGTTGTAACAATAGGTATAGAAATGGTTCACCTTTATGTCGTGACAGCAAAGAAAGGCAAGCTTCAAGACAATTTCTCTTCTGAAGCTCATTTAATTCATGCTGAACCCATCTACACAGCTTCTTTACCTTGTTGATTTGTTTCAAATGATCCAATATTGTTGGAATAATAATGTCAAACCTTGCTGCTAATTCATGCATAGGTTGAGATGGATTCACTTCCACTACAGCTTTCAGCTCATCATTATCCACCTTGGTCTCAGGTTGTCCACGTGGCTCATTTTCAAGATTAAAATCTTCAGAATGGAACTTCTCAAACCATCGATGTACTGTGCATTCATTAGCCAAATCTTTCCCAAACACTTCATTGATATTTAGAGCTGTCTGTGCTGCATTGGTTCCACAATGGAACTCATATTCGAAAATAACACAAAATTTTGACTTATCCATGGTTTCACAAAAATTGCTCTAAAAAAATTTGAAAGATAATCACAAGCCAAAACGTATGTTTGAAAGATTGAGGATGTACCTTCACAATAAAAATAAGACAAGTGTCAAAGTGAAATGTCAGAGATATCAACTGTCAAACTTAGTATTTAAGGAAATCGGACATTTCATACTTAATAACCTAATACGATCCCACAGAAGCCTTTGAAACTTATGAAAACTGGATCATTCATATATCCATTTGTCCATCCAACAAACATTTATTGATCATCTAGAACATAGCAGATGACTGTGCTAGAACTGGCAATGATTAAAAGAGGAATATTCTGAAGCCAACAAAATAGAAAAAGCTAAATAGCAAGATCTACTGCAAAGGTACCATGTGCTCAAAAAACCTCAGTTTTTTTTGTCCTCTTGTTCCATTCTATGCTGATATTGATGTTAATGACAATTATAATGGATAATAATTGGTCCTTTACATACATTGTCTCATGTAATCTTCAAAATAACCCTGACACCCTGAAAAGGATTACTAGATTTTACAGATACTGCCAATCAAGACAGGGTAAATGGATGCGATAGTTCCCTTAGCTACTACACCACAATCCCACCGAGCCATTCCCACACATACACACACTCAAGATAAATGATGGGCTAAATATATGATGAATACTTGCCAAAAACAATCACCTTCCAAATATCTCTTACCTCCTGAGCTTGATATATATTTACCTATTAACACCCTACGATGTACTTATTTCTCCCTTGTGGCATATTTCTAATAGCTTGAATTGCCAAAAGTAAAAACCAAAAACCGCGGTGGCTGCTGAACTTCCCATCAGCCTGTGGGTGCTGAGATCATCCTTGAGTTCCTCAGTACATGCTCTGTGTACCACTCTGCTCTGGTCCTGCCTCTGTCCTGGTTTTCTGGGCAGAGTAGTGATGGAGGATATCAAACACCTGGACCAATACACTGCTTCATGTTGATAAGGGAAAGTAAATCCTTGCCCAGAAATGGCATTTGCCAGTGCTAGACTGCTTTTAATCCCAAGTCATGGTTGGTCTGAGTGCAGTGGTGTTTACAATTAACTGATCACAACCAGTTACAGATTCCTTTGTTCCTTCTCCACTCCCACTGCTTCACTTGACCAGCCTTAAAAAAAAAAAATCCTAAGCCACTATTGATATAAACATATACTGGTCACCATAAGAAAAAATAGGCCAGAAGCTGCCTGAACTTAGAATTGAACCCCAAAGTCCAACATTTTAGGCTGTACAATATTATCAATAAGTTATGTTTTTGTGTCTCAGTTGTTGTAACTGAAAATGGGCATAACTCTATTCACTACTTCCTTTCAGAGTTTTTCTCAAGCATACTAATAATATTAAGTTCTTTTAATCCCTTGGTTTAAATGTTTACATGAGTCACCCAGCATAAAATAATATTTAATGTTATTCAGACATTCTGATAACTGCATTTGTCTTTTGTCAAACCCTATCCCCACAGTATTTCCATCTCAAAATAAGTATAGACCAGGCTGATATCTTGAGAAGAAATAACCAACAGGCAAAATTATAAACTAACATCTTATGAATGTTTCTACTTCTAAAACTAATTATTGTTAAAGTAAGGCCATGTCATGTGATAGTATTGCCTTCCTACTAGGAAATGAAACTGAAGAACACATTAAACTCATCACATTTACTTCATTAATGGCCATTAATGACCTGTAATCAGGCAGAATTCATTTGCAGAATAAATACACAGACTTCAATTTGTTTATTTTTCTTTCTGCTGTCAACATTAACCAATGTTGTCATCACTGTATTTGCATTAGGCCTGAGGAAAACGTCTTTTCTGCATTAGAATATAGGCCCTGCTGGAGGACAGCAAGCATAAGTCAGGCTCTTCCCCTTTCTACCCTCAAAGCACTCCTAGAGGGGCTTGCTGTGCACTGTTGACTCTAAATACATCGTCCTATCTATGGAAAGATGATGCTACCAAGTTGAAAATGCATGTGGAGTTACCTAGCCCTATGAAGGATTCTATAGCAATATGCTTCCGATTCCTATTTTACAATTACTTCCTTTAGACCACGAATTTCCCAACTCCTTCTTTCTATTTGGGTCTCTTTAGGGCAGCAGTTAGTTTATTTTCTCTTCATTAAAACAAAACAAATATGTTTTCCATCAAGATGAAAACTTTCTGGGATCAGGCTGCTGAGATTTCTCCTGAGCATTTCCAGTTTTTTTAAGTAAATGTAAAGACACCGTAATGCAGAACTGCTGTGTGTATAGAGGAAGGAAATGGAGCGGTAGTGAGTCAAAAGGTCGATTTTCATCAAATGCCTCAAAGGAATTCCTTGTGGTTCTTCAGTGGAGAGAGAAGTAACATTCATTAAAGCCATGTTATTTACACAGTTGGTTTTTATAACAAGCTTCTCATTGCGGTCCCAGGCCAAAGACACTAAAAACAAAAATCCAGGAAGATAAAAACCTAGTTTAAAGTGGAAGCTAATTTCAAAGAAATGAAAAAGAGAGTGCTTATTAGCATGTGTTCCTCAGGAAAATGCTTTCTTTTCTTATATGGTCTCTGTTATACCAGATGGGCTTTCCAGTAGATGCAAATTCATCACTGTGCTTAGAATTTCCTAGAGTAGGGCCCTTTCGTGGGCATTCTCCTGTAAGATGTTAATTATCAATACAGAAAACTTTTCTTCTTAATAATACTAGTCATATACAGTTGCCTTTACTTATACTTTATACTTATACCTGCTAGGTTAAAAAGGACTTCTCTAAAAAAGCATACCAAAAGGCAAATTAATCATATTACAAGCTGTTAGTTTCCTATCTCGATACTCAACTACCATTGAAATCCATATATCAAATTTGACCTTTTCGTATTTCTTTAATACAAGAGACTTCAACTGGCACACTATAACCTTTGGAGCTGAGGATCTCATAAGAGTTGCTATGTATCAGTGTAGTCATCCTCCATTATTATAGTAAATAGGTTAGACTTTTTTTTTAATGTTTCCCAGAAGTTTTTTCAAAGATTGAATCGAAGTATGAAAGATAATTGTTTTCTTCTGAAAACAGTAAGCATGACCAAGGAATGCAAAGAAAGGGACAGAGCATATTTCTGTTATTAGGCAATCTTGCTATTCTATACCGAATAGTCTAGACCTTTACTTGGAATTATATCTGGCACTGGGTGCCTCAAAGAAGAGTCATATAGAGGGTTTGAACAAGAGTCATAATTATGGTTGGGAATCAAAATGAAATCTAGGAGGAAAGGACTGGAGCCATTCTGGAAGTTAGGAATCTGAGTTGTAACAGTGGGTTTCAAGTACCAGGAGGCAGGAAATTATAGTTAGCTCATTGTCATCTCAGTGGAGACAGACCAAGAAGCTTCCAATGCACCTTTAAACAAGGTGAGTTGATTGCAAGAAGGGAGCTATTTCTTTGACTCTTGGGTGGTTCCGCTGTAGAACAGTCAGGCCAGATGAGCAGTGCTAGGACCAGAATGGGGAAGAAGCCCCTCCCCAAGTGTCAGCAGGAAGTTGAGATCCTCTGCATGTCAGGTGTGCCTCCTTTGCCTCATTGCTGAGCCTGCGGTTTCTTGCTTCTTAATCGTTTATCTCCGTTGTCCTCCTTGACTTGACTGTTAGGGTCCAGATGACAGACAAGAATTCTGAACACCTCCACCTTACTGCTTCCTCTGAGGACTCAGAGCTAAATGAATGATTCTAATTCTCAGAAAGAAGAGCCAAATTTTTTCATGACTGCCGTGAAAGGAGATTACACAATATTTCTTCAGAGGCCTTTACAAGTAGTTGCTGCATGGTGCAAATGGGAAAAACAGGACAGATTTCTCATGAGGGCTGGACCAGATGGCCTGTGCGAGTGCTCTCAGAGTCCTCCCTGGATGTCGATTCCAAGAAAAAAAAAATCACTGCTGGGCTTCTGTTTTGGTTTCCAATCTGGGTAACTGAAAATCAACCTGCAATAAGGATTTTTCAATGTATTTCAGTTCTGACTTTTAGGAGCAAGCTTTTAAAGTAATCTCTAAAACAATGTGGAGGAGAGTTAAGTATGTTCAGCACAGAATGCCCAAATGAGCATTTCCTATCCAGTGTGGAGATCCCCAATTATCTGTGCCCATGGCTTTGTAGGTCTTTCTCAGACACCAGTGCTTGAGACTCTGTGACACTAAGCACAGTACCATTTGGAAGTTGATTATGTCCAGCTTCAAGACACGTGTCAGTAGAGACCTGCTGTGGAAGCACATTGGGGTCCTCGTGGCTCTGCAGGAGATGGAGAAAGCTGGTCTGGCTCCCTCAGAACACAGCAGGGCTTTGCTTCTTCTAGAGATAAAAGCTTCAGCTGCAGATTGTGCATATGTAGAGAAGATATTGTCTTTTCTAGAAGCATTTCACATACTGTGCTTCTTTCCTGTGTTAAAAATGGGGCCTAACCAAGAAGCTGCAATGTAGAAGCTCAAGGAGCATAAGGAACCTTATCCTTGCCTTTGGAGTCAGGAGACCTCAGTATGGCCTTGGCCTTCTCCTTGGCTTTGTCTGACCAAGGAACTGGCCATTCTGTATAAAATAAAATGCCTGCACTAGATGGCATCTAAAGTTTCTCAACACCATCCATTGCTAATGCACTCATTTCTAGGTATCATCTAGTATTAATGATTTTCAGTGTTGATATGGAAATTTAAAGACTTTTGCCTTAAATTCTTCAGGTTCTATCACTCTATTTCCTAATTCCGAAAAGAGTGGAAAACTTGTTACAAAAATGTCTTTTTACATTAAAACATGATTAACTTGCAACATCAAATCATTTCTTATTATGTCTAATAACTATGTGAATGGCTTTGAAATTCTTGAAGGACAAGTATTGATCAATGCTTCTGAATTCAATTCTCCTCATAAGGGGGTCTTCTTTCCTAAAAGAGTTTCGTTTTGTTTTGTTTTGTTTTTTCTGGAATACTCAAAGAAATCAACAGTCCTATATTTTGATCAGATTCACTGGACCCAGATCTCATACTGTTCATGAACTGATATACTGAGGATAGACTATGAATTTCATGACATGAATTTGAAAAATCAAAGTGAAATTTAGGAATTTGATTTTCCTTTTGAACGTGATGGGATGTTTTTCTTCCTCTCAGAACATTTCTCAAATTACCATAAATTGAAATGTTTGCAAAAATTAAGAAAAAATAATTTCTCTAAAATGAGTGTACTTCTAAAGAGGATCATTGAGTGGATTTGGGATTAAGGACTCCATATGTAGCAACCAAATTGAAGCCAGCAGCTAGAAAACGAGCTGTTTCTGGAAACTGCTTGAATCGATTCCTCCATATGCATGTGCATGCACACGCATGCGCACACACAGGCCCACAGACCCAGACCCCCCTACACACACTTCTAAAACCATGGAAGTGGAGCAATGTTTGCCTGATAACTTCCAGGAGGCTCCCTCTCCTCCTACCATTTTCTCACCATCCCATGGATGCCAGACTTCTGACTGGTGCCTTGCAGAGGTGGAATAAACTCTGTGAGATTGAATCAGCAACTAATTTTTAGGAAGGTTTCTCCACCTCCCCATTCTCACCATTTTGCCTTGAGGCGGAGAAGAAAGTCCACACCCATGAGTGTCAGTGGAAATGGCAATGGTATTCTTTACCAAAAAAATAAAAATAAAAAAACACAACAACAAAACCAAATTGGCATTTTAAGTAACCAACTGCTCTTTTCTCTGGACTAAAATCAAATATTTCTATTTGAAACACAGCCACAGAGCTAGCTCTTCTCTTCCTCCTTTTCAGCCCACCTATTTCCTCCCACTTTTCCCCATACGGAGATTCACATGCACACACACACACATGCACTCAGTGCCTTTTATGTAATCGGCTGACAAGATTGATCTTTCACTTGAATTGCTTTGATTCAAAATCTACCCACCATTCGTGGGAGGTAAGGAACAGTGGATGCAGTGAGTGCTTTAATAAAGAGGCTGTGAAAGGAATGGCATGGGAAAGGCATGTGGTATCTGGTCTGAGTCTTCCATATAGTCTTGATTCTTTAAAGGAAAATAGAGAATGCCATAGAATTCAACCTGAATTTTCTTATTTCAAGCCTACAACTCTTACATGCTTTCTTTTCTTTTTTTTTTTTTCTTTTTTTGGAACAACTGCCAGTTTAATCCTTTATTAACAGAACTTTGTAACCAGACACTCTGCTTAAAAATCCTTAATAGTCCCTCTATTGCTGTTGTTTCCTTATGTTTCCACAGCTCACCTTGGCCTCAGAGTGCCATAATCCAACCCTTTGTTACGGCCACAAGAGTCTCTCTCACGACTTCCCTGCATAAACCCTCCAAGGGAAATAAAAAGCCAATCTCAATACCTACTATTCATTTATATAATATTCTTGAAACAACAAAATTATAGAAATGGCTTAAAGATTGGTGGTTACCAAGGGTCAGGAATTGGGGAAGAGTTAGCGGATGTGGCCAGAAAGGGACAGCCTGAGGGAGACTTGTGATTATGGAGCCATTCTGATTCTTTACTGTGGTGGTTACACAAATCTATACACGTGATAAAGCTGCATAGACATAGAAACACACACGAATGAATACATGTATAACTGGTAAAATATGAATAAATTCTGTGGATTGCACCAAAGTCAATTTCCTAGTTTTGATATCGTGCTATAGTTAAGCAAGATGTTACCCCTTGGGAAAATTGGAATTTAAGGGTACAAGGAAATTCCATTTATCTTTTTTTTTTTGCAAATTTCTGTGAATCTATAATTATTTCAAAAAAAATTTAATAGTAAAGTGTGGTTAACCTAAAGAAATGGAAAAAGGTAGAGTTTTTAGTGGAATTTAAAGATTATTTTTCAGACTATTTTTTTGTAAAGAATTATCTTAAAAATTTCAAAGCATGTTTTATGTAACCATAGAGCATAAAGTTATATTTACATAGATGTATATGTTGCAAATAAAGTTTTTCTCAATGATATTGCGTCCATCACATTCCAATTGTTCTAGAACTAAAATAACAACTTTAGAATGAGGAGGAGGGAGTTTATCAGTATAAATGTGCTCAACTCTGAATGACTAAAGCTCTGAAACCATGTCAAACACTAGTAGCTGGATCATTCTAAAAAGTTTTATATATAAAAAAACCTCAACCAACCAAACATGCAAAAACAAATAAACAAATCTGCCTTAACTTCTGTTCTGAGTGATTTGCTCTTCTTAGGATGAGAGGTTCATGAATGTACCTACATCTATCATGTGTAAATCTACGGTGTATGGTTGTAGAGTATACATCAAACTAACACAGTGTGATGAACTCTGAGATTAAAAATGCCCACAAAGCTAAAACAAAAGAACTCTCATGCATTAACAAAGCACAACCGTGAATACTCTAAGAGTGGGGGTATAGAGAAAGAAAGGTCGGTTAATGGGTACAAATGTACAGTTAGATAGAAGGAATACATTCTAATGTTTGATAGCAGCGTAGGGTGACTATAATTAAGAAAAATATAGTGTATATTTCAAAATAGCTAGAAGAGAGGACTTGAAATGTTTCCAACACACAGAAATGATAAATACTAGAGATGATGGATACCCTAAATACGCGGACTTGATCATTACACATTCTATGTATATAACAAAATATCACGTGTACCTGCATAAATATGTACAAATATTATGTGTTGTAAAAACCTCTAAGAAATAGAATAGTCCTGTATTATTTCCATGCAGGATAGTCCCCAGTACAAACATTAGGTAGAATCTTATTCTCTTGAGCTAACAGTAGCATTTGAATAGCAGAATGTTGTAGTGGATTTTTTCTCATCTTCAGCTTTGAAACAATAACCAATTTTATGCAAGATTCTTGCACGATAATGGTGTGAATGTAATAGCAGCTTTAAGCATTTTATTCTTGTAGAATTTAGATGTTTTGCATAAATGTATATTAATTCTTTCTAAAATTCCAATTCCATGAGTTCTTGATTAATGGATGATAATCATAGGTGATGATAATGAGTTGGGCTTTAAAACTCATAAGGCATTACATAAGTAGAAGGCATTCTATTTATTGATCAGGGTTATAAGTGGGTCCTCAACTGTCAGGTAGCTCCTTACATCAGGGCTGGACCTGAAAGAAGTCCCTGAGATAACAAAATAGGTGGCAGATATGGGCACGATTACTCACACCCCAAGATGCAATCATTAATTCTGGAACTAAAGTAGAGTTGGTAGCCTTCAAAATGGATAAAATAAGTTGGCCCAGACATGACTATCACCCCCCAAAACATAGCCTTCATAGGAATGTCTCACAATAGATGATTCTATTATTTGTGTTTCTTTTCTGGCCTCTGCACCTTTGTGTACCCAGTCCTAGTAAGCTTCCTGTTACTGGGTAGGGGTTCAACAAGTATTTGTTGACTCTATTGACTAAATGAATTCATCTTCCCTCAATGACACCATTGTTTGACAATTTTTGAGTGGTAGCCCCTTTTCAAATTCTGATGAAAGCTATAACCCCTCCTCAGAAAAATGCACAAAAAGACAATATTTTTGATCATCTAGGGTATTTATGGATGCCCTGAAAGCTCTGCCTGTGGAAACCATTTTCAAGGATGAGAATATTGTTATGACCACAATTAGCCACTAACTTCCCATTCTAGCTCTTTCAGGCATTCTAGGTGTTGTTTACCCCAGTCAATTACCTTCCCCATTCTATGGCATTGTCTATTATTTTCTGCTATTTATCACTAACAAATAGTTTATATATGCATATTATATTTTAGTGACAGTGTAAAAAAGGGGATAATTTGGCTAATGAAAGATATTTCTATCAGTTTTGATAAAGTATTAGTATATAGTTAGTCTCCCTCCCCCTTTTAGCCATAAGAAAGCTTGGTGTACATTTGGCATAATCTCACAATCTCTTTCCTAAAGGTCATTCACAGTAGAATTTGAAAGAGAGGAGCAAGTCACATTCACACACACAAGCCGTCTGACTGTCATAGATGGAGTGGATTAGAATAAGAAGGCAAGTGGAGAAGAGGCATCTTGTTTAGTCACCATCAACAATGAATAACTCAAAGTATACTGAAGACCTCAGATGGCTTTTTATAAGAGAAGAGCTGTCTTCAGTTGCCAGTCATGACAGGTACCCAAGAATCTTGTTCACGCACTGAACTTTTGGGAAACAGAGACAGTTATCACCCAATCTGAGTTGACCTGTGCTACCAGAAAAACCTTAATGGAAATCTCCTGACTTCCAAAAGCCCTCATAAAATGAAACTCTTCCAACACAATCATCCACAAGCAATTATGAAACTCTGCCACAGGAAATGAAGGGTGTTACTTTTTATTTCTTCTAGTACAAAGAGAAAGTTCCTAGTGCTGCTAAAGTGCTCGAGGCCACAATTCAAACCACCTTCTGTGATCTGCCTTAACCCCCACTGTCTAGTTCCTGGGGACCTTGCCCAAGAAAGCAGCAGCTCACCTCCATCTCAGCAACTGAACTGCATGCAGAGCAGCACTGTGTCTACAGGGCAGGGGCTGTGTGTGTGCCCCAGCAGCAGCAGTAGAAAATACCAGTGCACTCGAGATTGCAGTCTCATTTAGAGAACTGTTATTGTAGGTCCCCACTCTCCATCATGGGAATATTGCGAAAAGCAAAGGCACTCACACAGCTGATGCTTCAATGAGTAGACCAGAGTCAGGCTGCTTGCATTTGTACTGCAGTTGGGGCAAAGAGCTTTAGCTATGGTTCTTTTGCTTTTCCCTATTCAAGGGCTTTATCTCTTAATGGCTCAAAAATATATCAAAACAACAGTGCTTGACATTTTGCAATGAGAAACTTTCCTGTATCTCTGCAAAGAAACTTTTTGCAAGGGCAACTTTTATAGAAATGGGTTTAAATGATTATTTTAGCAACCCCACATGGAAAATACAAGGTTAGATGTGCATTATTTTAACTAAAGTAAATTCATCCTATCCTAAAGCCTGGTTCCTAACAAAGACAAGCTATGGTTAAATGTAAGCAATTAACAAAACATATCTGCCAACTGAAGTAATCAAAGCCTTTGGAAGATGTGTCAGTAGCTTCTCTCCTCTACATCCACAAACACTTTCAGAAACTAGAGACACAGTAGTTTTAAGAAACAAAGTCAGGAGGGTTTGGTGCAAAGCAAATGTAATATGGAGACAGGAGTCACATAATTGAATAATGAAATTTTCTACTTATCAAATTTAAGTCTTTCCCTATTAGAGAGAGCATCAACTATTATCAGGAAAATTTCCAACTATGGAAAGCAACATAGAGTAAGAGGGAGCTAAAAATTTATAAGGAAACTAGTAGTATTGCAACAATTGACTTTTTTCTCTATATTTCACAACAAGGTCTATATTTTATTTCAAGCAGTAATTTAGGTATAAGTATGGCAGTGTTCAATCTAATTTCCCATTATAGATGTTTCTTTCTTCAACACCTTCCTTAAAAACTTTGCATAGCATCTGTTACCTTCGTCTTTCAAAAGATAAATAAGAGTGTAGTAGTAGAGGGGAAACTATTTTTGATAGTATAATCACAGAAAATACAGTCTTTATCACAAAATAGAACAAACACGTTTGCTATTGAAAAACTACCCTGATCTAAATACCAGTTTCCAGCAGTTGTATTTTTCTCTGCGGACTGGAATTTATACAGCTTCTAAGGTGTTCATAACACTATAGAAAATGGGACACATTTAAAAAAATCATACACACACACACACACACAGCCACCCTGGGCTTTTTTATCCTCCTAAGGAGCTATTTTAGAAACACCTGAGCATTCTAAAATAAGCAACCCACCGATGCGTAAGTCACTTTTCAAAACCGAGGAACTGCCTCCACTGCACCTGTATAGAACCCGGAAACCCCGGGCAGAGGGAATCTTACATCCATACCTATATTTCATGCCAGTCTGCTTTGCGGTGGACTCTTTGAGAGAAATGTGATGCTGAGGGGTGAATGTCCCCAGGCTGCGCGCGATGATAGCGACCGTGCGGAATTTGGCCCGGGCTGCGTTCACCACATTGGGGGCGGTGGAGCTCTGCTTGCTCAGAAGTCGGTCCTCACCATTCCGACTCTTCAAATTGTGCTCTGTGCAGGCTATGGAGACTTGCATTGCTTCCCCGGGCAGCGCACGGGCCCTCTCAGAACCCCAGAACACAGGCAGTCACGAGAGGTTGAGCAGTTGGGAGGGTTTCTGCTCGTCTTTTAACCCTTCCTTGCTCCCCTTCCCGGGGGTGCCGTCAGAGGAGTCCTGGCGGGTGACTTCAGAGCCGGCAAAGTGGCACGAGTGGCTGCGGTGCCGGACAGAGTCCCGGGGACCCGGACTAAGAGAAGTAAACAGCCAACCCCGAAGTTGTCACAGCAGCTGGAGGGTGGGTCAGGCTCGCAAATCTTCCCAGGCTCTAATCTCGGCTGATTAAACAGCCAAATCCATGCAGTCGGGAGGCTTTTGCAAAAGCCTAGAGCGGAGCATTCATGGTGACTGCACGCAGCCCTGCCCGGAGCCAGTCCGCGCTGTCTGAATGCGGGCTCGCTTCTGGGAGATGGCTCAAATCAACGCAGGCTTACCGCAAGATGCGCCGCCAGCATCCTCTGGACCACAGGCAGGATGCTCAACTGGCGCGCAGAGCGCCCCGAGGAACAGCTAATCGCAAGCGGGTCCCCGCGGACCGGTGGTCTCCATCCACTCCTGCCGTCAGCTCCCTCCCTCCTCCGCTCCGGGAGGACGTGGGGCTTCTCAAGACCCCTCCCCACTCATTCTAGGGCGAAAGCCTGGATGGCTGAGCCCGCACTGACACTGGGTTGCAGCTGCACGGAGGAGCAGGCAGATCCGTTGAAGGAGCTCTTTGCCTTTGTGTGAGATGGGAAAGCAAAGATCACTTTCACCAGACCCTGGCTGTAGCAGGGAGGGCTGCTCCATAAAGAAGGGCTCTGCCCAGACTCAAACCAAATCCCCTCCGCAGCACAACAGTTGGAACTGGGGAAAGGCAGAGAGGGGGTGCTTCTGCCGCGGAACACGCCAGTGAATTAACACGTGAATACTCTGTGACTGGCTTGCTAAGACAAGGCTTGGAATCCCTGCTATTAGCCTTGTCAGGGTTCATTTTCCCTCTGCACGTCATTTTCTTAAGTAGGTAAGTTTGAAGTTTCCTGAAAAGCTACAGTGCAGACTTTTTGGAGTCAAGTCTGCTAACTTACTGGAAAATCTATGCTGGCTCCCAGAGAAGGGACTAGGATTGGAGAGGGGCAGCAATTCAGCACCACCCAGGGGGCTGCACTAAGTGAGCAGCAGGTCCCTAGCATCCCCTCCCCAAGGTCCAGGCAGGTGGCTGGGACCACACACACTGCCGGCTGATCATCTGTGTCCGGCTGGTGAGAAGAAGCAAGAATTCCAGCTCAGAAATGGGCAGCAAGACACCCCTGTGGACTGTGAACCAGCAGAAGGCAGGTATGTCAGAGGCAAAGCAACTGCTCAATAAATGTGGTTGAAAAAAACTAAGCACCAGTTGTCTGGCAATTTCCCTTTCTGTTTGAAATGCATGGAAACCAAACCCCTCTCATAGATTTACTTGCAATAAAAGTATGATTTCTGCAAAATCAGCTTTCTAAATGTGATCCTCAACAGACACTGTCAAGCAAAAAGAAATAGCATTTAAATCAACAACATTTGCGAACACCATCTCTATATTAGGCAATAAAGATCAATATGGAGAAAAAAAATGAAACACTGTCCCCCTCCTCAAGGAACAGGCAATCTGGATGGAAAAGACAACACATTCAGTCTTAAAGGGGCTAATTAACAATGTTGGAAGACACATTAGAATCTGTCTGAATGAGTGATACAGACACTAAGTATACTAGACAGAAACAGGAGGAATTTCAGGAGGTGGAGAAAGTTCTTCATTTTGATTCATTCCCTACATTTCTACTGGGTCCCTGTTAGGTGCCTGACTCTGCCTGTTGCTGGGGCACGAAGATGGCTGAGACAGAGGCTAGGCTCTCGGGAGCCCTCACAGGGGGCTGGGGCTTTGCCTGAGACGTGAAGAATGGGTTAGACTTTATTAGCAGGAGAGGAGGAAGACAGTCATCCCAGGAGTAGCCAGGTTTGGGGAGGATACATACTCTGGCTGTGTCTATGTGATTAAAAAAAAATATCTGGTCTGACCATATCTTCCCACCTGAATTAAGTTGGAGAATGAAATTTTCAAGTAGAATATGTGCCTGTATTGAATTCTATTCCAAACATGAATCTTAACATTTTATCAACTGCAGATAAGATATAAATCATATTGTGAAATCTCATCCTTTACCCTTCACATGCTTCCCACTCTTTACTGTAAAAAATAAATATATTGACTAATATTCAATGATTGAGTAGTAACTTTGGGATGAGTGAGGGTTGCGGAAAGGGACAGATGAGTCTAGGACCCCTGTTTTGTACTCTCAGCTCCCAGGAGGAGCACTTGAAGCATATCTTATTCCCTAGAATAAACAACAGTGGGCAGAGAGGAAGCAGATCATTAGAACCTTTATTTTTTCACACTCAGCCGGCTCATTGGAGATGATCAATGTGAATTGGGAAAGGAGTCAAAACCAGAAGAGGAAGAAGTGGGAGGAATCAGAAAGAACAGCTCAGAAAAGAAAAAAAAAATAAAGCAGCCTGGGAAGCAAGACAGAATGAGTTGATAACCATGCGGCCAGAGAGGTCAGGAGCCAGAGGCTTCAGCTTGGACACCAGCGGGGAGGAGTGCGGGCGGCTCAGTTCTGCAGGGAAGACAGAGACCTTTGAGGGTAGGGAAGGTCTGGACACTGTTTGCTGAAGTGGCTTTCGGGTTTGCCAAGAGCTAGCAGAGCAATGCCTGAAAGCATAACCAAAACCAGAGCAGGGAATAGGTTATCAGAATAAAACATGCAAGGCAGAGTGCCTCTGAGTCACCTTTTTATCCCCCACAGGACCAAGCACAGCGCCTTGTGCATAGCAGGCCCTCATGCTATAAATAATTGAGAGAGGGAGATAAGAAAACAAAGAAAGGAAGAGGGAGGGAGGAAGGAAAGTAGGTGGATGGGAAGATGCCATATTCTTGGATAAACTTGATTCCTTAAAAAAGGTAGGAAAGAAAGAAAATCCTGCACGTTCTAGTTTAAGCACAGCCAGCACACTTAAAAGGAGTGAATTATTGCCCCACATTCATGTGTGCACCTCTCGTGTGTAGATGAGCGTCCCAGGCTTTAGGGCAGGCCTCAAAGGGAATCAAAGGCCCGAGGCCAGAGGATGCTCACAGTGCCAGTCTCTTTCTTGCTGCCCACAGTGTGCCTTTCAGACCTGATGCCACACAGGCATTCTGACTGCCAGCCAGCAGCTTGGTGGCTTCCCTCGGTCGTGCTCCCCCTTCCCAGCAGTAATGGAGCAGTGGGCCTGAGAGCACGGAAATTAGACAACAGTTGGCTAAGAGAATGTTCACTCCTAATAAGTTTGTGCTAACAGGCCACATGCTATTTAAGCTGGGGAAATTAGACTCGGAATAGGTATCCTTTCATTGTCACACAATTTGGAGGAGTCCTTACTGTAATCATTTCAGGTTTAAATAAGACCCACAAATATACATATAGATGTAGACACAAATATAGACATTGTTATAGTTTGGATTGTGTTCCCCAAAATTCATGTGTTGAAGCCCTAATGCCCCAGTACCCCAGAATGTGACTGCATTTGAAGATAAGGCCATTAAAGAGGTAATCAAGGTAAAGTGAGGTCATGTGAGCGAGCCCTAACCCAGTGTGACTGGTGTCCCTGTAAGAAGAGGAGATTAGGACACAGACATGGGATGGCCACGTGAAGGCACATGAGGAGACAACCATCCACAAGCCAAGGGGAGAGGCCGCAGAGGAAACCTGCCGTGCCAACGCTTGGACCTCAGACTCGTGAGAAAGTGAATTTCTGTTGTGTGAGCCACCCAGTCTGTGTTACTTTATTATGACAGCCCTAGCAAACTGATACAGATATATGGCTTGTTCACTTTCATTCTTATATTATTGGTCACAAGAAACCATTAGAGCTCACTGAAGAAGATGATCCTAAAAGACATTATTAAATCTTGATAAATATCATTATTTGCCATTCTATACATCCTAGGCTGATATTACAAATGTGCTCCAGCAAAGAGCTCCAAATACAACTATTGATGTATTCCTTTCCGCAAAGTCCTAGAGCCTCCATAGAGTGACTCTTGATACAAGAAGTGGTTGTTTTCAAGCACTTTTAGTCCTTTCCCTTGTTTTTAATGATCTCCTTAGTTTGCTAATTTGCCCTTTTAAGGGCTTTCTTTACCTCACAAATGACCTTGGGTGCATCACTACAGCTCTCTATGCCCCTTTTCTCTCAGCTGAAATATGAGGGGGCTACTCATTTAATTCTAAGCTCTCCTCCTGTTCTATAGATGCCAGGAGGTGTTTTTTTAGAGAGAGGTAGAGGTTGCAATATTGCATAGGGCCAAATTATCACTTACTCTTCAATTTTGCCTGGGTCTCAGCTGGTCCCTATTCATTCTGTAATATTTGAAATTCTCTAGTATTAATGTCATTTACATTGGATCATGGTGACACAGCTAGTTAGGAACAGATCACAGGCCACAAAACTCACATCCCAATGCCCTGTCTCCTCATGCTAACTTTAGAGTCTCCATGGTAACTCAACAGACTTCAGGGTGTGCAGTCAGCTGGAATTGGGTGTGAATCCCAGCTCTACTCTGTCCCACCTTCCCCTGTGCCATTGAGCAGGATGCTTTCTTCCCTAAGCCTCAGTAGCCTCACAGAGATGAAATGGTACAAGAACCTGGTTCTCCGGGGAAGGTGCTATTGTTATCAACTCCATTCTGTAGATGAGAAACAAGAGATGTAGAGAAGTTAAATAACTTATCCCAAGTGCCACAGGCCCAGCTAGGATTGCACTTGACGCAGCCTACGTCCAGAGACTTGGTTCTTACTCACTGTGTATATTGCTTCTCCCTGCAAGAACTTCCTTGTGAGAAGGGCTTTAAACAGTGTCATTTTATGAATATAGCTTAAAAAGAAACCCTATTCTTACTATGAATGATAGAAAGAAATTCACTTTAAAAAGGCTAAACATTTCAGAACAATTAAATCATCCATGCTTCATAGATTTTGAGTATATCTTTTACGAACCTTTTCAAACATTTCATGATACTTTATTCCTTTTGCTCAAAAAAATTTTTTTCTAATTATCTAGCAAATTTCTGATTGATTCAATTTCTTACCAGTAAAGACAGAACCAAATATATTTTGCTGAGTCCACTTAGAACTTACAGTTTATATGCCACTGGAAACAACAGCCAGCAGGGGCGATGAAACATTCCATTATGCAGCCACGCAAAACCGGCTTTACCCAAAACAGAAAAGGCAGCTAATATTGGAAGAATTTTAAACATGCAAGAGTACAGATGGCAAGCCACTTTCTGTGCCTATCATTTGTGCTCAAAACAAGGATTTTTAGGGTGAGAGTTTGCTATTTTTCAGAAATTCTTAAAACAGTTTGGAGAGCAATTTATTATATTCTGACAAATTGAACCAGCCATGAAAATTAGCATAGGCCCACATTTGCATGGACACAGCTTTTGGAATAACAGAGAAAGCAAAATCAAGAGGCCAAACTGGAAATACTCAAGGTTCTGCTGAATAGAAAAAACTTCCAGCTGTCTATCCTCCTGCTTCCCTGGAAGAACAGGCTCACCAGAAACTGTGAGGGCACACACAATAAGAATTTTCTCACACTACCAGCCACATGTTCAGAGCCAGGGCATAATTAATCAAAGGATAGGTAAGTTTTCTTCTTTTTTTTTTTAATTTTTGAAATGTATGCACCTTGAAGGTAAGCTTTCTAACTCACACTTAAACCAAAGCCACTGATAATTATTTCCTGGATTTGAAAATTGACATATCAGGTGCATCAGCAGATCTCCAATATTTATTCATCACTTTATATGCTCAAGGCAAGGTACCATAGTGTTACAGGAAGCAAGTGTGGAAAAATAGGAAATTCACAATTCACATGATCTTGTTTAGGCCTCATAATGGTAGGTAATTTCTTATAAGCTTGTCTGGAACCTGGACATAGAGATAAGAGGAAACAGGGATACATGGTCCATTTATTTTTTACAAGCATCATTAATTTTTCCTTAATTACTACTCATTAGTATAATTTCTGCCATTGCCTTATATTAGAACAAGATGGTCAGAAATATTTGCTGTGTCTTCGGATAAAAGATTTTCCTAACAAAGAGCTTAACTCACAGGGAGTTTGTTTTCAAAGATAATTAGAATTATTATATTTCATCCAATCTAAAACACCATTAACCAGAATACACATCATTATTATATGTACCACTAAAAAAAATCTGGTCAATTAATTATGACACAATGCTTTCTTATCCCTTAAACTTTTTATTTTTCATCAATTGAAAGAGTCTTTTTAGACTTAGACTTCCCCCCTACACATTTAACTCTTGTACATACATGAAAGGAAAATATAAGAGAATTAAATTGGTTAAAGTATTTCCCAAATTTGTTCACATTCAGAATTGGAAATTTCTAGATGTTTTACTCAGCATTATCAGTGTCCACATC
>CM052436.1:86161179-86195822 GCA_028533085.1 Varecia variegata
TTATCCCTTAAACTTTTTATTTTTCATCAATTGAAAGAGTCTTTTTAGACTTAGACTTCCCCCCTACACATTTAACTCTTGTACATACATGAAAGGAAAATATAAGAGAATTAAATTGGTTAAAGTATTTCCCAAATTTGTTCACATTCAGAATTGGAAATTTCTAGATGTTTTACTCAGCATTATCAGTGTCCACATCTTTCCACACAGTCATCCCTTTTGTTGGTGATGTAACATTATCCAAAAAGCATGCTTGATTTTTGTCTCTGAGGTTTTTTCCCAAGATGTTGACATTCTGAAAGTTTTGATGCACATTTACAGGCATCAGTAACTAGATCATGACAGCTGCCTGGCCGGCAGCAATTAAAAATCACTTCATAATTTCAGCAAAGGAAAAAAATGTGCTTCAAAGAATTGATGAACTATGATGATTTCTAAGACAGTATGTTACGAACTCCCATTTCATGGCAATTTAAACCTAAAATAGTACAAATGGAATGAAGGAGGGAAGGAAAGAAAAAAATGTTTTCTGAGCACCTGCTATGTTCCAGGTACTGTATTAAAACTTGTACTTCCATTATCTCATTCCAAAGAAAAGAAAAAAAAACAGCCTATGTTAAGCATCTGACTTAATTGGATGCAAAACTAAGTATTCTATAGGTGGATTATATTACATAAGCATTCATCTTCACCCTTGCAAAACTGAAGTGAACCAGACTCTGGAAGAGCTTCCCACATAAAGCCAACCTTGCACGATGGGACTGAAAAAAAAAATATCCAGCCTGAGGTCTTTCAAGAAATAAGTTAATAGCTCAAAATCCATTTGTTTTGGTTCAAATTTGTTCATCTTCTTAGGGTTAGAAAAGCCGTTATTACACATGTCTCTTTATCTCATAAAATTTAATGTACTTTTGCAAAAAGGTGTGTTTTCTCACTTTTTTAAAAATTCCATTCAGTTTTGAAGAAGGAGTGTTATAAAAAGAACAGGTTTGACATTTTATGAAATTTTTTTTCACTTAAGTCCTTCCCTTTGGCAGATCACAGAAAGTTAACCTCAGCCTTTCATCACATTTACAATGAAACTCATCTATATACACAATGGAATATAGCATCTCTATATACAATAGAATATTATTCAGCCTTAAAAAAAGAAGGAAATTCTGCATTTGCAACAACAGAAATGAACCTGGAAGACATTATGCTAAGTGAAATAAACTAGACACAGAAAGGCAAATACAGGCAGACCTCCTTTTAATGTGCTTTCCTTGCCTACACTTTGCTTTATTGTACTTTGCACATATTTCATTTCTTACTAATTGAAAATGTGTGGCAACCCGGCGTGGAGCAAGTCTATCAGTACCATTTTTCCAACAGCATGTGCTCACTTCGTGTCTCTGTGTCACGTTTTGGTAATTCTCGCAATATTTCCAACTTTTTCATTACTATTACATCTGTTATGGTGATCTGTGATCAGTGATCTTTGATGTCACTATTGTAATTACTTTGAGGAACCATGATTCCTGCCTATATAAAGTGGTAAACTTAATAAAGGTTCTGTGAGTTCTGACGGCTCTCCCAACCGGACATTCCCTCATTTCTCTCCCTCTCCTTGGGCCTCCCTATTGCTTGAGACACAATATTGTAATTAGGCCAATTAGCAACCCTACAATGGCTTCTAAGTGTTTAAGTAGCAAGAAGAGTCACATATCTCTCATTTTAAACCAAAAGCTAGAAATGATTAAGCTTAGTGAGGAAAGCACATTGAAAGCTGAGACGAGCTGAAAACCAGGCCTCTTGTACCAGTTAGCCAAGTTGTGAATGCAAAGGAAAGTTCTTGAAGGAAATTAAAAGTGCTATACCAGTGAATGCATGAATGATAAGAGAGTGAAATAGCCTAATGCTGATATGGAGAAAGTTTTAGTGGTCTGGGTAGATTAGATCAGCTGCAACATTCCCTTAAGCCAAAGCCTAATCCAGAGCAAAGGCCTAACTCTCTTCATTTCTGTGAAGGCTGGAGAGGTGAAGAAGCTTCAGAAGGAAAATTTGGTTGGTTCATGAGTTTGGTTCATGTGGTTTAAGGAAAGAAGCCATCTCTATAACATAAAAGTGCAAGATGCAGCAGCAAGTGCTGATATAGAAGCTATAGCAACTTACTCAGAAGAGCTAAGTTAATTGACAAAAATGACTACACTAAACAACAGATTTTCAATGCAGACAAAACATTCTTCTAGAAAAAGATGCCATCTAGGACTTTCATAGCTAGAGAGGAGAAGTCAATACCTGGCTTCAAAGTTTCAAAGGACAAGCTAACTCTCTTATTGGGGGCTAATGCAGCTGGTGACTGTAAGTTCAAACCAATGCTCATTCACCATTTCAAAAATCCTAGGGCCCTTCATAATTATGGTAAATCTACTCTACCTGTGCTCTATAAATATGAGCACAAATTTAACAAATTAATAATAGAACTACCGTATGATCCAGCAATCCCATTACTGGGTATATATCCATTTATATATCTATAAATGGAATGAACAACAAGGTCTGGATGATAGCACATCTGTTTACAGCATGGTTTACTGACTATTTTAAACCAACCATTGAGACCTACTGCTTAGAAAAAAGATTTCTTTCAAAATATTACTACTCATTGATAATGCACCTAGTCACCCAAGAGCTCTGATGGAGATATACAAGATTAATGCTGTTTTCATGCCTGCTACAAAATGTACATTCTGCAGCCCATAGATCAAGGAGTAACTTTCAAGTCATATTATTTAAGAAATACATTTCATAAGGCTATAGCTGCCGTGGATAGTGATTTTCTAATGGATCTGGGCAAAATAAATTGAAAATTTTCTGGAAAGGATTCACTATTCTAGATGCCATTAAGAACATTTGTGATATCTTGGAGGGGGTCAAATATCAACATTAATAGGAGTGTGGAAGAAGTTGATTCTAACCCTCATGCATGACTTTGAGGGGTTCAAGCCTTGAATAGAGGAAGCAACTGTAGATATGATGGAAACAGCAAGAGAACTAGAATTAGTAGTGGAGCCTGAAGCTGTGACTGAGTTGCTGCAGTCTCATGATGAAACTTTAAGGAATGAGGAGTTGCTTCTTATGGATGAACAAATAAAGCGGTTTCTTGAGGCGGAATCTACTCCTGGTGAAGATGCTGTGCACATTGATGAAATGACAGCAAAGGATTTAGAATATTACATCAACTTAGCTGATAAAGCAATGGCAGGATCTGAGAGGATTGACTCCAATTTTGAAAGAAGCTCTACTTAGAATATTATTAAACAACATCACAAGCTACAGAGAATCTTTCATGAAAGGAAGAGTCAATCAATATGGCAAACTTGATTTCTGTCTTATTTTAAGAAATGGTCACAGCCACCCCAACCTTCAGCAACCACCACCCTGATCAGTCAGCAGCCATCAACATCCAGACAAGACCCTCTACCAGCAAAAAAGATTACTACTTGCTGAATGCTCAGATTATCGTTAACATTTTTTAGCAAGTATTTTAAATTAAGGTATGTACATTGGCTTTTTTAGACATAACGCACATTTAATAGGCTATAGTACAGTGTAAACATAACTTTTATGTGCATTTGGAAGTCAATAAAATTGTGTGACTCTCTTTATTGCAATATTTGCTTTATTCGGGTGATCTGAACTGAACCTGAAATATTTCTGAGTTATACCTGTACTGCCTGATCTCACTTATAAGTAAAATCTAAAATATTCAGTCTCAGAGACTAGAATGGGGGTTGCCAGGGGCTTGAGGCAGGGGAAATGTGGAGATGTTGGTCAACAGGAACAAAGTTTCAGTTAAGCAAGATAAGTAAGTTCTAGAGATCCAAAGTACAACACAGTGACTATACAGTAGTTAAAAATACTGATTTGTATACTTGAAATTTGCTGAAAGTAGACCTTAAAAGAAAAAAAAGAAAAGAAAAAGAAAATGGTAACCATGTGAGGTGATGGATATGTTAATAAGCTTGGTTGTGATTATTTCACAATGTATGCATACATCAAATCATCAGGTTGTACATCTTAAATATATGCAATTTTTATTTGTCAATTATACCTCGATAAAGCTGGAAAAAAACATAAAATGTTAAATAACTTGCCCACTATTACAAAACTAGTTAGTGGCAGATTTTGAAACAGCATTCAGATATACTAACTCATATTCAGAGATAATCTCTACATCACACACATAGTCATACTTTTTTAAAAACTTCAACTCTGTCATTAAAATTCTGTCAAATAAATTTCTTAGTTTAAAGAAAAAAACCTTACCTTATGCTCCATCGAGTATTGTATTTTCTAAAGTTTTTACAATGCACATGTATTATTCTTGTAAGTCCAGTGAAATAAAATATGTTTTATTATAAAATTATTACAAGTTCATAATGAAAAACTTTAGAAAGGTGGGTAATTTCTCTTAAGCATGTTTGAAACCTAGTTAAAGAGCTGAGAAGTAATAGAGAGACATGGAAGAAAGAAGGAAAAATGTCATTCATTAATCCGGACTTCCAATATAATCATTGTTACCATTTTAGTCAATAATATCTTCTTGGCTTTGGTGTTTTTTATTTTCCATGCATAGTGTTGTGGTTGTTGTAATTGATGCTGTTATTGTTGTTTTATATAGTGGAGCATTTTTCAAGATATGTATCAGTTAGCCCACGCTGTCATTTTGTATTTATTCATTTGTCTCTCTTTTTTTTCGAAAGGGATAAGTAAAGAGGCTTTATTGGAGCACTCCTGGGTGAGGGTAACGGATCCCAAGAGAGAGGGGCCCCGGCGAGGTTCTCAGGTCCCAGGGGAGAGGGGCCTGAGAAGTCTCCTTGTCTCTTTATTTTAGTATATCATCTAGCCAAGTCCATCATTTATCATCACCACCATCAATATGCATCTTTCATTGCTCAGTTGACAAGTTCTATGCCCTTATGAGACAAAGAGGTGGAAGACTCAGCCCCTCCTCCTGGGGCTCACTTCCTACTTGGGGAGCACATAAGACATTCACAGATGGCTGCTGTCCATCCCATATATCAGAAGAAGTGCTACAGGTGAAACACACTTTAGAGGAAGAGGGCGAGACCACTGTGGATTGGGGCAGTTAGGGAAACTATGGTGGTGTCAGAAGAAATCTCCGCAATAAGGGCAGAAAAGAACCTAGGCAAAGAAAGAGAAGATGGGAGGGAGGCTACACCAGCAGAGGGCACAACTTCCATGGGGGTTGAGTGGCCTGTTGGGGAATAATGAGCAAACCACTTTAGTTGGAACCTCATTCGGAGAAAGGATTTATGTAATCAAAGCAATGTACATAAATCAACAGGGGTCTGTCAAGAACAACCTGGAATTAAAGGGCCATGTGAGTACTCCTCCCTCTGGGCAATTGGGGGAGGTTGAAGGAAAAAGGATTCTGGTCCAGGATGAAGAGTATAAACAGTATTTTAGGCAGATAAATCTGGAAGCCAGGTCTAGGGTGGCCTGGGGGTGTAAAAGACTCAAAACAGGAAGACCAGCAGGAGAGAGCCAGAGTCAGCCAGCTATAAGGTAAAACCTGCTGAAGGAAGAATGATGCTTCTCCTGCCAGTTCTAATAGAAGGTTGATGGGAAAATGCTCACTATGCACTGTGAGCTGAAAAAGCAGTTCACAAAATAATGTGTACAGGAGAAGCCTATTTTCACAGAAGCAAAAGTGATCTATCTCTGCAGAGGAAAAAAAAAAAAAGGATACACTATGAACCCAAATATTACCAGTAGTTACCTGAACATGGTGGGATTATGGGTAATTTTTATTTCCTTTATTTTGCTAGTACTGTGTATGATTTTCTGCTGTGAATACATATTACCTTTAAGGTAATTGGGAGCTTGTAGGTGTACATATCCTGGAGGGAAGGCCAATGACTTTTTTCTATTTATTTCACAGCACCCAGTAGTGTGGGATAAATTTCACTAAGCAGATTCAGTTTACTTTTTAACAAAAAAGCATCCAGGGCCAGATTATCCAGAGTATGATCATTGAGCTTTGCTGACTGACGTGGAAAAATTTAGCAAGTCACATCACCGTTTATTTAATTCTCTGTAAATCTAACAAAGATTGCTGCTAAGGAGTCGGGCAAAGAGTGGTCCAACCCACTGAGGACAGCAGCAATTAGACATAGAATATTAAAAGAATTTTTGGTAATAGTACTCTATGAATTCTATTAACCTAAGCTTGGTTGACCCCAGCTATAGTCAGCCTCTAGGAAAGGGAAGAGAACCTACGTAAGTCTGTAATTAAACAAATTAATGTGAGCTGAGCGCCTTAGGAGTAAAGGGCTTGTCTCAATCTATTGCACAGCTGTGCAGAGAGGTGCTTTATTAATTCCCATTGACTGAATTTAAACCAACCTCTGGGATAGTGCCAGAACTAGGTGGAAATCTGCTATATAAAAACTGAATGACTGGCTGGGTGCGGTGGCTCACTCCTGTAATCCTAGCACTCTGGGAGGCCAAGGCGGGTGGATCGCTCGAGGTCAGGAGTTCGAGACCAGCCTGAGCAAGAGCGAGACCCCCGTCTCTACTAAAAAAAAAAAAAAAAAATAGAAAGAAATGATCTGGCCAACTAAAAATATATATACAAAAAAATTAGCCGGGCATGGTGGCACATGCCTATAGTCCCAGCTACTCGGGAGGCTGAGGCAGTAGGATTGCTTAAGCCCAGGAGTTTGAGGTTGCTATGAGCTAGGCTGACGCCACAGCACTCTAGCCCAGGCAACAAAGCGAGACTCTGTCTCAAAAAAAAAAAAAAAAAACAAAAAAAAAAACTGAATGACTATGTTAAAATTTTAAGAGATCTTTAATAATGACAGTTTGTCCCTAGCATTCTGTTTTTATCCTTTGTCCTTCCTACTCCTCATGTTTACATAGTTCTACGGTGATGAAGTGAGAGAATATGGGAGTAATGCAATATGGTATTTCTATGTAGATGTTAGGAATATTGGTGAAGGAGTAAGAATGAGTAAAGGACTGGGACATGGAAAGAATTTTAACTAAAATCAAACGTAGGAGAAGTTTTGAAGAGAGACATTAAGGTGAATCTGCTGGCTAAACTCCATGAGGAGGTGGTTGGTCAGTTTGGGGAAAAGCTCAGGGTATTAGTTTCCTAGGGCTGCCATAATAAATTACCACAAACTTGGTGGTTTAAAACAATGGAAACTTATTTTCTCATAGTTCTAAAGGCCAGAAGTCTGAAATCGAGATGTCAGTAGGGCTGCACTCCCTCCAAAAGTTTTAGGGGACAATTCATTCCTTGCCTCTTCCAGCTCCTGGTGGCAGTCAGTATTTCTTGTGACTGTGTCACTCCTGTCTCTGCCTCTGCCCTCTCATGGCCTTCTCCTTCATGTGTCTGGTCTTCACTTCTGTTTCTTATAAGGACATTTGTCATTGAATTTAGGGCCCATCTGTGTAATCTTATCTCAAGATCTTTAACTTAATTACATCTACAGAGACACTTTTTCCAAATAAGTTTATATTCACAGGCTTTAGAGATTAGGATGTGGACATATCTTTTTAGAGACTGCCATCCAGCTGACTATAGTCAGTTTGGGGAAAACATGGGTAAATGGAAGAAGAGTAGGGAAAGACAGGAAGAGGAGAAGGCAATGGACTCAATTTGCTTTCTAGTCTGACAAGAGAAAAACTGAAACTACAACAAAACAGCCCAAGACTGCATGTGGATGTGGCCTGGCCCAGAGCACAGATTTGAGCAGCTCTCATCTGAGAGTGGTTTCTGTGATGGGATAAGAGAAAGAGAAGAACAAGAAGAATTCCCATAGGTCAAATAAGGGCAGGTGGGCCTGCCCATGCCCTACACAGAGGCCCTTTTTCCCAAGATGGTAGTACTGGCTTGTTCACGGAGAATCACATCCACATGACAGGATAATCAATCACACCTATGCTGAGAGAAGAATGGTCCATTGAATCAGGGCCTCTTTGGGAGCAGCATTGGCCCAGGGATGGTGAGATAATGGCACATGGACTACCAGGAAGTAAAGTAGAAATAGAATGAAATAAGTAGGATGAAGGCTATAAGGCATGCAAGTTACAGAGGGTATAGCAAGCAATGATAAAACCTCTAAGAAATGATGGGTATATTATTATTTTTACCATTTTCCTAAGCAAGAGTACCCCAAGTTTTTAAATGAATACCTTTCTTGTTCATGAAGGCTTGAGCCTTCATGTCAGCAGGAGTTGCTGGCATCTGGTAGTCATAGCATTAGGTGGTTTAGGACTAGAGTGGCTCAAGATTCAAGTAGAACTCAGGTTTCAGATTCGGTTATGAGAACAGAGGATTCGAGTCATAGGACTCAGAATGAGGTCAAGGAGCAGGGAAAAACACTAAAATCCAAAAGGGTTTAGTACATCTCATTAAAAAGGAAGCTTGGAATCTGGATAACTTACAATAGCAGTCAGAGGACCAAATCAGCTGAGTGGTCACTAAGGTCAAAGTGAACCAGCCTCTAATGTGGAAAGATAATTCTGAAAACATTAACCCAAAGAACTTTTTATTCCCTGTAAAACAAGATTTACAGGGAATGAAAAGTACTTTGGTTTAATATTAAAATACATAACATTGCATAAATCAATAATTTTAGTATTGTATTGTTGGAATTATGAAATATATTTATATATATAACACAAATTATAGGAAGTGAATAGAAATATATTGGAGCAAAGTTTCTATATTTTGCCAGAATTGTCATTTTAATCTGAAGTAGATTATGATAAATTAAAGAGCATATTATAATCACTAGAGCAATTACTAAGAAAATAACTCATAGAAATAGTTTTAAAAATCAACCAAGTAAATATAACACAAAAGAAGGCAAAGAGGAAAAAAGTAATAAAAAGAAGACATAGCAATGTGATGAATGTAAATCAAATCATATCAATAAATACATTAAACATGAATGGTCTAAAGGAAAAGACAATGAAAAGGCAAAGATGGTCAGACTGGATAAAAAAGCAAGATCTGGCTATACGCTGTATATAAGGGACACATCTTAGATTTAAAGAAAAAAATGAGTTGTAAACAAAAGGGAAAAAGATATACCATGCAAACAGTAGCTGTAAGAAAGCCGCAATGACTATATTACTGTCAAACAAAATAAACCTTAAGCTAAAAAATGTTAAAGATAAAGAAGGACATTTTATAAAAATAGAACAGTCAATGCATCAGTAAAATATGACAACAGTAAATATATAGGCACTGAAAGACAGAGCACCAAAATACTTAAAACAAAAGCAACAGAATTGAAAGAAAAAATAGGCCCAGCATGGTGGCTCACACCTGTAATCCTAACACTTTGAGAGGCTGAAGCAGCAGGATCGCTTGAGGCCAGGGGTTTGAGACCAGCCTGAATGAGACCTTGTCTCTACAAAAAATAGAAAAATTAGCCAGGCCTGGTAGCACATGCCTGTAGTCCCAGCTACTGGGGAGGCTGGGGAAGGAGAATCACTGGAGCCCAGGAGTTTGAGGTTGCAGTGAGCTATGATGATGCCACTTCATTCTACCCCTGATTGAGAAAGCAAGACTCTGTCTCAAAAAAAAAAAAAAGAAAAGAAGAGAAAAAAGAAAAATAAATAGACAATTCAACAATTACAATTGGAGATTTCAATACTCCACTTTCTGTAATTGATAGAACAATCAGACCCTCTTCTCTCCTAAATTGCAACAATATAGAAAACTTGAACAATACTATCAACCAACTCTATGTGAGTAACAATATGCAATTGGCCTCCCTATCCACAGGTTCTGCATCTGCAGATTCAATCAACCATAGATTGAAAATATTTTTTAAAAATTAACTATTGTTAATATTAAAATACAAATAAAAATACAGAATAACTATTTACGTAGCATTTACATTGTATCAGGTATTATAAGTAATGTAGAGATAATTTAAAGTATATAAGAGGATTTGTATAAATTATATAGAAATACTAAATTGTTTTATTTAAGGAATATGAGCACCAGAGGATCCTGGTACCAATCCCCTGCAGATACTGAGAGACAACTATATAGAACTCTGTGCCCAGTGACTGAAGAATACATACTCTTTTCAATTATACATGGAATATTCTGCAAGATGAACCATATGCTAGTCCAGAAAACAAATCTTACTATATTTAAAAGGATGGGAATAATGAAAGTATATTTTTCAAACACAGTGAAATTAACTTAGAAATCCAAACCAAAAAGAAAACTGGGAAATTCTCAAATATTTGAAAATTAAACAGCATTTTTCTAAATAATCCATTAGTTCAAAGAAGAAATAACAAGGAAAATTTTTAAATATTTTTAATTGAATAAAAATGAAAACATAACATTAAAATTTATGGAAAGCAGCTAAAGTGGCATTTTGAGGAAAATTGATAGCTTTAAACATCTATGTCAGAAGAGAAGACTCAAATCAATAACCTAAGCTGTTACCTTAAGAAACTACAAAAAGAAGTGCAAATTACACAAAAACCAAGCCAAAGAAGGAATCAATAAAGATTAGAGTGGAAATCAATGAAACAGGAAACAGAAAAACATGAGAAAATCAATGAAATAAAAACTTGGTTCTTTGAATTATCAACAAAGTTAACAAACCTTAGCAAGACTGAATGAAAACAACTTACCACAATCAGGATGGAAAATGGGATATAACTACTGACCCTAAAGAATTAAAAAGATTATAAGGAAATATGAACAACTTCATGCCAAAAATTAGACAACTCAGATGAAATCAATTCCTATAACAATATAAATTACCAAAATTGATTCATGAAGAGAAAATCTAATCAAATCTATGACAAGTAAAGAAATTGAATAGTAATTTAAAATATTTCCACAAAAAAAAGTCCAGGCCCAGGATTCACTAGTGGATTCTCCTAAATACTTTAAGAAAATGTAGTAACAATCCTTTACAAACTCTTCTGAAAAATAAAAGAAGGAAAATTCTCACTTCTTTAAGATATTATTTTGATACCAAAGCAACACAAAGACATCAGAAGACTACAGACCAATATCACTCATGAACATAAATGTAAAAATCCTTAATAAAATATTAGCAAATCAAATCCAGCAGCATGTAAAAAGGATGATAGGCCATAATCAAGTAGTCTATAGGATGTTTTAACATTCAAAATAGAGTTAATATAAGATACCAGATTAATAGAATAAAGAGAAAAAAACATATGATCATCTCAACAGATGCAAAAAAAAAACATTTAACAAAATACAATACCATTCACAATAAATACTTTCCCAAGCAAGAAATGGAACTTCCTTAACCTGAAAGAGTCTATCTATCAAAAATCCATAGCTAATATCATACTAAATGGTGAAAAAGACTAAGTACTTTTCCTTTAAGATGAGGAACAAGACCACTTTTGCAACTTCTATTTAACATTGTAAAGTTCTAGTTAATGCAATAAGAAAAATAAAAGGAAATTAAAGACACTCAGATTGGAAAGGAAGAAGTAAAACTGTATTTATTTATATATGACATAATCCCAAGACATTTATCAAAAAACTACTAGAACTAATAAATGAGTTTAGCAAGATCACAAAATATAAGATCAATACTTCTGTATACTAGCAATGAACAATCCAAAAGTGAAATTAAGAAAAGAATTTTATTCACAATAACATCAAAAACAAACAAATACTTAGACATAAACTTAACAGAAGTACAAGTCTTGTATACTGAATACTAAAAGACATTGCTGAGAAATCAAAGATCTACATATTCATGTCCATGAATCAAAATAATCAATATGGTAATTCTCCTCAAATTAATCTAAAAATTCAATACAATCCTTATCAAAATTCCAGTAGGCTTTTTTTGTACAAATGGACAAGTTGATTCTAAACTCTCAATGGAAGTGGAAAGAACTTAAATAGCCAAAACAATTTGGAAAAGAAGAACAAAGTTAGAGGACTTACACTATCTGATTTCAAAACTTAGTACAGAGCCATAGTAATCAACCAAATGTGGTCTTGGCAAAGGATAAACATATGGATTAATGGATGAGAACTGAGAGTTCAGTAATAAGTCCTTACATTTATGGACTATAACTTGATTTTTGACAATGGTGCCAAGACAACTCAATTGAGACTGGGCAGTCTTTTGAAAAAAACAGTGCTGGAACAACCGGATATCCATAAGTAGAGAAAAAAAAAAAAAAAAAAGAACTTAGACTCTTACTTCACACCCTACACAAAAATAAACTCAAAATGGATCATAGACCTAAATTTACAAGTTAAAACTCTAAAACATCTAGAAGAAAACATAAGAGAAATCCTTGTGATCTTGGGTTTGGCCAAGCCATGACACCAAAAGCACAATCTATAAAAGAAAACAATGATAAATTGCATTTCCTAAAAATAAAATTCATTTTATTTCAATTTACTTCCACTAAGCAAAGGAAAGGACAATCCATAGTTTCAAATCATATACTTGTTAAAGGAACTGTATCAAGAATATGTAAGGAACACTAATGACACAATAAAAAGAAGATATACAACCCAACTGAAAAGAAATGAGTGAAAGATTTTAATAGACATTTTACCAAAGAGGGTAGACGAATGGCTAGTGAGTACATGAAAAGATACTCAACCTCAATAGTCATTAAGGAAATGCAAATTAAAACCACAATAATACATCCCTATATACTCACTAGGATGCCTATAAATTTTTTAAAATACCAAGAGTTAGTGAGGATTTAGAGAAACTGGAATTTGCATGCTTCCTGGTGAGAATATAAAAATGGTACAGCCACTATGAAAAAGTTTGGCAATTCCTTAAAAAGTTAAACACAAATATATCATAAAACAAAGTTATTCCATTTCTAGGTACAAAAACATATGTCCACATAAAGACATATACATAAATATAATAATAACACTATTCATAATACCTAAAACCAGAAAATTATCCAATGTCCATCAAATGGTAAATGGAAAAACAAAATGTTATATTTATGGAATTCTATTCAGCAATTAAAAGGAATGAACTACTGATACATGCAACAACATGAATCATCCTCAAAAGCATTATGCTGAGTTAAAGAAGCTAGACAAAAAGGACTACATATAATTCTATTTTTATGACATGTCTAGAAAAGGCATATTTATAGAGACAGAAAACAGATTAGTGGTTGCCTGGGGCTCGGAATGGGAACAGGGATTAACTGCAAACAGGCATGAGGGAACTTTTTTGAGATTATGGGAATGTTACGAAACTGAATTTTGATTATGGTTATACAATTCTCTACGTTTACTAAAATCATTGAACTGTACATTTATTTTGGGTGAATTTTATATTATATAAATTATATCTCAATAAAGCTGTAAAACACAACAAAATAGAACATGACTATGCTGAGAAAGAAGGTTTCTTCTTTTAAGCCCCTAGACTTCCCTTACATTTCAGAAACAAAGGTTGGAAGTGTGAATGTAGAATTTACTGAAAGCCATTGTAGAGAGAGGTCAGAGGTCTGGGAAGTCCCTGAGTCTCAACACAGGATCAGAAAGAACAATGAATTCAGTTGCTGTGGGAGTTCTCGAGAAGAGTTTGTATATTCTCCATGACAAGCTGAGATACCAGAATCCCTAACTAGGGTGGAGGGAGTCTAAGGACATCCAGAGAAGGTCCATACTGGGCATGACACTGTGTCTGGATGGCACACAGGGATGGCAGGGCAGCGATGGCTGAGGATGGCTGCAGAGGTGGCCTCACAGAGTTGCCCACACTGTGGAATCGTGAAACAAAGCAGCCAATGATCAACAGGGCCTCCAGGGCACCAGGAAAGTCAGAGTGCAGAGCTGGGTCCTGAGGCACGGCAAGGCTTTCAAAGATACTAGGCACAGAAGAATGTCCCCAAAGACCAGGCACCAGGTGGGCAAGAAGCAAGTCAGAGGAGAGCAACCAGAACCCAGGGGATGGCATAAAGATTAGCTCTGACAGGGACTTGGAACTTCGAACAAGCAAAGCTCCTGTTTTGGTAATGAATGAGTTACCTTTAAATAGCAAGTTTAGGGTGTTTTCTCCTTCCTGCTTTTAGCAGAACTGGGAGCTTTAGAACTAGATGAGAACAGTCCAAAATAAAAATAAACAAAAACTCTCCTTTTGCTTCCCATTGCTAGACATTTGCAGGATGTGGAAACCTCCCAGAGAGCTGGGAGTGAATGCTGTGACTTTTGACCTCAGGCCTCCCAGGCTGACCTGCCAGAAAGAGCATTTCATGTCCCCCAGTAGTCAACTCTTCTGAGTTTAAAGAGATCTGACTTTATCAGATTAAGAAGTCTCCTTGAGAGTCAGGGCCTCTTAAGGGGGTCTGATCAGACGACAAGGTGCCCAGAGATTATGGCTGGGGCACTGTCTTCTTATCACTGGAATCTTCTCATTTTGAGCCTCAAAGCCCCTAGCTGCCCAGGGTGTCGAAATGGTTTGCTTCTGCATCATCAGATCACTAGATCCCAAAGGTGTTCTTTGGTTTAAACTCCAGGTGTTTCATTTACAGATCAATTAATTCATTTCTAATTATTTAAGTGGCATTTTAAAGTGAGACATCATTAAACAAAAACCAATTGGAAGTAGCCATTCCATTCGCCTGCTAGTCAGATTGAATTGTCTGTTATGTTCCACATGCAGAGGGGGATTTGCCATTCGACAGCTAAAGTCGTTATTTAGGCCCAGTGCTGGCTCACTCAACAGCAAGGCACATTATTTATAGCAATATGGCTGTTTGTTATAAAAGCTTCCATGTGGGGGAAGGGGAGGGAGGGTACTTGGATTCCTAATGTTTTTGGCTTGGGGCTTTTTCTTTTTATTGAGTAGGAGTGAGTTATTTAATGTTACATGTAGGTAAATGAGAAAATATGTTCTTTTCAGCAAATGATTGCCCAATTTTAATTTCCCTGTAATCATTCTTCATTGTTAACTGTCTTATAAAATTCAAAAGGCTGTCATGTGCAGAAGGGAGGACATTTGGTGGTTTTGTTGCATAGGACCAAGGAGACTGACAGCCGGCAGTTTGGGTGCACAGTAAGAAAGGACTTGCTGACAATCTGGGCTGCTCGGTGACACATCAGGCTGCCCACCCGGGGATTTGGTAAGCTTTCTGACACTGGAAGTATTCAAATTGTGGCCACAGGACTAGATGCCAGTACCAGATAGAGAAAAGAGAGGATTTTCTTCTCTGCATGGTATTGTGTTGGGTGGACACTTTCAGGAGGTAAAAAACTAAAATGTGCTAAGGTGACACGATCTGTTCTTTTGGCCTGTCCAGGCTTCTCCCTTCTTCTGAAAACAGCATCCTGTGGTTCAGGCAGGATAAACACCACTCCCAGGCTCCTGGTGTGTGCATGTGACCCACCCAGTCAGTGAGAATGTTTCATCTCTCAGGTCACACTGATTGGCTCAGGGATGATCATGTGACCCCAACCCATCAATGAGAATGTTCTATCTCTCAGGTCACAGTGATTGGCTCAGGGATGATCATGTGACCCAAACCAGTCAATGAGAATGTTCCATCTCTCAGGTCATAGTGATTGGCTCAGGGATGATCATGTGACCCCAACCAGTCTAATAATACTCAATCGTGAGTCTCCAATAGGAAAAGAGAGTCTGTCTGTCTTCTGAATTTGAAGCTAGTTAAGCCTAAAGCCACCTAGGGCTATTGCAAAGAGAGGACTTGCTTGAGAATGAACTGGAAGGTCAATAAGGACACACACTCTAGTGACCTTGTCTCCTGGTGGCCTTCTTCATTAGGTGGTATTTACTCTTTCCTGTTCTGATATTATAGCGACTCTGCTACCTGGTCTCTGTTTCCACTGTCTCTGGGAGACAGATTGACTAATTGCATGTCACCTATTCAAATTTCCCAAGGGAAGGACCTGACTGCACCAGCCAGTCACCATCCAGGTAGTATACCCCAGTAAACTACAATTCTCACCCTCGGCCAGCATGGAAGGCAGTCTTTGTGTCAGGCACCAATCCCAAATCCAATTCCTGTGATCGTGGTGATATATTAGAAAGAACAACTGGGCTCCCTTTAGTGAGAGTGCTCCACCATGACTAGGAAAAATTTGAGACCTACAGAAAGGAACCTGCTTCAAACTTCCTTTTCATGAAAGAATACTGTGGATGTGGAAGCCATCCTTGGAACAGGGCTCTGGGCATGGAGCAGGCAAAACATCCCAGAGCCCTCCCCAGACAATTTCCAAGGTTCTTTCCAATTTTAGGTTTCTACAATTCCTTTTCATTTTTAAAATTCTCTTTTTAAAAGAGAGTTTTTGTTTGGATTTGGATTCGTTGAGATGTTTCCTGCAAGAATTAATAAAGGCAGTTGCCAAGCAGAAAGCCCCATACACTCTGTTCCTTCCCTCACCTACTTCCTGATACTTGTGTCATTGAGGGCTTGGACACCAATTTTTCACAAGGACAAGGAGATTTAAAAACAAAACCAGATCTGGGACACCCAGATGTGTTTGATATGGCACAGTGATTCAGGCAAGTCCTCGTAGGGAAATAATGGTATACTCATGGGTCATCTGAGGAAGGCTTAATACTCAGACTATTGACAAGGTGTAATGGGAGTGTCCCTAAAGGGAAATATAAGTATCACTAAACCACAAGGAATGGCTCAGGCCTAGCAATGGCTGAGTCTCTTGCACCCCCTAGGCTGAAGGGGCAATTGGAAGGAGTGATTACCGGAACCCAGTCACAGAGAGAGCTCCATGGTGAAGGCCACTGTGGAAACTGTGAACTTCAATGGAGGGACATTGCCAGCCACAGGGAAGGAGCTCAAAGAATAAATACCCCAACTCCCTTCCTAGCTCCCTCCAATTTCCTGCCAATTGACTGAACCCAGCTGGAAGCCAGAGGCTATGGAAGCACAGGGCAGCCTCCTGGGAACAAAGCAGAGTAAGAAAGGGTAGGGAGTGGATCTGGAAGGGTAAATGAAAACCATTCAGCACATGTGGGAGAAAAAGTACTTAAACTATATTTTCCCTCAAGAGGGCAAAGTTATCTCAAAACATAATAGCCCACTGATAAGTCTTCATTGAAATGGGCAGATCCAGTGCTGCTTTTAGCATAAAAAAGAACATGATGCCTGACCAGACAGTGATCGTGCAGTCATGTCTGTCCAGCTAGCCTGTCGTGCCTGAGGGTACCATGCAATGGGAACCACCCCGTCCATTAACTGCACTGCAGTCACCCTGGAGAGGGAGGACAGTCTTGCATGAGCTGTTTAAAGTGCAGCAGGCATAAATGCTGGGCCACATCATCCCTCAGGCATTTGCTAAGACATAGTTAGGTAGGATACTGCCACTCTTTCAGTCAAATACCTAACTTTAGTTTTAATCACAATGTGAAGAAATACTGTTTGAAAAGTAATAAGTGAAAAATATTAAAGAAAAGAAATGTCAGATTTCTGGGAGCATTGCTTTGCATTTAAGATTAAAACAGGAATATAATTGGTGCTGAAAACATAATACCTTTTCATTCGCTAATTTAAAATTAATCTACTAAAAACTAAAGACAAACAATTTCACTGAAATTATTCAAACTTATTATTCAGATGTGCAACTAAGGCTGCTTTTTTCTACTTTTTTCTAGGAAAAATCTCACATGGAAGAAAAATAGCATTAGTCTTTCATTTATTAAACAAATATTTACTAAACATCTACCACATGCTGGGCACTGTTCTAGGTGCTAGGAACAGAGGACCATTTCAAGATAAACAAGACCCATCTTTCCTTTAAGCAGCTCAAAGTCTAACGAGAGAGACAGACATAAAAACAGCTAACCACAATAAGCACACTGCAGAGCAGAATGAAATACATGCTAAAAGAAGTTCAGATAATCTTGGGGGGGGAAGGTGCCAAGGAGAGATTCATTCTGTGTGAGGGGAAATCAGAGAAGACTGCATGGAGGAGGTGACCTTACAAAAATGGACCTTAAAAAAATAAGCAGAATATTGTTAGGGCATAGGAGCCCATGATTAGATAAGACAAGGACACTTTAAGTCAGGGCATGGCATGAACAGAGACATAGATTCACCAAGTATTGGGCAAATGCAGACCAGACCAGGCATCAGGGGACAGTTGGATAGGGTAGCAAAAGAGAATATAAGAGGGATATAGGAGAGAAGTTTTTGGTCAAAGTATGAAGAACCCTACAATGCCAGTTTACTTAATTCAATTCAGGAGGCAGCAGGGACTCTGATGGGGGCCATATCTGGTTGGAATGAATGTTACATACGGTTTCTGTAGTTTTATTTTGGACATCACAGTCTATAGCAGTTCTATCTATGCCTGAAGTCTGTGCCCAATTTGTTTCCATGACAGTAACATCTGTAGTGCATTCATCCTTACTGTGCCACATTAAATCACTTCAACCTAGTGATATTAATGGCCTCAAACTGTAAATAAGATCTGGCTCATAGCACCCTCATGGATAATGGAAATAGTTCAATACCAACAATTTCAGACGAAGGAGCTAGAATGAAAGTGTTTTGTTGGAACAAAGTAGCCTATAAATAGTCATACTGGGACAGATAGGCCATGTCGCTGAAAGGCCCTCCAACTAATGGGCTAAATGCTCCGTAAATCAGTGAGAGTGCAGAGAGGGGGCCCACGTGTCACCCACATAGTCAAATCAGAAGGGAAAAGAGAGAGAGCCTGCTAATTAATTAATCTCTGTGGTCTGCCATTGCAGCAAAGCTCACTGCAGTTTCCTTTTTATCCGGGCAATTGGTAATAAAAATGAAAAGAAAAAAATGCCTGCTTGCTTTGTAGGATATATTACCTAACCCCAAAGGCCAAATCAGGAAATGCTTTGAGATTTTGATGTTACAGAAGACTGGAGGACAGAAAGGAGGTTGTGTGAAATCAGACCAACCACTACAAAGTTAACTCTAACTGAGATGGAAAGGAAGTCAAGGTCCCCACTCAGCTCTTAGCAACTAACACTTCATCTGCTTAGGGCTCAGTAAAGAAAACAGAACCAAATGAAAGGTCATGTTTGCAAGCCTGAGCCTTTGTAACTAAATATCAAATATTGTGATGCCCTTCTGCAGAGTCCACAATGAGACTTCACCTAAGCCTGGGAAGAACTGCAAATAATCCTTGATAAGAAGTAGCTGAGCTCCACAAACACTGCTCCTGGTCTGAGCAGTGGCCACTGAGCGGCTGCAAAGACAACCCTGGGGATCCTCTTTGCCTTAGAGTGGTGAGCGGAGCGACGTCCAAGCACAGCCATGCCTCACCAACCTGCACAAATGCTCCCCACAAGAGAAGGAGCATTTGGAAAGGGATCTGCAAGGAGCAGAAGGCCCCATTCCCGTGGCCAGTCCCTGGCCTTGAGGTGTGTTCAGTTCTGGGCTGCTCTAAGGTATGGTCTTGCAGAGGACAGTCAGTGAAACAAGGTTTTACTTGTTTACAATATTCCAAATAAATTCTTCACTACATTTAAACTCCCCTTGCTTTTTATTTTTAGATTTTATGTTTTTCAAAGACTTAATGACAGGTATTTGTCAAACCTCTTTATTAACACCTCTTGTTACATAAAAATCCTAAGTACTCTGGCTGCAAAAGGGCATTATATCTTAAACACAACCTCCAGAAGTAGGGGAAAGGGACACATAATCTGTCTTTCATCCCTTTTTAAGAAGACTCAGTTTCCCCTCAAAACTCATTGATCATAAATGCATCACGTACCCTCACACAAACCAATCACATGGCTGGGGGCACGGACTTTATGTTTGGTTTAGACCGGAGGTTCTCAAACGTGAGCAGGCATCAGAATCACCATGAAGCCTTATTAAAACAGTTCCAGAATTTCTGATTCAGTAGGTCCAGGGTTGGACATAAGAACTGCATTTCTAACAAGTTCTCAGATTGATGCTGGTGCTGCTGGCCCACACATGGACAACGTGGCTTAGACAAATCAAGGTTCACCTTAGGTTCGTGGAAGATATGGCTTCTTGGAAGAAAGGGAAAAAAATCTGGGTTCTGTTAGCAAGAAGGAGGGTGGGTATGTGGCTGATGAATGGCAAGCAGCAGAGTCTTCTGGGTCGGAAGCCACTAAAACCTGCCTTCACGGAGTAACTTTTTGTGGTCTGAGCCAACTCTGGCTTCTTGCTCACCTGGTTAATAACGCTCAGCCCTGCTGCCCCTAACAGGCCCAGGACTAGAACTGGGGCAGCGCTGATGCTGGTGAGGGCCAATAGCTCATCAGCCCTGGAGCCCAGCAAGCAGCACCTGGGGAAGCCTTTGTTTCAGCCGCACATCTCATTCCAATTCAGTGTCTTGGGGGAAAGTACCTCCATTTTCTAAGATAACACAGTGAAAAAACAAAACAAAAAATCAACTGCTGATCTTGAACTTCCCTTTTAAATTGAAATAAGTCAGACTTTGTGAGCCTTATGCAGCAACTTGGCTTTGATGTGTCGTCTGTGTATGCACAATAATGCCCAAGTATTTCGTTACAATTATGTCCATCAGTGCTCCATGAGAATATCCAGCAATTCAATAGTCAGTTAATTTGGCCTTTTCTTGACTGTTCCTCACAAGGGGAGCTTTTTCCCAGCACAATTTTGATTCTCATCAGTTTGGGGTTTAAGCATAGGCTATGTTAGGAAGGAATGCCTAGGGCCATTTAACAGAATTCAGAGGTGCAAGTTCTAATGAGTGAGCCTTTTTGTTCAGATAACCCAGTAGGCCGGACATGAAGGCTTATAAAACGAGTCTTACTGGAAAGCTGTTGATTGTCTTCTGCCGTAAATCCCCATCCAAGCTCCTGTACTAAAACGGAAATCTGCCCTAAGTACTTTGGGGATTAGGATGAGGAGTGTTCTGAGAAATGCATCTTGGGCACTCAGCTTCCCACAGCCACCTTATCCCCAGAGCCCTGTGCATTTTCCCATATATTTGAAGTAAGCCAAGAGGCACTTCTAATCTGTGTGCCAATTCTGGGGAACAGTCATTTTGAAGACAGTCACAGTAACTCCATATATTGAAGGAAGATATACTATATTGCATACCGTACTAATACCGTTTTTCAACCAAAGGATATCAGCTGCTTGAAATAGAGTGCTGTCAAAGACAATCCGTTAGCTGTGTCTTTCTCCTGTAGACTTAGGGAGAATTTGAAACACCAAAAGAATAAACAACAGAAGAATAAAAGTGGTGGTTTATCAAATGTGTAAGTATTGCTCTACTTTCCTCCCAGCAAGCAAATAGGAAAAAAAAATACTGATAAGAGGAAAAAGAAAAGACATCACTTTCAGCCGAGTGATTTAGTTCTGGTGTGAATGACATTAAGCACTGTGCCAGGGAACAGATACACGTGCGTGCTGCTCAGCGCCTGGGCAAGGTTCCCTGCATAGAAGACAATGCCCCGGGCTCAGAGTCCTTGGCTGTATGGCCCAGTGATGGTCTCTGTCAGGGAGAGCCAGGTGCTTTCTACCTGCCATGCCCAACATGTCCTGGGGTCATCACTGCCCAGGAAAAAGGCCCAACTCAGGAGAAATGAGGAAACTAGAACTGTCACCAGACTGGGCCAGGACAGAGGAACACGGAACAGTCAAGATTGGAAGCAGCTTCCTTCTCAAGCACTGTCTGAAAAATACAAGCTCTTGGGCTCTGACATCACTTTGAGTAACAAGGATTTTGACAGACACTCGGCGGGGTTTCACCTACAATATAATTAGATGAGGAAAACTTTATGAATCTTTACAGACAGGTTTAAAATATAGTTAGCAGCCTACATTTCAATTTCACAGAATATCTAACCTCGAGGAGCACGTCTGTGGAAATTCTGGGATTCTTCTTGCTGTTTGGCTGTGCATTTATATTTTAGACACATGAATAGATTTTTCAGTCAATATAAATCACCCAGTGAGTGAGGGGGAATCTCCTTTCTATATCATATCCCTGGTGCGCCCTTTCATGAGAAAAGACGTCCTTCCTGGGCCCAGACCCAGGAAAGTGGCCAGATGGGTGAAACCCATCAGCTCTCCTGGGAAGCTACTCTGTCCCTCTGCAAATGTGTCCATGTTTCTGCCAGCCATATAGTATATATCCAGATAGTCCACACGATTTCTGTACTCTGAGAACTTTTTGTCTTATATTTATTTCCCTGTACTAACCTTAGCCCTGGTGTTATCTGTCCTATCCTTACTGTCCTTTCACCCCACCCTGAATCCTTCATGTATTTCTGTGAATAATCTTGGACATTAGTAACAAGGACAACTAGGCAATTAAGCATACTCACTTTCAAGTGATTTGTATTCCAAGACTTTGGCTTAAGCCCCTTGTTTTGGAACTCAGAACATATTTTACCATAGAAATTACTTAAAGCCTCTATCTCACACAAGCCTATTTAAACTTAGATCTGTAAGCATACTCAAATATTCTTTTTGCTGGCCATGTCTCCTAGCATCAGCTTTTTACCTAATACATAGTAAGTTATTCTTCAGTAACCCAAACTCTTCAATGAGCTGAATATCCTATTTGAGTTTCTATTTTTCATAGTGATCCGCCTCTGGGTACCTTCCACCATCTTAGTTATGTATGCATCAAAGAGCGGTGTGAAATAAAGCAAACTCAAGAAAAGCCTGGGCAGACAAGAGAAAATAGTAAAAATAGCATTCCCTCATACATTCATAAAGTCAGTTGTCGTTTTCTAGCAAGATATCCTTAAAGGAACATTCTAGTTAAATGACATGAAAGCATTAACCAGAGATCTGACTGTGACACCCCAGGATGTCTTGGCTTATCTAGCTGAGAGGGCAGAAATATACTTTTTATATCATCTCCTGATGCCATCCAATCATGGAGAGGATAGCCCTCCCAGTCCCAGAACCACGGATGTGGCCAGATAGTCAAAACCATCAGCTCTCCCAGGAACCCTGAAAGCTACTCTACCCAGGGGTAAAAAAACAGAATGGCTTCTCACTGATGGTAAGAATGCCTCATCCAGATGCTACACCATATACTTGGGGACACCACGTTTTTCAGAATGAGTGCACACAAAGCTTGTTGAATGAATAAATGATATTAGCTGGAACTATGGGTTCTGTGAGCATATGGTACACAATGGGAGGAGGAGGACAGGGAGGAGGAGGAGAAAAATAATGAAATCCCTTTTTCCTGAACACAAGCTGGCCCTGAGCAAATTTGTAAAATAGGCTTTGAGGCAGAATTGATTCGGATCCTGACTCCACCACTTATAAGCTATCTGAACCCGCCTTGCCCTTGTTAAAGAGGATGGACTATGCCTGTTGCATTCTAGGGCCAACCTGGTGCCCTGGATGCATTCCACTCTCCTCTTACCAAAACTTTTGTTCTCATCTCTCTCCTACCTATGTTGTCAGTTTCTCCCTCCAAACTTGATCAATCCTAATGCATTAAAATATGCATAGAATCTCCAGTTTTACAAAAGATCTCCCAGACCCCACATCCCTCTAGGCAACACACCATTCATATACAATAGAAGTTCTCTAAAAGTTGCCAACTACTCTAATCAAAGTTTCTCCTGACTCCACTCAAAAAGCCTTTGTCAAAGTCATTGATGATCTTCATCTTGCCAAATCCAGTGGTCAGTTTTCAGCTCCTCTTACTAACATCTTACTAAAGCAGATTCCCACAAAGGTTTTTGCTCCTCTCTCCATAGCGTGGAGCCTGTGCTGAGAGATGGCTGCTGAGCTAGAGATTACATTTTCCAGCACCGCTTACTGACCCCACAACCACCTGTGGCCATGTGACTAGTTCTTGTCAATGGACAAGGGCCAGATCATATAAGATCTTACTGAGTACGGTGAAGAGTTTAGATTTTATTCTAAGATTGACAGGCGATTGAGTGGTTTTCGTATGGTCATTCTTCTCCCTGAAACTGCAAAGCTCATGTCTGGTCAGGTCCTCTGCAGTTACTCTTGTTCCCCCTCACCATTGACCTTTGCATGGCCAGCTACTTCTTATCTCTCTGAGTCTCTGGTCAAAGACATCCCCACTAACTAAGCCATCCAAATAGCATCCTTCCCATCATCCGGACATTAATTTATTTTTCTCCATAGCATTTATGATTGCCTAACATTATATTATATTCTCTTATTCTCAGACTTCAAAGTGCATCAGAATCACCTGGGAACTTGCCAAAACAACAGATTTCTATCCTAATCCCTGAGAATTCAAGAGGTCTTGGATGGTGCTCAGTATCTGTATTTAACCAAATGATTCTATTTCAGTGGACTGCATGGACTCTTCATTCAGTCAAAGAAATGCTGCCCTCCACGCTTGGCCACCTGGGAGGTAAATGATACATTTTCAAAGAGAAGGAGTCTCTTTTAAGGGATGGCTTTTATCACATGGAACGTCACCTGGCTTGACCAGGGGAAAAGTGCCATCTGGGTGGGCAGCTTGCTTCTCTAGAACATTTCTGAGCTATTTTTGCTGCTCAAATCTTATTCCTAAAACCGTAAAGTCATTGTGTGATGTTTGAATATGTTACTTTGCCTCTGTGTGCCTCCATTGTCATTTACATAAAATAAGATTACATTGAATTAGGTGTTATATCTGGTCCCTCTCAAACCCAGGGACTCTTACCTATAGACATTCATTCTACAGTGCTTACACCCTTAAGCAATAACATGAACTAAGAAGCAAAATGCTCAGAAACAAGGAGGTTTGTTACCAAAAAGGCAGTCTCATTATAGGCCTCCAGAACTATGTAAAACTTCCATGGCACCAAATTGCCAATTAAAGAAAAGTACTTTCAAAAGCTGAGTCTTGCAAGGGAACTTTGAACATTTGACCATAAACATTTCTGTGTTTATGATCAAATTTCTGTGTTAAGTGCTAAGAACCTGAGCAATGGTAACTGTACCACAACAAGGATTAAAAGGAAGCTACCACAAACAGAACTAATACAGAAATGCTATACTGTAGTTATTAATAGTAACCATCACAAATGCTCAAAACTCTAGCTGCAAAAAACAGAAGAATAGAATATCATTGTTACATTGATTACAATTTGCCAAATAGTGCAATTTTTGTTAAGGTATTCAAAGGAGAGAAATTAATAGGGGGAAAAAGTCTTCTCAAGATGACAGCATCAAGACAATGTGGATCAGGGTGGTAAAAGAACTAGAGAAATGGCCCTCGCCTCCTTTATTCAGAAAATATCTGTTGGATCAAGTACTGTGCTGGGAACTAGAGTTATAGAGATGGTTAGACAGGTTGGTCCCTGTCCTCAAGGAACTAAGAGCTATAAAGAGACAATAGCAACACAGTTAGTAATGACATCAAGGAGACTATAGTCCAGTCTGCTGGGGCAAAGGCTAGACCAGGTCCCCAGGAGGTGGTACTGGAACCACAATTTGAAGGATGAGTGTTTTCCAGGAATGTAAGAGAAAAATACCCTACTATGTAAGAGAAAACAACTCGTGAACATATTGGTTGTGTTATTTTGTTAGCATTTTTCCCTTAGCCCCTGAGATTGCTTTGAATGTGAATTGGCTTTGTGACTTACTTTGGTCAGTAGAATGTCACTGAAGTGATGGTGTGCCAATTCCTAGCCTCGTCCTCATAAGGCTTTGCACACTCCCATCGCTAGCTCAAACTCCTGCGACCACCATGTGAATGAGCCCAGGCTAGCTTCCTGAAGGCTGGGCAACAGCTGGGAAAAGGGTCGTTCTAAACCAGCCATCTCCAGACAATCTGCCAGCTGACCACGGATGCATAGCCCAGTGCAGCCAAGACCGGCCTGACCTGGCCAAGATCAGTAGTTTTTTTCCCAGTCAACCATACACTCATGAGCAATAATAAATGCTTGCTATTTTAAGCCACTAAATTTTGGAATGGTTTCTTATGCACTGAGAGAGGTCCTTCCAATTTGAATTTACAATAATGCAGTTCATGGCCCCTAAATCAGCATCATGGGCTGAAACAAAAGGCTACAGAGCACACACACACACACTTCTTGTTATTGCTTATTTATAAATACCCACCACCTTCATCACCTCCCCTGCTTGTTCCTGATCAAATACAGCAAAAAAAAAAAAAAAAAACATAGTTATCTCACAAACACAGCCTCCCAGAAGAGCCCACTAAACAGAGAATCCCTTTGTCTCACTTAAATACGTTTTGTAATAGGGCACAATATACATAAATGACTAACATAAAATGTTGGGTTTCTTTTACTGCCTATGTTGACTTGTAGCTGAGCTGTTGCTTGGTTTTGATTATCTCATACAGCCTCCACTCCTACCACCTGGCTTTGAGTACAAATATACCATGCAAATTTCCCATGACTGCATTAAATTTAGTGCAAGTGGCCCATTGAGACAATTTAATTACCTGAGTGTCCAACTACTAAGTATTATTTTAGGGGGTTCAGGTACAGCTACAAATCCAGAGAGAGATCCCCATGGTCTCTCTATTCATCCTACTGACTCATTAATTCTTTATCCCTGCAGAAATCAGAAAATACAGTTTTCCTCTTCAAGAAGAGAATGTGAAATTTTTAAAAAATGCTGTAAGTCCCTTTTTGACCCATCTTGATTAGAATAACCCGTCAGTTATATTCATAAAAGCAGGATGTGATAATGACCCTTTTAGAAGCAGTTAGGTCCCTAGAGCCTCTCCCCCTCCTCTGCCCCTGAGAGTCTGCTCCTCCTCCGACAGGGTCCGGGAGTCTGGAGCAATGCTCTCCACAGGTGATAAGGCCAAGGACCTCTGTGCTGGGGACTCCGACAGCAGGCAAATGAGGGAGAACCAAACTGAAAATGGCAAAACAAAGTCAATGAAGTGCTGTGACCCACAAAGACCCCCTTTACCCTTGTTACCTTCTTGGCTGTCAGAACCTTGGCAGCCAAATCTTTATCCTCCAGGCTGGAGGATAAACTAGAAGAATAATGCTTGAAAAATCTGACTAGCCTATGAGGAAATACACAGAGATATTGACATTGGGAGTGTAACCATCAGAGTTCAGTCAGGAAATCAGAGCCACTGAAAGTCTTAGGGGAGCAACGAGCTTATTCTAGGAATTAGAGCTTGCACAAGTGTGGGAGGAGCTGGGAAAACAGAAGTGTAGAGGAGGAGTCTCAGAGGTTTGGAGAAAGTCATTAGCCACGGTGGCAGACAGAATAGTGGCCCCCAAAGACAGCCACATCCTACTCCCCAGAACCCATGAATATGTTATTTGACAGGGGAAAAGGGACTTTGCTGATGGGATTATGTTAAGGATTTTGACATGGGGAGATTATCCTGGATTATCTGGGGGAGGGGGAACAATGTTATCCCAGAAGCCCTTATAAGACATGAGCAGGAGGATCGAAGTGAGAAAAAAGCAGATGTGAAGACAGAACTGGAGAGTGGAGTGATGTACTTTGAAGATGAAGGAAGAAGCCAGGAGCCAAGGTACTATTTTACTCTAGTAACCTCTTGGAGCTGGAATGAGAAGGGGAAAGGATTTTTGTCCTGAAACTTCCAGAGGGAAACACCTTGGTTTTAGACTCCTGAGCTCCAGAACTGTAAGAGAACAAATTTGTGTTGTTTTAAGCCACTAAGTGTGTTGTAATTTGTTACTGCAGCCATAGAAAACACCCACAACAATTTAAGGCATGGGCATGGATGGAGCTTATGAGAAATTTTGGGAAAAAGTGGAGGTTTGGCCACCCGAGGGGCATAGTAAATGGGGAGCTTATGGCAGGTCCATGGAGGCTACAGCCTCTGTAGAAACTTCGGTCAAGCATTTGGTGGCTTGGGGTCACTCTCAGTCTATGGCATGAGAGGCTGGAGCCTATTGGGCATCTCTGCATCCCTATGGCAGTGTCTCTGATCAGTCTAACCTTCCGAGGGTAATGGCTCCTGCTTCACCTCTGCTTTCCAAATTTTGTGCAAGTTTCTTTCTTAGCCAAAACTAATCACACAGAAAAGGGGGTTCTGGAAAAAGTAATTCCAAACCTTAAATAGAAGCAGTAATGCCAAGGTGACAAAATACAATCAAACCCTTGGAGTTTCCCTACAAAGGGCTCAGATAGCTCACCCCTTAACACAGCTCAAAGTCAACAAGCCCTACCCTTATGCTTATAGCTTCCAATAAAAGTTTAGTTTCTCACTCTTAAAAATAAGCAGATAGTTATGGATTATCAAACATCTGGGGAAAGCTTTGAACATGAAAACTAAATATCAAAACATAAAAGTCACTATCAACATAAAAAAAACTTGAATAGTGACTGTACACAGAGAAGACAATGTAACACAACAATAACTGAAATCAAGGTTTATTTAGAGAATTAAGAGAAAAATATTGTGCCTATGAAATATTATTGATAGAATGCTTTAGAAAAATAAACATTCAAAAACTAAAAGGAGCTTTTAGAAATTTAAATATGCTAACTGAAATGAAAAACTCAACAGAAGTATTAAAGGGTAAAATTGAGAAAATTTTTCAGAAAGAAGAGTATAAAAAAGAAATAAATTCAAATATCTCATGTACTTACTCATGTGGGAGCTTTAAAAAAGTTGATGTCATGGAGGAAGAGAGAAGAATGATAGTTACCAGAGGCTGGGAAGGACATGGGTATAGGGGGTGGGGGGTAAAGAGAGGTTAGTTAATGGGTACTAACATACAGTTAGAGAGCAGAGTAGGGTGACTACAGTTAGCAAGAATGTACCGTATATTTCAACATAGCTAGAAGTGAGGATTTGAAATGTTCTCAACACATTGAAATGATACATGCTCAAGGTGATGGATATCCTTAATACCCTGATTTATCATTACACATTCTACGCATGTAACAAAATATCACTGTACCCCATAAATATGTATTTACAAATATTATGCATTAACAAAAAAAGAAAGAGATGGAAAGTAGGAGAGAAAATACATGAGTTAGAGAATCAGGGCAGAAATGCCATCATCAGAATAATAGGAGTCCCAGAAAGAGAACAGAGAAAATGTAGCAAAAAAAAAAAAAATTAACAAAATAATTTAAGAACAGTTCCCAGAACTGAGGACATGAGTCTCCAAATTGAAAGGGCCCAGACCACAGAACACGCAGCACAACTGATAAAAATCATCCCACATCAAGTGACTTCATTATAAAGTTTCAGAATAGTAGAGCCAAAAAAGAGAGTCTATAAGCTTCCAGAGATTTAAAAACAACGTCAACAGCAGGCCAAATGCAAGGGATTATATGTCAGAACTGGTTCATACTTCTGAATGGCAACATTGGAAGACAGAAGAGAAATGCCTTCAAAATTCTGAAGGTAAATTATTTCCAACGTACAACTTTATCTAGCCAATCTATCAATCAAGGGGGAAATAAAGACATTTTCAGACATACAAGGTTTAAAACATTTACCTCACCTTTTCTAAGACACTGGAAGTTTTATTCCATCAAAATAAGGAAATAAACCAGGAAAAGGAAAACATAGAATAAAAAAAGAGGAGCTCCAACACAGGAAAGTGTTGAAGGAACCCTCCCAGACAAGAAGGGAAACGCTGGAATGGTGGCAACTAGAGGCCAGTGGGGCAGCGGCCCCGGTGGGAGCAGCAGGCCCCAAGAGACAGACCATCTCCCACTGAACTGTCTCTGGCCTGACTGTACTCGGAATGAGGGAATGATGTGCTCCACCAAGAAGGAAACCGAGAGAGAGGAACACACTTGTACCAAGAAACAAGGGAATTCAACGGAGAAGGCAAAGAGTATTCCTGAGATGACAGCTCGGCAGCCCTCAGGCGTCATCTGTGTGGAAGAACTTGAGAGCACGCAGGGCAGGACGAAGGCCTCCAGGGATGTCTCCAAGGAAACACTGGAGCTGACGGATACTTGATATGATTAACTTCATAAAATACTATGTTAAGAAACTATTAGAAAGTATGAGAAGAATTTGCAATAAGCATCAAGAACACTAAGAAAATTTTAAAAGGCAATTATTAATTTCAGAAAAAAACCAAAAGAATGAAAATATAATCATAATGCATTATAAAGTTGGCCAGCTTCCAACTGTCAGCATTTGTGTTTCTTTACAGAAGACTTTCCATAAAGCTTCAGAAGGTCAGGCTGCCTGCCCACAGCAGGCCAGTGCTGGGGAATTAACAACTCTTGGGAGCAGCCTTCAACAAATAATGACTGACAGGCGCTGGTATGTGGACACCCTGACTCCCTTGCCCTTCAGGTGGGATGACACTGACTGGTGTGTTCTGCACCATTTCCCAGAGTTTCCCTCACTGGATTAAGCTCCACTTACCCACGGTGGTAACTGCTTGATAATGCATCCTTAATGACTGCCTTCCCTTCCTTTTATCACTTTCTTACCTCCCTACTGATGTTCCTGTGCCTCCCAAATAAACTACTCGTACCTGAATCCTTGTCCTAGGGTCTGCTCCTGGGGAACACAGACATTACAGTTTTCAGCTGTGAAGAAAATTTGCATAGGCACAGTGATATTAACACTGAATAGATAGTTAACCAAAATTTGGAATATAGTTATATCAGGAGAATATATTCCAAAATTTGGAATATAGTTATATCTGGAGAGGAGAAAACAGAGGGGGATGGTGATATAAGGGAGTTAAATTCTCATCTACCATATTAGAAACTCAATAGATTATTTCTCAAATGGACAAATCAAAAGAGTGCAGTATTCACATATTATTTAAAAGCATGGAGGTCTATAAATGCCTGAAGAAACAGCATAAGGAGTCAAAAGTGGTTGTCTATGGGAAGGAACAGGGAGTTCAGAGAGTGGAGATGTCAGGACCAGGAATTGTATATTTTTATATATAAACTCTTTAATATTATTTGGCATTTTAATAGTACTATTTTTTTTTTTTTTAGAGACAGGGTCTTGCTCTTTCACCCAGGATAGAAGCTAGAATGCAGTGGCATGATTATAGCTCACTGCAACCTCAAACTCTTGGGCTTAAGGGATCCTCCTGCCTCAACCTCCAAAGTAGCTGGCATTACAAGTACATGCCACCATGCTGGCTAATGTTTTGTTTGTTTGTTTTAACTTTTTATAGAGACAGGCTGGTCTTTCTATGTTTCCCAGGCTTGTCTCGAACTCCTGGCTTCAGCAATCCTCCTGCCTTGGCTTCCCAATATCCTGGGATTACAGACATGAGCCACTGTACCTGGCCCATACTATTATTTTTAATAGCATTACTACTACTAGCATGTACTATTTGGATATAATTTAGTTGAGGGGAAAAAACAAAGAGAAAAGAAGAAAAAAAGGAATGAAGGAAGGAAAAAAGGGAGAGGAAGAGGGGAAGGAAATTAAAAAAAGAGAAAGACAAAGGAGGCTAGTTCTCTTAAAAATGTCAAAATGTTTCACAATTAAAACTGCCTTTCGTTGGCTGGGCTGTAACTTCTTAACCCTAAGCCTTGTGTTAAATCCACAGCTAGGAACATATTTTTAGAGAAACATGAAGTCATAGAACATGGCTATTGTAGGAAATATTTTTAGACAATGAAATATGTCTGCTATTACTTAAGTTGTAAATGACCTCATTAGTGTTTGTGTGTATGTATGTGTGTGTATTTCTCATTTTCTCTCCTTTTCCACCCTCCCCATAACATAATGTTTTTCCTGCACTTCTCAAGTTAAAAAACTACCACTGATTCATGAAGGTTTTTTCTTTCATCCCTTCAAAGGCATGTTCTAAGGAAATACCATCCACGAGGGGAGAAATTCAAGTCTTCATTGGTTTGGGGTACAGTGAGTACCAAAAAACAAGATAGAGTTTGCTTTTATGAAACCTATATCCTATGTCAGAGACTGATAATAAGTGAACAAATTTAAACAACCAAGATCCTGATTATGACAAATGCCATAAGGGAATAAATAGTAGGATGTAACTGAGAGCAAGTGTGAAGGACTCACATAGACAGGGCTGTGAGTGTGGCCTCACTGAGGACTGCAGATAACTCTGGAAGGACCTCCCCAGAGGCCCCAGCACCAAGAGCTAGGGATCAGGATGGGCATTTCAACATATCTGGGGTTGCAACCACCACAGAAGAATAGTGGTTGGGGAAGGAAACTTAAGCAAGGGAGAAAAGGAAGGCAGCTTCAGTGGGAAGAAGGATGGGACAAGGGTAACCTACTGTACAGTTTTGCTAAGGACTGACTCTGCTAGCTCTCTGCTAAGAAGCCCCTGCTAACAACAACAACAGAACAGATTTCCTTAATAGTCATACAGAAGCACAAACTACTACCTTTGAGTTCATTTTTATCTTTACACTTAACATGAAAGAAAAGGCAATAAAAGGAAGCACTAAGTATGTTGTCTAAAACCACAAAATACCCAGGAAAGAAGCAAAATGATTACATATTTGTATATAAATTCATTATATATCCCATGTGAAATATAGAGTGTACCTTCAACTGCTAGGGAGATCTGAATATTAGATAAAATCCTCCAAGTTCTCACAACCAACATTTCTGATTAAAATACTCTCAATTATCTCGTCTCTGAAATAGAGGTAATGATCTGTTCTTTCTTCCCAAGGTGTTGAAACTTAAAGAACCTTAAGTTCCTTTAATTAATTCATTTCCTACTTGCCTCAAGTCAAGGACTTATGTGACGTGCAAGCAAAGTATTGTAGCCATTTTTCCTGGTAACAACCTCATTGTCATCTAGCTGGCTTGCAGTTTAGGGATTCATGCATAATTTCATATCTCAGCATAGTGTTCACTTTTCACAGTTTTAGATCAGAGACAAGGATGTGCCCGTGAGCTAAATCAATGACACACGAAGCAATGCCATTTGGAAAAATTACCCAGGTTTTTCTAGAGTCAATTACTTAAAATTGATGAGTAATCACAAATTTTCAGTCTAAGCAATGTGGAAGGGGCAAAACTATAACTAAATAGGAGGTTATAAATCTAAAAGCTCTAAGGTAATTGTAGAATCACTTGAATTCTACCAAACCCTCATTCAGGATCTGAGACTGAAGAAACTTTTTTCAGTTTTTGATATTTACCGCTTGTTAGGGGCCAGCAGTGCCTTTAAGATTTCTCTAGGCTTGTTAAAAGTGATCTCATTTTTAAACTTCCTGCTTTGTCTGTTTGCCCAGCCCCAGATCCTCAGCTCACCTTCTCAGCTGTGCGTCTGGCTTCCACCCTCCCAGGCTAACGGTCTCATTCATTCACTCAGTAATGAGTCAGTCAGTCCCTTCCTTATTTATTCCACAAATGCCTATTAAACCCCACTCTGGGCTAGCATTGTTCTAGGAAATGGGGATAAAATGGAGCAGGACAGAAAGGACCCTGGCTCTGGTGGCACTTGCATTATGGTGGGGAAGACAGGTAGGAAACAAGTATACAAACTATGAAGAAGGTGACATCAGAGGTAATGGGATGGGAATGACAGGAGAATGGGGTGAAGCTTTAGACTGAGTGATCAGGGAAGGCCTCTCTGAGGATGTGACATCTGGTCTGAGACACAAATGATAAGAAGAAAATGGCCACTTGGAGTGGGCAGGTCAAGCATTCCAGGCAGAGGGGAGAACATGTGCAAAGGCCCTGAGGTGGAAAAGAAAAGAAAGGCAGTAAAGCTAGATGGAAAAAAATTTCTAATTCCCAAACATCATTGTTTTTATGAGTTACAAAACAATATGTATGGGAATGGGCGGTGTTATTCAAAGTCAGGAAGTTTATTCCCCAAAATGCTAATAATCATTTTATGGGTGGTAAAAACATGGTCAACTTTTATTCTCTTTTTTCCATTTCTTGCAATTTCTAATTCTTCTACAATTAGTATTAATACTGATGTAATAAAAAGTATTATGAAAAGTTCTGTTTACTTTCTTAAGAACAATAAAATATAAATTCAGAGAGTAAATGACCATTTTACCCATTTAGTGAACCTCATTTACTTAGCTTTTTTAGATTCAAAATCTGGGATAATTCCAGACACATTGGACTGAAGTTTGCTTTGCTATCATGTATGAAAATAAATTATTTGGACATAATTCAAAGAAAGTGATTAGTCCAATGAAGGGTTAAAACCATAAAATTATTTTCACGCTACTCTTTTCTAGACTTCCTGTTCAAACATCACACGTACTGAGGCGAATGGTTGTCTACATGCATTCCTTACAAATAGCCTAGCCCCAGTCTCTGTCCCCAGGTCATCACCTATGCTCAAGAATGATAGCACTGTAATTCTGTAAAAATGGTTTTTTAATTCAGCCTTTTACCAGGTCCTACTTTAGTCTTTGCCCCAGTTAAGGAATTCTCAATGAGTTTTGTTGTGTTTATTAAATTGGGTGTGTTAAAAACCACTGAGAAGCCATACCTGCCTAATCATAAAAGCTAGAATTCTACAATCTGAGAGTAGGTATGCAGTGTGGAAAATAAACAATTCTAGTTTCAGGAAGGTCTGCACCGGTAACCAGACAGCACAGTGACAGAGCACTGGAAGTGGCCACGTCAGAGGGCAGGCGGTGGCAGCACTGGTGGGCAAGCAGAGGGGCTGGGAGAGGACGTGAGAATGGAGCCAGTCTGAAGAACGTGTTCCTAGAAAGGCACCAGGTAAGAGGCAGCGCAAAGCATCAGGCTTGATGTA
>CM052436.1:86196322-86267832 GCA_028533085.1 Varecia variegata
GTCTCTCTCTCTTTCTCTCTCTGCCATATGAGGACACAGCAAGAAGATGGCTGTCTGCAAGCCAGGAATAGAGCCCTCACCAAGAACCAAATCTGTCAGCACCTCCACCTTGAACTTCCCAACCTACAGAACTGTGAAAAATTAATGTCTGTTGTTTAAGCCAAAAAAAGAAAAAAGTTTTAAATTGTGTGCCACTCTGAGTAGCATGATGAAATCTCAAACCACTCCGTCCCATCCAGGACATGAATCATTCCTATTGCCAGTATATCCACACTGTATACACTACCCACCCACTAATCACTTAGTAGCTGTCTTGGTTATCAGATTGATTATTATAACATCATAGTGCTTGTGCTCAAGTAACCCTGATTTTACTTAATAATGGCTCCAAAGCATAAGAGTAGTGATGCTGGCATTTCAGATATGTCAAGGAGAATACATAAAGTGCTTCCTTTAAGTGAAAAGGTGAAAGTTCTCAATAAGGAAAGAAAAAAAATATATGATGATTTTGCTAAGATTTATAGTAAAATCTTACTGTAAAACAAATCTATCCATGAAATTGTGAAGAAGGAAAAAGAAATTCATCCTAGTTTTCTTTTGCACTTCAAACTGCAAAAGTTACAGCCATAGTGAATGATAAGCACTTTATTAAGATGAAAAAGGCATTAAATATATGAGTGAAGTCATGAACAGAAATGTGTTTCGATTGATAGCAATTGGGTTCAGTATTATCTGTAGTTTCAGGCATCCACTGGGGGTCCTAGAACATATCCCCTAAGGATAAGGAGGACTGTTCTATACTCCAAAAATTTGATAATCTAAATGAAATGGACAAATTTCTTGAAAGACATAATCTGCCAAAACTATATAATTTGAGTAGGCATATATCTTTTAAATAAATTGAATCAATGATTAATAACCTTCCAAAACAAGGATTATCAGGTCCAGATAAGTTTACTGGTGAGTTCTATCAAACATCCAAATAGAAATTGTGCCAATTCTCTACAATCTCTTCCAGATAATAGAAGCAGAATGAATATTTCCTAATTCATGCTATGGCATCATCATTACCCTAATACCCAAACCAAAGACATTAAAAGAAAAGAAAGTTATAGACCAATATTTCTCATAAATATAGATATAAAAATCCTTCACAAAATGTTAGCAAATCTAATCCAACAATATCTAAATAGCACTACAGCCTATGACCAAGTGAGATTTATTCCAGTTGTGCAAGGATGGTTTAGCAATCCAAAATTAATTAATTAATATAATCCATCACATCAACCAAATAAAGAAGAAAAATCACATGATCATATCGATAAATGCAGAAAGTGTTTAGCAAAATCCAACACCCATTCATAATTAAAACTCTCAGCAAACCAGGGATAGAGAAAAACTTCCTCAATCTGATAAAGAACAGCTATGAAAAACCTACAGCTAGCATCAGATGTAATGGTAAGAAACTTAATGGTAATGATCGTAGCAGGAAAACTCAAAGCTTTCTTGCTAAGATCAGGAACAAGGCAAGGATGTCCCCTCACACCACTATTTTTCAACATCATAATGGGAGTCTTGGCTAATGCAATAAAGTAAGAAAGGGAAATAAAATATATACAAATTGGGAGGGAAAAAACTGGTTTTGTTCCCATATGATATAACCTTCTATATAAAAAATTTGAAAGAATTAACAAAAAATATTCTAGAACTGTAAGCAATTGTAGCAAGGTTGCAGGATACAAAGTTAATATACAAAAGTCAATCACTTTCCTATATACCAGTAATGAACAATTGGAATTTGAAATTGAAAACACACTACCTTTTACATTAACACCCCCCAAAATTGAAATCCTTAAGTATAAATCTAATGAAATATGTATAAGATCTATATGAAGAAAACTACAAAACTCTGATGAAAGATATCAAAGAAAAACCAGAAAAAATGGAGAGATATTCCACGTTTACAGATAGGAAAACTCAATACTGTCAAGATGTCAGCTTCTCAACTTGATCTATATATTCAAGGCAATCCCAATCAAAATTCCAGAAAGTTATTTTGTAGATATTGACAAATTGACTCTAAAGTTTATATGGAGAGTCAGTCAAAAGACCCAGAATAGCCAACACAATATTGAAGGAGAAAAACAAAGTTGGAGAGCTGACACTGACTTTAAAACTTACTATAAAGCCATAGTAATCAAAACAGTGTTTCACCAAAAGGTGAAAGAATAGACAAGTAGATGGGTTGAACAGAATAGAGAGCCCAGAAATAAAAACACGTAAAAATAGTCAACTGATATAGAAACAAATCTAATACAATGGAGAGAAGATAGTATTTTCAACAAATGGTGCTGAAACAACTTAGACATTCACATGCCAAAAAAAATTAATCTCGGCACAGGCCTCACACCCTTCACAAAAACTAACTCAAAATAGATACCAGATCTAAATGCAAAATACAAAACTATAAAACTCCTAGAAAATACCATAGGAGAAAATCAAGATGTCTTTGGGTATGGCAATGACTTTTTAGATACAACACCAAAGGCATGATCCATGAAGATAATTACTGATAATCTGGACTTCATTAAAATTAAAAACTTCTCCTCTGTGAAAGACAATGTCAAGATAATGAGAAGACAAGCCATAGATTGGGAGAAAATATTTATATATAACACATCTGATAAAGAACTGTTATCCAAAATATACAAAGAACTCTCAAAGCTCAAGAATAAGAAAACAAAAAACTTGATTAAAAATGGGCAAAAATCTGAACAGACATCTCATCAAAGAAGATATGCATATGGCAAGTAAGTATATGAAAGGATGTTCAACATCAAATGTTACTAGGAAATTCCAAATCATAACAACAACAAGATACCACTACATATCTATTCGAATGGCCACAATCTAAAACACTGATATCACCAAATGCTGGTGAGGATGCAGAGCAACAGGAACTTTCATTCATTGCTGGTGGAAATGCAAAGTAGTACAGCCACATTGGAAGACCGTTTGTCAATTTCTTATAAACTAAAAATTCTCTTGTCATATGATTCAATAATCATACTCCTTGGTATTTACCCAAATGAACTAAAGACACCTCCACACAAAAACGTTTACATGGGTGTTTATGGCAGCTTTTTTTGTAATTTCCTTAACTTTGAAGCAACCAAGATTTCCTTCAGTAGGTGAATGGATAGATAAACTGGTACATACAGAAAATGGGATACTATTCAGCATTAAGAAGTAATGAGTTATCAAGCCATGAAAAGACATGAAGGAAACTTAAATGCAAAGTGAAAGAAGCCAATCTGAAAAGGCAATGTACTGTATGATTCCAACTATATGACACTCTGGAAAAGGCAAAGCTCTGAAGACAGTGATAAAAGATTAGTGGTTGCTAGGGGTTAGAGGAGAGGGAGGGATGAATAGATGGAGCACAGAGGATTTTCTGGACAGTGAAACTATTCTGTATGATACTTTAATGGTAGATACATGTCATTATACACTTTTTAAGACACATAAAGTGTACACCAAGGTGAACTCTAATGTAAATTATGGACTTTGAGTGATAATGATGTGTCAATGTAAATTCATTGATTATAACAAATTTACCACTGTTGTGCAGATGGGGATAGTAAGAGAGGTTGTGTGTGGAGGGAGGAGGAGACAGGGATATGTGGGAACTTTCTGTGCTTTCTGCTTAATTTTTCTGTGAACCTAAATTAGCTCTAAAAAAAGTTTATTAATAAAAAAATTAATGAACACAGCATAAGTGAGCTATTGGTTAAATTAAAGTAGCCTAGTATATGTGTAATTAAAATCCCTGAAAAGTGGGGGATATGGGAAGAAAGGTATTTGGAAAAATAATGGAATGGCTGAAAAACTTACAACTTGATGAAAACTATAAACCCACAGATTCAAGATCAATGAACTCCAAACACAAGAAACTTGAAGAAAGCTATGCCGGCTCACATCATAATCAAATTGCTTAAAATCAGTGCTAAAGTGAAAATGTTAAAAAGAAAGAAGCCAAAGGTGGGGAAAAACATTACATTCAAAGGAACAAACATAAGAATAACAATAGACTCTTATGGGAAACGTACAAGTCAGAAGTCAATGGAAATACTGAAAGGAATAACTTTTCAACGTATAATTCTACATGAAGTGAAAATTTATTTAAAAAACAAAGTGGGAATAAAAACTTTTTCAATTATAAAGAAGCTGAAATAATTCATCATCATCATCAGACCTGAACTACTAGAAAAAAACAAATAGAAATCTAGTTCTACACAAAGGAATGACAAACATCACATATGGTAACTGTAGAGGTGGTTTACAGGTAAATATATCTTTTCTTAGTACTTAAATCTTTTTAGAAGGTAATTGACTGGTTATAATAAAAGTAATAGAAATGTACTATGGGTTCTATAATATGTAGAGAAGTAAAATTTATGACAACAATTGTACGAAGAATGGAAGGTGAGAGACAGAAGTGTATTTCCAGGTTCTTATACTTCATGTGAAGTGATGCATTATCACTTGACAGTTGATTGTAATAAATTAAAGATATACAGATGCTCTTCAACTTATGATGGGGTATGTCCCAATGAACCCATGGTAAGTTGAAAATATTGTAAGTTAAAAATGCTACTAATACACCTAACCTGCAGAACATCATACCTTAGCCTAGCCTACCTTACACATCCTTGAAACACACACATTAACCTACAGTTAGGCAAAATCATCTAACACAAAGCCTATTTTATAATAAAGTGTTGAATATCTCATATATCTCATGTCTTGTTGAATACTGTACTGAAAGTAAAAAACAGAATACTTTTATGGGTACTCAAATTTCAGTTCCTAGTGAATGTGCTTTGCTTTTGCATCATCATAAAGTAAAAAAAAATCATAAGTCTAATCATAAGTCAGGGACCATCTGTAAACTAACCACCCTAAAGCAACCACTGAAATAACAAAACAGTTATAATTTATAAACCAAAAAAGGAAAAAAAGGAATCATTAAAAAAATACAAAAAGAAGATAAAAAAGAGATAAAAAGGAACATAGACAAATAGAAAATGAATATGATGATGATGGACTTAAATCCAACCATATCAATAATTACACTAAATGCAAAAGGTCTAAATAACTCAATTTAGGAGTGCAGAGATTGTCAAATTGGCTAAAAAAAGAAAGACCCAATTGTATGCCCTACCCACTTTAAATATAAAGACATAAATAAATCAAAACTAAAAGGATTAGAAAAGAAATGTTATCATAATACTAATCTAAAGAAAGCTGGGCTGGCTATGTTAATATCAAAAGAAGTCAATTTCAAAGCAAAGAATATTACTAGGGTTATAGAAGCTCATTTTATACTGATAAAAGGATCAAATCATTATGATACATAATAAACTTAAATATCAATGTACTTAATAACAGAACTTCAAAATTCATGAAGCAAAAACTGATAGAATAACAAAAAAATACAGACAAATCCACAATTACATTAAAGAATTTAACACCCTTTTCTAATAAAACAAAGAAACAAAATCAATAATGATATAGAAGACTTGAATAGGGCTATCAACTTTTTATTAATATAATTGGCATTTATAGAAAACTCTGCCCAACAAAAGAACACACTTTTTTTCAAGTACTTATGGAACATTTACCAAAATAGATCATATTATGAGCTATAAAAAAGTCTCAGTAAACTATAAAAAATTCAAATCATAGAAAATATATTCTCTAATCCCATTTGAATTAAATTATAAATTACTAACAGGAAGGTCTCAGGAAAATCCTCAGAGTTGGGCAAGAATATTAATAGCAACTTGAAACTACCCAATACCCATCACCAGGTGAATAAACAAATTACAATAGATCCATACAATGAAGTATAACTCTGCAACAAAAAGAATGAACTCATACTACACAAAACAACATGGATGAATCTCAAAATTATTAAGCTGAGTCAAAGAAGCCAGACCAAGAAAAAGAGTATACACTGTGTGATTTCATTTATATAACATTTTATAAAATTCAAACTAATCTATAGTGACCAAAAGCAGATCAATAGTTGCCTGGGAATAGAGAAGAGAGAAAGAGAGAGACATTCAAAAGGAAGGACTTTCTAACTGTAAAACTTCAGATATTAGCCAACTGGAGGGAAAGACATTTGGAGAGTCAGAATTCTTTTCCTTCACATCAAATTTAGCCTCTTGTTTGTGAGGCTTGGCCTCAGCCAGTACCTGGGATTTTGCTTTTGGCTCTTTTTGTCCATGGAGATAGCATTAAATGAGGCAGGGTTAGCAAGTGTAAATTCAGAGGGGAAAAATGCATCAGGAGCACATGTTAATGGCCGGCAGCTCTTCATTTAGGTTTATGTTTGAGGGACTCCGAAGACATTTTTAAAAGTATTTTTTAAAAGTATTTTTTAAAAGTATTTCCATTAAATCAAAATGGCTGTAAGAGTCTGGGCACATTTTGTTGTCAACCTCTGACTGAGCCTCCCTGAGACCTTTCCCTCACTTAATAGAGTTACATTATATGTCTCTAAATTGAATTCATCAGAAACATGGGAGTTGCATACAAGGCTTACCGATAGGAACAGCCAATTGGAAGAGCAAAAGATGACAGAGCATTTTAAAAGTCCAAGCAAGGAAGCATTCCCTTGTGTGAAGTCATTTTCAAATGAAACTTAGGACCCAAGGCAGGGACAGTGCTTGTTTTATAAAGCAAGTTGGCCTGAGGATGGGAGGTCAGTTTCTTTGCCAGGACTCAAGGACTAAGTAGGTTTCCTGGTGACAGATCACAAAATCCTAAGGTGCTGACATTTGAAGACCACAGAACTCTGGCAAGACCCAGGCAAAACAAACTCTTGCTTGACCAGATGCTGCCCCGAGGCCTTTCCTGTGTGTTCTGAGGCCTCTCCTCAGTGATCTAGCCAGTTGGTATTTGTTTATTTGTACCATTGGACCCCTCTCTTCTTAAAATCTCCAACAAGGGCAGAAATCCTCAAATTATGAGCATCTGCACCTACATTTTAGAGGAGGCATGCCTTTATATTGCCTCTCTACTTGTGTTTTCATTATTAAAAACCATCTGAAAGTGCTTTCCTATTGCCTAGACATCACCTTATTTGGCCCTTATGACAGCCTTGTGAAGTCGGCAGGGCTGATGCTATTGTCCTCATTTTGTAGAGGAACCAGGCTCAGGGAGGTTTGGTGATTTTTCCCTCAGCCTCACAATAGGCTGGAAGATACCTAATTATTAGAAGAATACCAGCTACTTACTTTCTTTAATTCGTGTTTGCACTTTATAAGTGGCTGAGTTTAGAAATGGCCCAAATTGATCCTTTCCTTTTTACTTTTTGAAGCTTCTTATGTCTTTGAACTGTCATGAGAATACAGTAACTTCTATAAATGAAGGATAAATATTTAGAACTAAGTTTTTTATGTTTAACACAGAATAAGAAAAAAAAAATCACAATCTACTGGTTCTAGTGGTAAGGAAGGAACAGAATGGCAACTGCAAATAGTTTACAGCTCTTCAAGGGTGGGAGGCCTGAGCACTGGGGGAGGAAGTAGAAGGAAAAGGGACTTTCAAATACTCTAGGAAGTTGCCTGGGAAAACCAGCAAAAGCCAACACAGGGAAGGTCACGCCATGGACTTCACGGAACTTCTCAGACTGCAGTCGTTCATTGATCAACACAACTCAGATGCTAAGTACAGTTGAACTTCTTGAGTATTTTTGTACATATTTTTCTGAAATGAACATTTTAAAATTAGTAATTGTTTTAGTTTTAAGAATTGCTTTTGGTTTAATATTTGGTCAAATGCTATACCTGTTAAAAAGGATCTTCCATTCAGCATTATCAGAATCCAGAAGAGAGGTGATTGGTGATTTAGACTGTAAAAGCATGTAACAGTGCCCCACCCCATCCCAACAAAGTGAGCTCAGTACATGTTCGCTCTGTCCACTAAAGGTCTCATATTGCCTATGCATTTTAGAGTCAGACGTTTCCTAACTCATCCCTGAAAAGCATAAAGCATGTACCATTGTGAAATGTTAACTAACAAGTGCTAGGAAACAGTAAGTTTTTCCTTCCCTGAATTTCATAACCACATCCATTTAACCACACTGTCATATTATGGACATACTAGAGATTTAAATGGCAGAAATACACAGAATAGGGAACACAAAAGATTAGAAGGGGCAAGAAGCGCTCTGTGATTTACCCATCCAGGAGCACCAGCCCCAGCACCCTCACCCAACACCCTCTTGGTGAATACTGGGTTTGGTGAGTGACATGGCACGTGCCGACCATAACAGCATCGGTCTGTCCTTTGTAGAGGAACACAGAGCTCCTCACTGACCATCTGCTGTTTCTTCTGGTGGTGCGGATGGATGGCTGCTTACTCATGCACCCTCTCTCTGGGATGCAGGAAAGCTAGTGTCTCTGAGGTGACTCCCTGGGTCAGCCAGCAGCTCTCATCATAGGACAGGTTAACTGGACTACACAGGGATTCAGATAGCTACTAACTCCTTAGCCCTGTCATCCCATCAGCTGAGCTCCAGCAATTCCATTCAACAAGAAAGGATTATGAGTTCACACCTCCTAGTCAGAACCAAGGATGAGAATGCATCAGGTAAAGTAAGTCATGGAACAAGGACACTCACAGGGACAAAAGTACCAGCAACACTTTTAGAGAGCGAGAGAAGTGTATCCTGGGATTTGGGGGCAGGGGATCTGTCTTGGGACAAGGTAAGTTCCAGATCCAAGGAGAGCACTTGTCAGCCAATTCTAGCAACAGCTGGAAGGGGCCTCCACCTGCCAAAGCATGGTCAGTCCCCAAGGCCCACCAGGACTCAGCCTCTCCAGGGGGCAAGGAGTTCTCTGTAGAGAAGTGGTCACAACTCTCCATCTGCTATTCCCCCAAATTACTCTGAAAATAATAAATTGAGTTCACTTGCAGGAAAACAGCTTGTCTTCCAGGGCCTCGGGGGGTAGCAGAAGAGAAAAATGCAAAATGATAATTACAAATGAAACGCCATTGAAGTTTGTTTTTCACATTTTCAAACATATGTTGTTAAATATTTTTTAAAAAGAAAGTTTCAGAACAGCATGAAGCATATTATCCCATGATATAAATTTTTAAATGTATATTTAAATTAGTAGAAGCGTAGGAAAATCTGAAAGAGTATACCACAAACTATTTAAAGCTTATGACAGGATTATGAAGGACTTTCCTTTTCTAAATTGTACATTTCTGTACTGTTTGAATTTTTATTTACATGATCATATATTTCTTTTGAAAATAGAAGATAAGAATAAATCTTTTAAATAAAACAAATCAAGACTTTAAAAATATTTAATAACATGAGAATTTTTCTTGAACAAATCAGGCTATAGATATAGATAGTATGATATTGATTTATAAATATATGTATATGTTTATGATACATATACCAAAAGGAAATCCACTAAACTGGTAACAGTAAGTAACTTCTGGATGAATGAATTATAGGGGATTTTTATTTTTCTATATTTTCCAAATTTTTCTAGAATGATGATATTTATTATCAGAAAAAAAAAATACACAATGAGATAAACCACTAAACAGTGGACTAAAGAATGCCTTGAACAGGCCGGGTGCGGTGGCTCACTCTGGGAGGCCGAGGTGGGTGGATCGCTCGATGTCAGGAGTTGGAGACCAGCCTGAGCAAGAGCGAGACCCCGTCTCTAATAAAAATAGAAATTATCTGGCCAACTAAAATTATATATAGAAAAAATTAGCCGGGCATGGTGGCGCATGCCTGTAGCCAGCTACTCAGGAGGCTGAGGCAGAAGGATTGCTTAAGCCCAGGACTTTGAGGTTGCTGTGAGCTAGGCTGACGCCACAGCACTCCAGCTCGGGCAACAGAGTGAGACTCTGTCTCAGAAAAAAAAAAAAAGAATGCCTTGAACATAAAGTTATCTAGGGAAATCAGGAAAAGACATTTAGGTAGGTAATCTCCTTGAGATGCCTGAAGTTTTCATAGAAATTCACCAAGGGGGTGGGAGAATTCTCTCAGAGGGAACAACAGTGCGTGAAAGGAAATGAAGATGATGCAAAGAAAGAATGAATTGTGCATTTAAGAAATGCCATCTGGTTCAGCATGAGCTTGTGAAGAGCAAAGGAATGAAACTGATGAGAAATTAAGCTGTAAGTTGGGGCCCAATGAAGGGGAAATACACTGTGCTAAAGAATTGAGACCTAAAGCTATAAGGCACTGAGGATTTTAAGTAAGGAGCGATGAGATTGGATTTGCCATGAGTGAGGGAATAGAGATTTTAAGCCCATCTTATATAGGACTTAAGAAACATGGACAGCCCACCTCATACTAATACAATGATAAAGTTAATAATGTTGCTCACGATAAACATTTTGAATAATACCCAAAAAAGTAAAAAAAGAAGGAATACAAATAAAGTATATTCCCACCCCCATTAAGGATAGGGAACCTGCATCCTCAAGGCCCCATGTGGTCCTCCAGATCCCCAAGTATAGCCCCTCGACCACATACAGTCTTCACAGAACAAATTCCTTTATTTAAAGGATTTGTTCTGTAAAATTTGGATTCAGTCAAAAGGCCACACCCAAGGATCCAGAGGGCCACATGTGGCCCCAAGGCCGCAGGTTCCCCACTCCCACCCACCTCATGGCCTTTCCTCTTTCAGTTAGTGATGAGACCATGCATTGACTCACCAGGCCTTGGAGCCATCTTGGATTCTTCCTTTCATTTCTTCCTCCACAGCCAGTTACCAAGTCTAGGGAGTTAAACCTCTGTGGTGTCTCCCTGACCCACTGTTTCTATGTACCTACCACCTTTACTAGCTTCCTCATTCACGCCCTCATCTCTTCATGACTGGACCCCTGGACAAACCTCCAAGATGGCATCCCTGCCTCCTGTATTCTTTCTAGCCAATGCAACACATTACTGCTTGACTGTAGTTCCCAAGAAGAGCTTTATCAAATCGCTCCACTGCCAGAGAAATTCAGATCACTCCATTGCCCACCAATGTGAACATCAACTCTTCACTCTGGCATTCAGGGTTCCCCTAAGTGTATTCTTTTCTCCATTATGTGGGATTACTTAATTTCTCCCCCAAACACACTTAACACTGTTCCCTTTGAAACCTTGTCTTGTGTTGTTTCCTCTGCCTAGACTCTCCCTCTCTTGATAGTTTATCCACCTGTTACGGGCTGAATTTTGTTCTTCTGTTGAAGCCTTAATCCTCAGTATCTCAGAATGTGAGTATATTTGGAGATGGGGCCTTAAAAGAAGTAATTAAATGATCTAATACTACTGGTGTTCTCACAAGAAGAGGAGATTACAAAACAGACAACACACAGAGTGAGGGATGGCCATGTGTGTACACAGCAAGGAGGCAGCCATCTGCAAGCCAAGGAGATAGGCCTCAGAAGAAACCAAATCTGCTGACACCTTGATCTCGGACCTCTATCTTCCAGGACTGTGAGAAAATAAATTTCTGTTGTTCAAGCCAGGCAATCTGTGATACTTTGTTGTGGCAGCCTGAGCAAACTAGCACCAACTTCAGGGCCCATCTCTGTGTCCACCTTCTCCATGTGGCACTGTTCTCCTTCCTTGCAACCTGTATGACACGCTGTTATGGCTTGTTTGCTTATCTGCTCTCCTGTGTGGTGCCTGGGGCTCTGCCTTGTTCCCCCGGATAGACCATGTTGTACTCACCTCTACAGCTATCATCGTGCCTAACTCAGAGCCTTGCAAATGGTAGATGTTCAAAAAGGACTTATTGGATTATATTAAAATGAATTTTGTTTCAGAATAATTCATTTAAACATTACTTATTCAAAAAAAAGAAGAAAATGGATCATTGTAAGAAATAATCAAAATATCATAAATTTTGTTTTTTGGTACTCTCCAGGTACCAAGCATTTTCCTCTAATGCTGAATATTCAAGGAAAGAAAGTTGTTCAGCAAACCAAAATAAATGTCTCTAAAAGTTTAAATAAGTAAGTACCTCTCCTTTTACGTTGAAACATGTTTTTAATCCGTGGCTAGTCCATGTGGCCCAGTGAAACAGGCCTTGGTTTATGAGTTAGACCATTCTGGTTCCATGCCTGTCTCTGCCATTTGCTAGCTATATGACCATTGTCAGATTATTTCACCCCTCCAAGTCTGTTTCCTTATCTGAAAATGGAAATGTCCATAACTACTTTATAGGATTGCTGTGAAGATTGAATTAGAAGTAAGATTAGAGGAGCTGGGTTGGAATCCCAGCTTTCAACCATTTACCAGTTGAGTGAGCGCTGACAGGTTACTTAATCCTCGTAAGCCTTAGTTCCCTCAACTTAGCACCAAGCTAACAAGACTGCTGTGAGAATTACTTGGGCATTGGAAACAGCAAGTGTTCAATATATGCCAAGTAATATGATGTCAGCATTAAAGTGACTAATATAGAACCTACCACATAGATAATATCCAATAAATACTAACACTATTACTTGACCCAGGAGGATTTACATCAAAAACGTAACTACTATCATGAGTTAAAAATAGTCTTTTATTAAGCTCAGTTGATTCTAAAGTTTCTAAGAGAGGATTCCAGCTCTTGAAGCAATTTACTCTTTTCCTGAATGAAAATAGCTTTGAGCTAGAGCATTGACAGAGCAATATGTGGTCTCATCACTTTCCATTATTCTCCCAATACCTTTGGTGTCTGGGGTTACCTCCAAGCCTGCAGCCAGAACTCTACAGAGTTATTTCATGCAATGGTGGACAGGGAGATGAAGCTGTTGGTGAATCTTTCTCAGCTCTATGACATGTACCTTCTAAGCGAGACTAAAATGGGCTGCTCCCCCAACCTAAAGCACATACATGTGTCTGGGCCCTTCCACCTGAAGTAACAAGAGCAATCGGCCAGAAAAACCGGGGGTGGCAGAGAGGGGGCATTCCAAACCAGGGAATTATTTATTTAATAAAATATCCTTTATTAAAAGGGTGTTTTTATAATTGTCTTTTATTTTATAAAGGTTTATATCCCCCACCCCTTGGGAATGGAAAGAAAAAGCATAAATGGATTGTAATTTTTTATAATAGTAGTATTTATATTTTTTAGCATTAGCATGGGACTATAAACTCTCTTCTTAAATCTCCACTATTTTGAAAACTCCACACACGTAATGGAAGCTTGGTAAATATTTCTAAATTTCTAAATATTTCTAAAATTTCAATTAATAAATTAATTAATGTCTAATTCAATGACTTCAGTAAAACAAAGCCTTAAACAACATTGGTGCTTTCCAATCAGAGTAGAGAAACAGGAGCTCATTGCAATTATTTGGAAAAAATACAACTCATGAGAAATAAATTGATTAAGTAAAAAATATTTATTCTGTGCCTACCATATGCCAAGTACATAAATTCTCAAAAAAATAAAGCTGGGCCGGGTGCAGTGGCTCACGCCTGTAATCCTAGCACTCTGGGCAGCTGAGGCAGGAGGATAGCTCGAGGTCAGGAGTTTGAGACCAGCCTGAGCAAGACCGAGACCCCGTCTCTACTAAAAAAAATAGAAAGAAATTATACGGACAGCTAAAAATATATATAGAAAAAATTAGCCGGGCATGGTGGCGCATGCCTATAGTCCCAGCTACTCGGGAGGCTGAGGCAGGAGGATTGCTTGAGCCCAGGGGTTTGAGGTTGCTGTGAGCTAGGCTGACACCACTGCACTCTAGCCCGGGTGACAGAGCGGGATTCTGCCTCAAAATAAATAAATAAATAAAGCTGAATTAGATTTCCTATCCTCTCAAGATTGAATAGATAAGTCCTCCCCCAATCCAATGAGCTTTCAAGGAGAAGAGAATTCTGGAAGGGCTCTGCTCCCGTCTACCGCTTTCTTCCCTTAAACAATGGGACGGAGTAAAAAGAAGGGCAAAGACGGGCTTCTGGCCTTCTCTGCCTTATTATTCTCTTCTGCTCCCCACTAGTATGAGGAGGAGCATACTCCCAGCATTGTGGGGTAGAATTTCTGGAGCAAAACCTCAGAGTCATAGAACACTGCAGCCAGAGATCATGGGTCTCCTTGCCTCATGGTTCTCAAGCCCACTTGGGGCATGTCGGCTTGCAAGGGGAGATTTCTCAAAACAACATTCTCCTGTCCCCTAGATGGAATATGTTTTAGACAGGTGTGAGTGGCAGTATATTCTTGCATTTCTATCCCAGTTGAGAACCACTGATACAGTCCATGGTTTTCCTTTTACAGGCAAGAAAGCAGGTCCATAGGAACATAGGGAACACGGCTATGATCACAGTGGAATCCAGGTCTCAATTCCAGGTCTCCTTACTTCAAATACCAAACTGTCTCTAATCCTGGAATCCTAATATGAGCTCTACGAAGTCTGGTAACCCTTCCTAAAAATGTATGAAAAATTGGATACGTGTGCATATGTATTAACACATTTAAATGGGAAAAGGATCCATGCTTTTAACAAATTCTCAAAAGGATCTGTCACTCAAAAAATTTTAAACCATAAGTTCAAATTTGCATTGGCTATTTCTCAGACAATTCTAATAAAGGTCTGAGTATAGTGAGGCAGGACTGGCCATGTGGCACTGGGGAGTTAGAACTCCCATGAAATGTGATTTGAAGGATGCAGTATGAGTCCCACTCTGTAAGAAGTCCCCATTCTCCTCCCAAACTTTTGCCCGAAATCTCCTTGTGGGCTAATGGATTTTGAACTATTCAAATACAGATTCCCCTGGAGAAACAACATAAGTCATCATCACACATGATAAAGTTGAAGTGATCAAATTGCTTCCAAAGTGCTGTGGAGGAGCTGCAAGCAGATTGGAAGGACGAGAAAGAGGCAGAGGGACCACCTTTACCTTATGCATCGAGGCATGGAGACCACTCCACAGAGGAAGCAGCACAAAAACAGGAGGTAGGTGACCCTCAGAAACGCAAAGCATCTCTGTTTCCTTTTGATGACAGTCCTGAAGGGTAAAAATCTAAAACCCACTGCAACAGATCAGAAACCTCATGAGCCGATCATTTGGCTGAGGCCACTGTGGCATCCACCGTCAAACAAATAAATAGTTAAGTAAGTAAATAAATAAATCTCGTGGCAGCCAGAGAAACACCATGTTGCCCAAAAGGATTCCACTTGCAGACTGGAGGAGGAGCTAGACAGCTAGCACCTGGCAAAGTTAGTAGAGGCTGCCACGTCTTCTAGAAATAAGAGCTCTCAATGATGTCCCCTCATTGGCAGCCCAAGCTCTGAGGCTTCTCTCGGCCTCTTTAGACCCCTGGATTGGTGGCTCCATGCCTCCTGCTGGCTGCTGTGAGACAAGAGAGCCAGTGGAAGCAACCACATTTGCAGCTCCCCCAGCCCTTCTGGACCTCAGCCACCCTGACATTTAGGGGCAGCTGACCACCTTTAAGAGAGAGACCTAAAGAAGGATCTGGCAGATACATGGGTTTCTGATTTCCCACTGATAATTTGACTACATGCTGAACAGTCAGGGTATCAGGGAAGGGCCCATCCCATTCCTTAATGGGTAAAGAAGCTGGCCATTCTCTGCAGAGAATTTTATTTTTTCTAGTTCCATAGATCCTGCTAACTAGTGACCCTTCTGGTGGCTGTTCACACAGCTCAGGAGCTCCTCCTGCTGAACTCTCATCAAGAAAGCGGCAGCTACATAATGTTTCTAATTCCTACCCCGGAACAAACCTCTAAAAATTTAATTATTTCTTGAAGGGAACAAAGAGAGAAAATACCAATTGTTTCGTTCCTAAAATTGCATTCAGTAAAAATGGAAACAAGACTAGACTTGAGCAATATCTTTGTTCCCGAATGTATAATGTATTAGTCACAGTTCTCTAAAGAAACAGAACCAATAGGAGAGATACATAAAGAGATCTTGATAAGGAATTGGTTCACATGATTATGAAGGCTGACAAGTCCCGTAACCTGTCGCCTGGTGGTGTGGTTCCAGTCCGCGTTCGAAGGCCTGAAGAACAGGAGAGCTGATGGCGTAAGCCCCAGTCAGTCCTATTCAGGCCCTCAGCTGACCAGCTGATGGCCAGCCACGTTAGGAAGGGCAATCTGCTTTACTCAGTCTACAGACTCAAATGCTGATCTCATTGGAAACAGCCCCACAGACACACCCAGAAATAATATTTACACAAATATCTGCACACCCTGTGGTTCTGTAAAGCTGACATATAAAATCAACTATCACATACAATTTGTTGCATTTTTTGGTTACATAGACTGTTAATGCTGGATGAGACCTTTGAATTAATCCTCTCATTTAAAAATGGGGAAGGCCAGGCGTGGTGGCTCACGCCTGTAATCCTAGCACTCTGGGAGCCTGAGATGGGAGGATCGCTCAAGGTCAGGAGTTCGAGACCAGCCTGAGCAAAAGCGAGACTTCATTTCTACTAAAAATAGAAAGAAATTAGCTGGAAAACTAAAAATATATGGAAAAACAGTGGGGCATGGTGGCACATGCCTGTAGTCCTAGCTACTCGGGAGGCTGAGGCAGAAGGATTGCTGGAGCCCAGGAGTTTGAGGTTGCTGTGAGCTAGGCTGATGCCACGGCACTCACTCTAGCCCGGGCAACAGAGTGAGACTCTGTCTCAAAAAAAAAAAAAAAAATTAAAAAATAAAAATGGGGAAACTGAGGTCCTTAGAGAAGTTAAGACACGTGACTCAGACTCTCTCAGACAGTTGGTTAGAGCCTAGAAGTAAAACTCAAATGGACTACATCATTTTGTTTCCTACTGACCACTGGATGATATTGTTCTTATTACCCAAATAATTCATAACCCATTTTGAGTATGTTTAATATTTTTAATTATTATAATTGGCTAAAACTGGGAAGGGCTACACTTCCAGAGGATACATTTTTCATCTTTTTTTCATCTTCTTCTTCCCATTGCCTTGCTATGTTCCCCCATCACTCTCTCATCTCAGAAACACTTTGGCTAACTCATCAGCCATCTTGATAATTGTTCTGTTGCCCCCACAGTGAAATCAGGGCTGAGCTCGTAAGGCACGATAGACATGCTGTAAGAAAAGTGCTGAGTCCATTTCTACTGAACAGACAGATTTTGTGGCAGGGTCTTGTGACCAGGGGCATCGCCCGTCTTAGAAGTTGACAGTAGTGGGTTGAGGCATCCAACATTCAGATCTTCTTCTAGGCTTTTCTTTCTCTCCAGAGAGAGAGCCTTTGCTAGACACTTGTCAGGTGTTTTTGATGAGCCTTTCATGTCTTTCCTGAGAAGCAAAATATTTAAGGCCCAAAAGTGAATAAAATACCCTAACTGCCACTGGTCTAGATATAAGTGACCAATCATGTCACCATCCTCATTCCCTTTTGTAAAATGCCATTTGAATTACACAGCAGGGCAAGGCTTAAAAACTGTGTTATGAAACTCCACTGTCCCTCTGCCTGTCACACCCCACCAGAGGGAATTAAAGAGTGTTTGCTCATGGTATCTGGTTTAATAATAGCTTCTGATGAATATAGATACCAAGAAAATTGCCGGGTTTATGTGTGAATCCACTGGGCATCAAATGCTCACCTTGTTCCCTAGTTCAGGGATCTTTCTGAAAGTTTCTTTGAATCCTATATTTAAAATATATATATATATATATATATATATATATCTACTGGGCATATTGCCAAGAAATACAAAACCCAGTGTACTGTGTCCAAGTTGAGATACATTTGGAAAATGTTTGTGGGAAGATTTGAAATGCATTTGGAAAGTGTTTGCGATAAGATTTGAAATGCATTTGGAAAGTGTTTGTGATAAAATTTCTCATTAAAGAATCTTCTTGCCTGATACACACTCACATTCTCAAATACATTCTACTCCCAAGAATCTCCTGGTCAGATTGAATAAATACAAAGATTCTAGAGCAGTCTATGGTTTGTAATAGTAGCTTAAAAGATAGAATCTGCCAAGAGATTAGGCATTTTTGTCAGTAATTTCAAAAGGAATTTTCAGAAAATGTCCAGAGAAGACACTTGATTGTGTATGTAAAGATAGCAGGCGCTGTAGTATTTTGGCTCTCTGGAGAGGGGAGAGAAAATGGAGAGCCCTTGTAATAAACACTCGGAACACTAGAGTACATACACATTGGGCACTCTTTCTTGTGATTGGTTTATTAAAGCAGAAAATGTTATGCAAACATGAAGAACTGTCTTCAGAGAGGACCTATTTCACATTCTTGCCCTTCAATTATCCTAATGATGAAAAAAATCACATAAAGTACATGTTACCAATAAAAGAAAAGTATAAATCTCTTTTCCTCTTGCTATCCCAATTTCCCTCAAGGAAATTCTTTAAAGTACTCTACTTTATAGCCAGTGCTAATTTCTCCAAGGCCAAAGGACCACTGAGGAGAAATTTATATTTAAAATGTAGTTATGTGGATTAGGATTCTTCGGGGAAGCTATTATTCAATGACATTTATAGGAGAAACCAATATAGACCATTCATAATCTTACAATGTATGTTCCTGGAAAGGGTATCTCAGGTAAAAATGATGTAAGTGGGAACTGATTTAAGAGCGGGGGGAGTGTGTGTTTGTGTGTGTGTGTGTGTGTGTGTGTGTGTGTGAAGTTTCTATTATCTGATGCTCAGATTTGATAGAAATGGCCCTAGGCAACATATTTAATAAACTATAAATTTTTAGCCTTATGTAGCTCACACAAAGGTGGATAACTCTTTTATCCTTGTGTAGCTCACACAACATAATTGGGTGAAAGCTTAAAAACCCTGAGCAGATACGCTGGAGTGACCTTTGAACTGTGACTCAGGAAGTGTCCTGGCAGCCATGTTTTTGCCCAACTTACTCCCAGAGAGCAGTGCGTGTAATTCCTGGATCAACTGAACAATTTGTCCTCAGATGTCTCTTAATTGAAGAATTTATTTCTGGATATTTGTACTAAAATATACTAAAACTGAAAAAGTCAAAACGTCATATTAGTTCACAGGAAATTGTTCTGACATGTGCAGCAAAAGGGAATTGAAAGCATTATTTCCAAATCGATCACAACACATAAATTTGGCCATGAGTCCACATACTGTGGCAAACAAACTCCTTTCATGGTCTTGCACTTTGCTTTACCTTTGTTCCAACAGGACTCAATGTTTTGGGTATGCACACCAAAAAGTGACATGAACCAAAAGTTGGGATCATTATGGTTAACCTGAGGATGCTGGAAACCAGGGAGAGGCTGAATATTATTACATGAAGTCCAAGAATTGTGGTGAATGGTAGAACCAGGCTGAACTATGTGTTGCAAAATAGCCTGCAAAGTTTGGGTAGAATGGTCATCAACAATTTCCAAATAACCATCCAAATAACCGTTAACGAAATAAGTTGATGGGTGGTATCTATAATATCAAAAACCCATATTTCCTTCTCTGGAGCATGGCCATGATGATATATGATTCTATGGCTCATTGATTTGCAAGTAATGACCTGGACCACCAAGCTGTATCAGATACAGTTCAAAGTAATGTTTGCATAGTTCACAACATAAATTGTAGATATCAACCATAGTATGGGCTGAAATTCCAGTAATAGCAATAGTCACTTTCTCTGTTACTTCCATAGACCCTAAGAATAGAAGAAGGTAAAACCACATTTTCAGGGAAATGTTGGATTTTGGAAAAAAAAAAATTCCTTAGGAATTCCCATGACAATTGGCAATTAGCCCTGCAGGACTCACAGGGACAGATTGTTCAATTGATCCTAATTTCTCTCTTGATCCAAGTTTGGATAAGACACTCAGCTGATCAGAAAGCAAAATGTGCTTAGGCCCAAGAGAAACAGAAGCTATGGGGCCTTGTGAACCCAGAGAGAGGCCATTCTGAGGGTAAGCAGCCTTAGGCAGTTGAGGGAAGAAGGGTCTCTTTGAAAATGTAATTGATCCAACATTGCACTTAAAACTAAACAGAGACTGTAAAGAAAAGACCAATTAGAAATACCCAAATATCCCATGAGGCAATAAAAGCTCAAGAAGGGAAATCCAAAAAGAACAAGAGCAGAAATTTTTCTCTTAGTCATTCCTGACTAAGAGTTTTTGCCAGTTCCTTCTTGAAGAGGGACCAAACATCATTTGTTGTATATAATTGGGCTTAAAATCACTGTGTAAGGTTTCATCTGGTTTCCATTATATAAAATGAGTTTAAGCATTTCAACTATTAATAATTCTTTTGCCATCTTCCTAAGGTGCCCAACATAATAACCCCTGTAGATAAAGGTATTGGATTAAATGAGCCTTATTTGTCACGTGTCTGTTGCACTCAAGTTTCTGACTCTGAGGGAGACCTCACCAGGGAAATATAATTTCTTACATAATGTTGCTTTTAAGGGCTTAATTATGTCTTGGGGTACTATTAGATACAAATGGATAATATGACGATTTCCTAAGTGTATATAAATCAATTTAACAATAAATCATGCAAAATTATTTTATATAATATAGTATCAAAGTGTTTCATAGAACACTCATCCCTTGCCTTATTTCTATTGGAAAAGAAATGACAGTTGAAAGAACATCTTCATCACAGTCATGGAAGAAAGAAGTGCTTCTCCCACCAAGATTTTCGTAGATATGTGGAAGAAGTAACATGGGTCCCTTGATGACTAAGAAACTGATCTGGGAATTCTTGTTCACCTGCCTTCCATTCTCAATACAAATTTCTGTGGAGCAAATGTCTATATTAGAGATGACATTTTGGTGATTCTTCTGTCCTCAAAGAAAACATCTTGCTATTAATATTTTCTTGAGTTGATTTCTCATCAGCATGACTAGCTTCATGTGCACACTGAGGTTGCAAAAAGCAAATATACTTCTAAGATCCCATTATTCAGTACATTTTAATGTATGCATATTATATTGTCTGATATATAGTAGGCACTAAATTTATATTATTTATTGAATGAATAAATGAATGAGTAGATATGGAGGGCACTTTGCCAGACTCTGTGAAGAATGCAAAGATGAATAAGATAAGAATTACTACACATTAGAGATTCTAAGTAAGACACACTTTTTTATGTTTTCACATCTCAAAACTGTAATACTTCTTACAGTCTTTTAAAATTTTTAAATTTTAATAATCTTCTTACTCATATCTTTTAAAATTATGACAAGCAGTGTGTCTCTTTACACAAATTAATGGTGCATCTTATAATTGATAGTCTTTGATTTGATGGATACTTTATGTCATATATCTAATGGAGAGAACATGGTTTTCATATATCCTGGACTTTCAAATATAGAAGGAAGCTTAGAGGGCATTTTGTCCAACCCTTTTCATTTAACAGATATTAAAAATGAGATCCTAAGGGGTTGCACCCTAAATAATTCAATTGTTCCATGGAAATGCTAGAACTAGAGCACAGTTTTTCTGACTCTTGACTGAATATTTCACACCGTATCACCTTACACCATAAGAATCTTATAATCCAATCCCAATCATATTGACTTTTATTTTCTAGTTAAAAAGTTATTGAATACACAGCTGGATGAATTTTCACAAATGGAACACACCCATGGTACCAGCACTGAAATCAAGAAACAGAACATTGCCACCACCTGAGAAGTCCTGTGTCCCTTCCAGGCACCCCTCCCTGCCCCAAGGGTAACACTATTCTGCCCTCTATACCATGGGTTGGTTGTGCCCAGTTTTGACCCTATATAAATGGAATCATGCAATATGCACTCTTTTGTATCTGGCTTCCTGTGCTCCACAGTATGTTTGTGAGATTTGTTTATATTTTGCATGAGTCATAAAACATTCATTCTTAAAAAAAAAAAAAAGTTATTGAAACTGGTTGTTTGTTTTTAACAAACATACCAGATCTTATACATGTCAATGAGTTTTTCTTCAAAGTAAGCACCTTTGAAAATGATGTTTTTATTCTATTGATGTTGTCATAGCACAAAACATCTGTGGGGTTTGTTTTATATGATCTTCAGAGAAAGTTTATCTGTTAGAAAAGAAATTCAATGTTCTTTCTTATTAAAATAGTAGTGCCATTGCTTCCTGGAGGGCATTTCAGAAGTTCCCAGAAGAGATTTGATGGTAACAATGATTGCATTGCCATTGCCATGCCATGGGTGTGGGTCACGGACAAGCCCATGCCTAATATCTGTAGATGGAACCCCCTTCTTTTCCATTCCCTACTCCTTTAGCCCCTGAAAAGAGCTTCACACACCACTGCCTTGTGGACATCCCAGCCCACTCGTCCACACCCGCATACTTGGCCACCTGTGCCCCAGGACATAGTCCACTCTCAGGGGAAGGGATCCACAGTAGAGGTTGTACAAGCCATTCAGGGAGGGAATTCTGGGATTCTGAGTATGTTGGGAGAGTGGTTCAGAAAGGGGGGATAGCTCACTGGGCCTATCCCTGGGGCCCGTGGACTCTGCTCTATTGGGGCCAGGGCAGAGGGTGGACTTCCAACAGCAACGCTGGTCAGTGATGGAGACTTATTGCCCTGCAGGGAGAGTCCAGCACAACCAAGACGTGCCCACGTCCTAGACGACTCCCAAATGTCCCACCACACTAAACCACTACAAATGTAAACTGGTTCATACAAATCCTAAAATGTCTTTATAAGAAGTTACGTGAAAAGCCCAATCATCAAGAACTTTATTAGGAGGTGAGAAGCTTAAGTGGAATACAGACCTTGTCATAAAAATTATTGACCAATTTAATCACTCCATACATTCTCTCTCCTAATTCTAACTATACATTTAGTTGAGGCAAGTTTCTATGCAATAGTGCAGTTACTATAAGGGAAAAGAAAATGCAAACAGCTAACAGATCAGATTTGGAAACCCTTTAACAGATTTAAAACCACATAGGAAGTACAGGAATCTCAATGATTTTCATTAATTAAGGTTGTTTTAAAATATACCATATATTTCCTACCTAGATACATATAATTAAATTTTTTTCCATTACAATAATAAAAATAACATATTGACATTATTTATTTTGGGGTTGCCTTTCACCTTGCAATCTTACTGTTAATACCTCTCTAGTTCTACTACTCAATTTCTTTATAGGTCCTTACATTACTGTTTGTTTTCAAATGCATCCTCGGCTCCCCTTTGCCCATCAAAGCCTGAGACTTCCAGTCTGGCACAGTAAAAACTGAGTGTGTGCCTCCACAGACACTGAGACTTCCAGACAGGAGATGAGTGCTGCCTCGTCTCTGCCTTGTCCCGTGGCATGACACTGAGAATTATTTTCAACACTACACTTAAAAGCAAAGCCCAGCACTTTCTCATTACTTCTGCCATTTATCTTGGCCTATTACTTCCACTTCAAGTAAGGCCATTTCCCTCTTTTATAATATACGAATATTCACTGAACATCTGCATATGGGAAAAAACGAGGGACCCAAACTCTAGCCAGAAGTCCAGGTGATTCCCACAACTCAGTTGCCAGCATTACAAAGGCTTTTACTTTTGCACATGAGCACAACCTAAGACTCCCGGATCACACACCTTCCAGGAGCCACTCTGTGGTCCAGAGGGGAGAAAGCCCTTGTGAGGACACAGAGAACAAGTTCCCAGTTCAATAAGATTCAAAATGGTATTTGGCTGTGAGAACTAATCACGTGCATTTGAAAAGGAAAATCAGGAGAGCTAAAAAGAACAAAAAGGGAATAAAATCGCATCTAAATGTTAAAGACAAATATAAATAAAAACATCAAATGCAACAAAACATCATTTGCTCAGAAGAGGAAAGGTAAATGTAACATAAAAGATCTATAAAAGAATTATAATGTTGATCAATGGAGTAAAACTTCATGCCAGATTTTGTCAGCTGGGGTATTGACTCAATACATGAAACACAAAGTCCTGCTGATTGTGGGGATTGCTGCCTTCTTCAGCCTCCTCTGTTTTGCTCATCTAAGCTCTGTCTCCCTCTTCTCAGGAATCGCCAGGCTGAGCACAGAGCAAGACTTTGGTGCAGGCCTGTGACCTGCGCGCCCACTAACCACACACAACATCATGCACCTGTGTCCGTCAGGGAGCAGCAAACTAGTTGGTCTGTCTTTGCCTACAGTTCAGTGCCCAATACGATGCTCTAGTCACATATTTGCTCTCGTTAGGATAGCCTTTCACATCAAAAAGTTCTTAGACATCATCCCCAGGAACAAAAATGTAAACAGCAGTACAGCTTTTCGATTCTTCCTATTTAAGCACTTGTAATCCATTTCTATTTGAAATGCAGGTAAAATTCACTTTCCCTTTTCCTGGGCTAAGTACAAAAAGAGGTGAAATGTTTTCAAATAAAGTTTCAGTGCTATAAAAAGAATAGAAAGTTTTAGTAGAAAACATGCTGTAAAAGAGACATGAGTCCTAGATCTAACTATACCACTTGGTACTGTGTGACTCAGACCACACTAAACAACATCTTCCTCAGTTTGGGTAGAGCAAACACCCAAACTAACAAAACCCAGCATAATGTTTTTATCCCCGAACAAACATCATAACTCCTTCACAGAACTTTTGTGTTACAGTACCTTTCTTCTTCTGGGCAAATAAACAACTCATACATCAGGCATCATGCTATTTTCTAAAAAAACAAAATGAGTAAGAACATGGTCTCTCTCTGTAGGTGTCTTCAAGCCCAGTGAAAGACCTGGTCATGTACACAAGTAATTAAAAACAGAGGCACGTGGAGAGGAACAGAGCCAACAGGATATTGGTGGAAAAACGACCAATTCTTCTCAAGAAAGCTGCTTCACTGTAACATCTAAACCTCCCCTGCTTGTATACAGAATGATGTGAAGATCAAATGGGGTATCATATGTGAAAGCACTTTGAAAATTATAATGTTCTCTTCTCGGGCATTTATCTTACATTTCCTGCTTCTCTTATCTAGTCACATCTAAATTATAGTGCTAGGCAAACTGTCAACAGGCAGAGGGGAGGTAGGGCAAGCCGTTCTTCATATTTCCCAGATTAATTCACTATATGTAGGTAATTGATTCTCAAAGGCAGTATTCACTTCAGCCAATGGGTTGAGAATCAGAACTGCAAGACTTTGCAGGCTTGATGCTCAGCATTGACTTTTGTGCATTAGTATGCATCGGCACCCAGCTCCGCAGTTGGAAGACAAGATAACAAGTGATGAATCACCTTGTAGATCATCAAGGTTGTATGCACACTAAATGAATCTTTGTGCCATGGCATCCACGCAACACTTGGCCTTGATTTATAATTCTGTACAAAGTTTGCCATTGCTGCAAAGGGTAATGAATTAACAAGATAAAATTTGAATTAAAAGTGCTTCTTCATCTGTGTCTACACCTAGCAAAATGTTAGGGCTGGAAATGAACCAACATGAATAAAGACAAAACTCCTATCTCTCTCCCTAACCTCCTCTCTCTTCCAGCTGGTGCTAGAAATATTCTCATAGTAGGAATTTAATCACCAAGACTGAATGACACTTCTCAATGACTTGAAAAATAGCTGGATATGCAGAACAGCATAAATCAAATGTTTTTAGGTGAGGCACATCCTGACATCTTTTCCATAACAGCGTTTAATTTACAAGTTACTAAATCAACCCTACTGTCAGGTAGGAATTTGCTGCTTATTGATAATAACTCCTACACCTTTACCATGAGGTTGACATTGGGGAACAACCAGAGCCTACACTATCTGACTTGGGTCAAGGTAAGGAGACTATGTGGAATTTTAAAATACCAAGTGCCATATCTCATTTGAAAACCTGAAAAATAAAACCCATAAAACCAAAGATAACCTTAAGGATTTCAAGCATGAGTCTTGCCTTAAGCTGTATCTTATATTATAGGGCTGTTCTGTTGGATGATGGGCTGTTCTATAGCTACACTGTCCAACACAGTAGCCACTAGCCTCATATGGATATTGAGCACTTGAAGTGTGGCTAATGGTGTTGAAGAACTGAATATTTAATTTAATTTAATGGCTACCATATAGGATAATATAGTACAAATCTTATTTTCAAAAACTATTGAATAAACTTAACTAAGTGTTAAAAGCAGTTTTCTAAACTACCTAATTATAATTCCTCTGTAATTGGTTACTGACTTCAGAGCACTTAAGTTTCATGAATTCTATAACTGACTTTTTAGAATGGTTTCCCTTGTTTTTCTGATCTTATTTTTGTCTTAAACAAGTGTCAAGTTAATGGGGATTTTTGCTTCCTTTTGTTTAAATTTGAAGCATCTAATCAAATGAAAGCGACGAAGAGTTGATTTCATGCATTTGGAGGCAACAGAGTGGGCAGATTTTTCCCCAGGCTGTCCCCAAATCAAGCTCTTTGGTGGGTTTTTTTTGAACCCAAGAATAAGAGTTACTGAAGATGTCACAGTGTTGGCTGGCAAATGGCCTGACTTGGAGTCATCTACAGGAATGATAAGAAGGAATTTCACAGACACCACCAGTCTATGAGAGATGTTAGCAACTACCTTTTCAAGTAAAACACTCCGTATCCTGAAAACATCTGTGATTCTCTACAGCCTGAAGATTCAGCTGAACATACAGACAGCTTATTTTCAGCTGAAAATAAGACAGTAGTTCTCTCAAGACTGCCAGGAGGAAGGAGACTGAAGGCAGCTAATGGGAGGTTCTGTTTTAAGACCTAGTTAGCCTTGTCTCTAGTGTAATATTTTGCACATAGAAGTTGGTCAAAGTCATTAGTTGATTGGTTGCATAATTGACAGACCTAAAATTGGAAGAAACATCAGACTCAAGTAATGCACAAAAATAAACAGGTGTAGTGATATTGCTAGTATTTGTTCTGTCTTCCCTGCTAAAAAAGAGTCAAGTATAACTATATCCTAAATACTCTATCTATTCAATTTGGCCTTAGGCAATGTTTAGAAAGCCACTCTATGATTTCAAGTGATGAAAGTACTTCAGATGTGAGTTTTTCAAAGGCTGTTATGGGCCCAATACTGAAAATCTGGCATCCCAAGCACCACTGTGTTCTAAACGCTTATTCTGAAGTCTTGTGAATTCTTAGAAGGCTTTCAATAGCTACACCAAAAAATTCAAACCATGTCATATTTAAGAAAGTTATGTGAGTAGTTTTTTTTAATATATACAAATACAGTTATTTTTACAGATTAAAGTTAAAATATCTTGCCAATAATTCATTCATTTTCATCTGGGCTCACATATATAGATATTTTGCAGATAATTAAATCAACAACCCATCATTTTATGTGAAGTGTGAAGCCGTGATACTTCGCTTATGTGGTACAGCCTTCACAGATTATGCAGAAACTCATATGTGGGCAGAATTAAAATATTTTCAAAATGTATAGATGGCTATTGATACTCAAAAAGAAAATATGAACAAAACTGAAATGCTAGTGACATCTGAAAGCAGCATGAAATGGAGTTAGTGGGGGAGAGGGGAAACTTCCTGTGACCTGAGCCTGTCACAAATGCATTAGGAGGTTGGAAGTCAGGTAACAACATTCTTTTTCTTGACTTCAGCCCTCTAGGGGGATTGGGTAGGGGTTGGTGTGTGTGTGTGAACAAATTATTCCATCTTTAGTTAGGTCATCAATAAAAGGGCCATTAAAAACCACTGTGAAATAAGAAAAACAAACACGTCTTGAAGGCCGTGGATTTTTAAAGGGAAGGAGGCGGCAAGTGAGGGAGGTGAGGCAGTTGATCCGTGGGGTCCAGAACACTCCGGGAGCCAAGCCTACGTCCACCGGGCCTTGCAACACCCCTGCAAGAGCAGACACGGACCAGCCTTGGAGAAATGACTTGAGATGCTTAAAAGTAATGTATTTGAGGTTATTCTGAGTTTAATAAATTGTAGTGAAGAGATAATTGTCTCAGAAATGTAGTAGTTGAGGGAGTTGGTTTAAAGTAAGAAAAGGAAGAAAAGATTTGATAGTTCAAGGGCTCTCTCTGAGATTCCCTTTCAAGTGGCTGAGAAGGAGGGTGATTCAAGTGATTGTGTGGAAGCACTTTAGAGATGCAAGAGCCAAAAGCAGCTGGCTGCGGTAGAGTGCGGCCCTTCCTCCCCTTCCTGACACGGCTACCTCCGGGCCTAATTAGATCAGTGAGCATTTTCCCTTCCCTTCCATTAAGACGACCTCTTAATGGACACGTGGAAATGAAAACCAGAATGTGGTGAACAAAGCTGGAGCAGAGTAATTTTACTTCCCAAATACCTCTCAATCCATGCTTTCCTCTCCTTTCCTTCCCACTGCCATCACTCAGGACTTCGAGCCCTCTCACCTAGATGATTAAAATAGCTTTGCATCAGTTTCCTATGCATAGCTCTTCCAGAAATACATTTTAGGATGGCAGTTTGATCTTGTCACTTCTAACCTAAGAATCCCTGCAACAGTGTTTCATGACCGGCTCCTGACACCTCCAACGATCGCTTTGTTTCCTGCCTCTTAACCTCATCTTCCCACACTCTCCTCACCAAGGATTTGGAGGGTGGGGAGAGAGGAAGGAGAAAAAGGAGAAGGAGCAGGAGGAGATGAAGAAGAATGGCTACCTGCTTCTGAATTCCTACTCTGTTACAGGCTTTATAGTTGTTAGATTATTTAACCTTCTCTAAACCCTTGGGATAGGTATTGTTATTTCTATTTTACTGATGCTAAAAAAAAAAGAGTGTTGAGAAAGGATAAAAAAAAATTGTGTAGGTCGCTCACCTAGCAAGCCTTAAAACCAGCATTCAGTCTGGATCTGTCTCCAAAATTTGTGCTTATAACCACCACTACGGTTCCCCACTTCTGGGCTTTTAAACATGCTATTCTCTGTTCATCAAATTCTCTTCCAGTCTTGGGCCGCTTGAAATATTACTTATCCTTCAAAACCCTGTGCATGATTTTTTCCATTTCTAAGAATTCATCCCTGACTCTCAAGAGAGCATTCATCACTTGCTCTACAATGTTATGGCTGTGCTTTAACGAGCAATACTATATACATCATGCCAGGCTCTAGTGATCTGTGTGGCCTGGCTCTCCTCTACCGGACTGCTCTTAGAGTTCCCTGAGAGATGGAACCATGTCTTTCATTGTTGTGAGTTCAGTGATACTGCCCAGGGCACAGCTGGTGCTTAGTGAATCTTATTTGAACGATTCTATTGTGCAAACAGAAAATTGGTAGATCAAAAGGCTTTGGTTAAACTTTTAACTAGAATTTAGCAAACCATCTATGTGACTGTTAGCAGGTTGCTTAACCACTTCAGGCCCCAACTTATTTGTAAAATTAGTTGTGGGGGCATAGTAAATTATCCCTAATATCTTCTCAGATTCTAAAACTCTGTGCACTTATTCTTTGCATACAAAGAATGTATGTGGAGGGAGCACCACTATAACCAAGTGCAAAATGAAACATGGCATTTGTATAATTGTACTTACTGAATAGTTGATGGAACATAACTGTATTTATTGGCAAAGTGGAGGAGGGGAGGCTAACCACCTTATAAATAAACCACTTTATGAGTTTTTAATGTGTTCCTTATTAAAAATGCATTACTTCTCATGCTAAATTAAATATCATTTAAAGCCAGTGTTTCCCTTCTTATCTTTAGTTAAAAGAGATAAGATTTCCGCTCAATTTAGTCACGTGATTAAGTAGCACAAGCCATTTGTGATATAGACTAATAAAGGAAAATATCCCCTTACACCTAAAAAGTCAGAGGACTTTAGAGCAAGAGGAAAGCTAAGAATCAGATCCAAAGCTCAAGAAATGGAAACAGCACACAGCTAGGTAACGGCGGAGTAGAGTCGTGCCCAATTTCCACGTGATTGGCCAACTGGAATCTTTACTACCAGGAGTTCCCTACCACGCTAGCTCATCATGCATCTGTCCCCCCCAGATTTGATCGTTAGAGAGTGCAGAGACATGTGTAGATTGCCTCACCATAAGCCACTCCCCTCTCCTCCTACCAAGAGGATTCTGACTCTCCACTCTCAGTCAGGCAGCTTAGGAGGGGCTGAACAGAGAAGATACAGAAGTCACTCAGCTTCTCTTATCTCCCAGATAAGGTCAGTGGTTCAGAAATGAAGAGTGAACCTGAGCAAACCCAAGGAATCAATAAAAACATGGAGCTTTTAGGAAAAGAAACCTCGTTTTCTTTTTTCCTTCTGGAGGTGAATAAGGTAGGCATAACCCTGAGAGCATTTGCCAGTCATCTCGCACATGAGAGGAGAGCCTGAAGCTGCCACAGACCCACCATATGGAGTAAGAGTGAAGTCATTACCAAGAAAGTTCACAGGTGCAGACAGAGACACAAGGTCCTGTCCACATGGTCTGTAACTTTTCAATTAAGGGAGCCAGTAAGTTTCCTTTATTACATAAGCCAGTTTGAGTTAGTTTTTCTGTTTCTTACCCCAAAAAATGCATATGATAAAGATAGTCTATGCTATTTAAGGTTATCTGTAAAATAGAAGCATTTTGATAGAGTGCACTTCAGTGTCTTGTCTACACGAGGGCCCAAATGTTTCTCCAGGTTAAATTCAGAATAAGCATCTTTATCTGTAAACCTCACTGCAGATGAGACTAATGAATCCCAATACTTGTTTTTGTTTTAGATCCAAGAAATCTCAAGTTATCTCAAAAAAGAACTTCAAAACCATATATCTTGAATTCTTAAAATATAATAAAGTTAACATTAAATTTTATTTATTTTAATTACAATTTTTGTTCCTTTATTCTAATTACTAATACACATGCATTTAGAAATTATGAATGGAAGCAAGCAGAAAAAATCAACCACTTTTGTACTCCCTAAAAATAACAATTGCTAATATTTGTTTTTCATTCTTTTTATTATGACTTTTAAATTTGAATGGTATCCATTTTGATTGTTAAGCATAATATCTATATGTTTTAATTTAAAAATTTAACTTTGTGTCAATATGAAAAATTTAATGGATGTGGAATGTTCCACACACACATATGCATACACACTCCAAGCAAATAGACATGCTGAAAAAAATGTAACAAAATTAAGCCCAAGTTTAAAATCTAAAAAAGGAATTCTCCAGATGTCAAAACAAAGGGAGTGCTATAGTTTAAGACATACAGTAGGATAAATGCACAATGTCTTCCTACCCTCAGTCAAGAAGCAGAGAAGCCATTTCATGAGGCAGACATAGATAACTCGTGAGTATTACTTTTAATAATCCAGCTTTATAAGCATCTTCATTAGTGGAAAATCCTTCTGTATCCTGGTCAGAGGTTGGGCCAATTTCAGTTTTCAGGTATGATGTTTTTTTCTATATATTCACAGGTGGGAGGAAATTCAGAGCTGCTGCTCAATGGTTGGTAGTCAGAGTTCTGTTAAGTAGGAGTTCAGAATTAACTTTTAAAATGTTCTTATGTATGTATATATGGGTCTTTGCTTTCTTCTGTCGAGCATACTTCTGTGTATAAAGCAAGATAACATTTTTCTCTTTCCGTGGCCTCTATGTTCCTCTACCCAATGGCCCCTCTCAGTGCTCACCTATCACCTTGACCTATCAGCGGTATTGGACATAGTCACTCTGTCCCTCCCCTTGGTTTGGTCCTGACACCACATTCTCTTCTTTCTCCCACCTTCCTGCTCACTCTCAGTCTCCTTTGCTGATGCCTCCTCATCTCCCCGACCACCTAACATTGGAGAGCCTGCGGTATAGTCCTGGGGCTTTTTCTCTTTTCTCTCTTCACTACTTGCTTATCTCATGGCTTCATATTGTCATGATAGACTGATGACTCCAAGATTTATATCTTTATATTGTGGCTGTAAATCTCCACCCATGACCTCCTCCATGAACTTCAGACTCTTGTCTGCTTGACATTTTCCCTTTGTTGTTTAATGGGCATTTCAACCTAACGTGTCTAAAAACCAACCTCCTATTCTTCCTCCCACCAGACCTGCTCCCCTGCAGTCTCAGTCATCTCATTTAAGGGCAACTTGATGGTTCCAATTGCCCAGGCCAAGAAACTTGGAGTCATCTTTGATTATGCCTTTTATCACATACCACATCCAATTTTTTTTTTTACAAATCCTCTTGATTCTACTTTTAAGATAGATCCAGTGTCCAACTACTTCTCACCATTTCTAGTCTGCTGCAAGCTGTGTTACCTCTCATCTGAGCCCTTACAGTGACTTCCTAACCAGTAACCCTGCTTCTGCCTTTCACCCTATTTTCCAACTTAGTATCCCAATGATCCTGTTAAAAAGTAATTCAAATCATGTCACTTCCCTGACCAATATTCACAAAGGCTCCCAACTCACTTATTCTAGAAGCCAATGTCTTTAAAATGGCTTACAAAGCCCTGCATAATTTGGCTTTTGTGCAGTGAAGGATTATAACCTTGCCCAAAGAAAGATCTGATCCCTTGCCCTCAGCTCCTGGGAGTTAACCTCTAAGTTCTCAGAATTCCCTATCCAATAAGAGTGTCTTTGTTTATCTGGGGGCCTTAGGCTGTGCCATATTGCCTACACTAAGTATTTAATTTATGGAGGGGGCCTTGGACCGTATCTTATCAGCTCAACCTCCAGAGGGGCTGGAGACTAAGGTCACCCACACTGGCAGTCAGCCACACCTACATGACCAAACCCCAATAAATAAAAACTCTGGACACCAAGGCTCAGGTAGTCTCTCCTGGTTGGCAGTACTCCATGCATATTGTCATGCTTTGTTGCTGGGATAAATAAGCACTATCCGCACAAATACACTGGGAGAGGACAAGTGGAAGTTCCGTGCTTGGTTCTCCTGGAGTCCACCCTAGGTACCCCTTCCTGATGCTAATTTTAATCTGTATGTTTTTGCTATAATAAACCATAACTCTGAGTATAATGCTTTGCTGAGTCTATGAGTCCTTCTAGCGAATTACTGAAACTGAGAGTGGTCTTTGGAACCCCCAAACTTGCAGTGCTCACCTTTACCTTCTTGACGTCATTGTCTGCTATTCTATCGTTCATTCACTCTGCTCCTGTCACACTGGCTTCCTTGATGTTTCTCCCTTACAGACTTTTACTCTAGACCTTTGCATGTGCTGTTCCCTCTGTCTATAATACTCTTCCCCCAGAAACCTGTATGAATGTCTTTTTTTCACTTCCTTCAGGTGTTTATTCAAATGCTGTTTTCTCAGTGAGGCCTTCATCGGCTAAAACTGCAACCATCCCCTAATACACATACTCATCCTCCTTCTGTGCTTTGTGTTTTTCCAGAGGATTATCCTTTCTGAAGTATTATATATTTTATTTATTTATTTTCTTTATTGTCTGCTTCACCTCCACTAGAATGAAATCCTCAAGAAAGCAGAGAACTTAGCCTACATGTTCACTGCTGTATCCTCAATGCCTAGAATCAAGCATAACACAAGGTAAGTACTCAGTGAAGAGCTTGAATGAAAGAATGAATTTGTGTGGGTAGGGGAGGAAATAGCTATATGATTTGGTAAAATATATATATTGTACCAAAACAGCAAGAACTGATTAGTGATCATACAAAATAACTTGACAAAAAGAGTATCACAAAATATGCATTAGTAGATTTGGCTACCTGAATCTGATTTACCATCTCCTAAGAGAATGTGTATTGGATCCCCAACAATTTAAATGGAACAGTCATGAGACATAATAAGGAAGATATTTAACCCAGACAGGAATCCAGAAACCAAGAAGTGGTGAATATGGGGTTAGAAATGGAAGGCCCTTGGACAGAAGCTGATTGTGAGAAAGGGGCAGAAAGAAGATAGCTGGACTCTGCCCACTGTCAGAGTCTCCCTAGGCTCTTGCAGGTAATTAACCCCCCTGAAGTGGAAAGCATAACCCTTCCATTGCCATTGTCCAGCTCCACTAGCACAGATCATCTCCACTGAGTCAAACAGGTCAGGGTCTTGCCCAGGTGGTAGAGTGGGACCAGACTCAAGGGAGAAATCCCATAGATCTGATGATGCCACCAAGGTCCATCCTGCAACTGCTAACCACCAACTAAAGAGTCTTCAGTTGTAGGTCAGATAGTTGATGAAAAGGTCTGACCTGTACCAAGAACAAGAAAGTCTAACCAGAATCCATAGTCATCTACAATTACTGAGTGGAGAGAAAATCCTCTAGAGTATATATTTAGGATGACAGGTCAGCTAGGAATCCCAACAGCAGGGCTGACCCTCCATGCTTGTCCTTTATGTTTCAGAAGATGACACCTAGTTGTTGTAATGAGAAGATGACCCTCTTGTAACAGGATGTAAATGGACAATGAGGAGAAAAAGAGTATGCTTAAAGAGGACAAGCCAATGGGGTTGATGGGCAAGGGGTGGGAAGGGGAGGAAGAGCTGGTGGTGGGAAGAGGTGGAGAGGAGAGGCCCTGGCTCTGTGACAGGAGCATGTTAGACACCTGCACCACCTCTACAGTGGTCTCAGACAGGCTGTCATCAGCTAGAACCTCCCTCGGGAAGCACCACATCTGCGCAGAAGTAGGAATACACGCTGAGTGAAAGCCAGGAGTGTCTCATTCTGGTCAAGGTAACCCCAGGACCCCACTATAGATACGGCTGAATGGTGACACCGCAGGGTACTTTCTGGAGGAAAGTACAGTGAAAAATCTGTATTAGGGCTCTCCAGAGAAACACGACCAAGGCAATAGATAGATCTATAGATAGGCAAAGAATTGGCTCACATGATTATGGAGGCTGAGAACTCCCAAGGTTTGCAGTTGGCAAGATGAAGACCCAGGAAAGCCGATAGTATAATTCCAGTCTGAGTGTGAAGGCTAAGAACCAGCCAATGGTGTGAGTGTGAGTCTGAAAGCTGGTAGGCTTGAGATCCAAGAAGGTCTGATCTTTCAGTCCAAGTCTGAAGGCAGAAAAAGACTGATGTCCCAGTTCAATCAGTTAGGCAGGAAGAATTCTCTCCAGCTCGTGGAAGGGTCAGCCTTTTTATCCTACTCAGGCCTTCAGCTGATTGGATGATGCCCACCCACACTGGGGAGGGCAATCTGCTTTACTCAGTCTACCAACTCACATGACAATCTCATCCAAAAACACCCTCTCAAACACGCCCAGAACAATGTTTGACCAAATGTCTAGGCACCCTGTGGCTCAATCAGGTTTACATATAAAATTAGCTGTCACAAACTCAATGAACAACTGAAGTAAATGAGTGAATGAAAAGTGAAACAAGATGGAGATCTGAGGAGAAACAAAAATAAAGTGGGCTACGACATTATGATAAGTAGGCTATGGCAACTTCGAAGCATCTTAAAATCCAAGATTTAAGGACTTATTTCCTATGAGAACAATGTCCCCAAGTACCACCATCTCAAATAAGGACACCTTGGATTTTTTAGTAAAGAAAGTTAGGAAGTAAGTGGCAGGGAGGCTGTGGACAGGGAGCGTGGTAGAGTGATGCCCTGTGCCTGATGATCCAGAAGATTGTCTTCCAGCGAACAATGAGGACTTATCTGTAATACTCCTGCTTAGTAATTCATTTATTCAGCAAATATTTATTGAGCTCTACATTAGACATCAGATTCTGGGAATGTAGCAATTAACCATACAGATAAAATCCCTGCCCTCTTGGAATTCACACTCCAGTGGGAGAGACAGATGATACAGAAATAAACAAATAAGAGTGCCAAGGGAAAAAGGGGGTAAAGGAAGGAGATGCTGATTTAATGAATCTTCCAAGGAAGTTACAGTGAGGGTTAACCTTTTGGGAAGTTACATACACAGGTGCCAGTCTTATACAATGGTCATCTCAGGAAGCAATCATAGCTCTGTTTTAAAGCCATAAGCGGCTTCTAAATGCATGTGTTGTTACTACATGTAGAGTTAGACAGTGCTGTGAAATTCCAAAAGCAGGTCTGTTACAGACCCTTTAAATGCTAAAGCAAGAGCTTAGGCACTTGATGAGCTACACATTCTACTCCCACACTTCACAATTGTTAAGGCTTCCATCTCGTTCTGCCATAGCAAATTAAGAGGAATATCATGGAGGAGAAAATGACTAAAGACAACTGGGTCAGAACTGTTTGTCTAGAAATAGTCTGTCTAGCCCACTGAGAATGTGTGCCTTTCTTGAAGCTCCCACCCCTCCCACAGTAGGCTCAGCAGGACCTATAGCTGGAATCCACACTCTCGACTTCTCTGAACCAGCTCATAACAGGCCTCTCCCTTGGCTGCCATTCCAGCCTTTTGGGGAAGTTCCCTGGCCCAGCTCAGTTATGGGTACCTGACTTAGGCTCTGGACAGTCCTGAGGTAATGGTGTCTGTGTTGCTCCCAGATCCTTCTGCCCCACCTGTCAGTGCTCAAAGGGCCTTACTCCACGTAGTTCCTGGTGACTCTCTCTCAGCACACCCAACACCAGCACCTTGGCTGAGCACATGAACATAGATGATTGAAAGCATGTAGGTCAATGAAGTCGGTATGCCTTTGAGATCCACCTCTGCTTTGGACATAAAGTTCTAGATGAAAATACAGTGGCCCTTGTCGGGCAGCTACAGAAGATGCAGTCATTGACACAGAAGTGGTAGCAACACCCAGGAGACCTTCGTACAGGCATAGCAATTGTGTGACACCACAGTGCCACCTCCCAACCCGAGGCTGACTGGCAATTAGTCACAGCCCTCTTTCCTCTGACCTCCCTGTACTAAAATTAATTTCTCCTGAACTGCTCCAGATTGAAGGAGACAACAAAATATGCAATCCAATACTAGATCCTGTACTACTGAAGTGAAAAAAAAAAATGCCACAAAGGGAGTTATTGTGTTGGCTGACAAAACTGGAATACATATGGTAGGTTAAAGTATCTTATTAATGTAAATTTTACCTAAGTTGGTAATTGTACCAGGGATATATAGGAGAATATCCTAACTCTTAGAAGATATTGAGGGGTAAAGGGCCATAATGTATACAAGTTAGTCTCAAAAAGTGTGGAAAAATAAATGGGGAGGTGGGGTGCCAGGAGTGAGTATGTGAGAGCATGAGCAAAGGTTAAAACAAATGGAGGGAAACGTTTACAATATGTTAAGTGGTAACAGGTCTAGAGATGTTCTTTATATTATTCTTAAACTTTTCTGTATTTGTGCAATTATTTTCAAATAAAAATTTTTAAAATAATTCTGGCCTTGAGAACCAGATAGTTTGTCTGAAAATAGCTCCTCACTACCTGAACTCCCACCATTAGAGATTCATTTCTTTGGATATGATATATTTTGCACTCTATTTGAAAGTACCCATATTTGAAAACATAGGGAAAATCAGTTGAAAACTAGCTAAGGACAGACAGAGGAATCACTGGATGAGAGGCAAACACTGTAGGCGTGGAGAGGCGACCCTTCATAAGTGAAAATGAACAGTGGATACAGAGGAGGAAGGCCACCTCCTAAATTGGTCATGAGCTAGACCCACAGGGCCATGGTTCCGAGAACATTGGCAGGCTTTGAGCTGGTCTTCTCCCAAGCAATCCAGACAGCACACACTTTCCAGATTTGTAATATCTGCTCTATCTTAACTGTGTAACATGAGATAGGGCAAAGACACCAACAGAACATTCTCTGGGAGAAGGCCAGAAGATGAGACGTCTGCATTTCTTTTCTCCACCAGCTTTGCCCAGAATTCTACAATGTGGCCTGGAACTACCCATGCTAGGAAATTCCCAGACATAGGAAATTTGCTCTATAAAATATTAGGGTTCTGGGCTTCACAGAACCTCAGGACTATGTTGCCCATAACTTCTTATTTTTTTTCTCAAAATAGAAAATTTTCCATTGTCACAATCAAGGGAAATATATAGGTTTAAATTTAAGTTCTGGTCTAGGATTGTCTGGATAAAAGTTTCCTGCTGGCTCCATCTTAGGGAACGAAGGAGTTTCCTTTCTTTTATTAAATAGCGCATTCTAGTGGCACTTTCAGGAACTGCAAGGAAGTTCAGGAATAGTTTTTCTCTTCCGCGGAAACATTATTTGGCCCAGCGGTCCCCAACCTTTTTGGCACCAGGGATCATTTTCATAGAAGACAATTTTTCCACGGACTGGGGAGGTAGGGGGAGATGGTTTCAGGATGATTCAAGTGCATTACATTTATTGTGCAGTTTATTTCTATTATTACATTGTAATATATAATGTAATAATTATACAATTCACCATAGGTTGAGGACCCCTGATTTGGCCTATAGTTGCTCCTTGGTCAGGAAAATCGATTTCAAAATGCTGATTTTTTTTCAGATAAAACCTCTGTCGACAAATTCTATATGAGAAACCATGGATTCATGTAACCCAGTGTTGCCTCAAGCCCTGAATTGCCAATGTTTTCACTATGGTACATACATAAACAAAGCAACTTTCACCCTGCAAAGCCACAAGTGGAAATGTCAAAACAGATTGAATATCTGACCCTGTAATAATATTTTAAGTCCAAGCAGGACTCATCTCTCACTCTTGCTTAAATACTAAGCATTTTCTATCTAAACTGACACTTCTAAAACACACTTATTTTAGAACTTCTGTTACATTCAACAGGAAATAAACATACTCTGCTCCAAATAGGCCCTTTTCACTGTGGCCGCTCAGCCCTTCACCAGTAGCTGATTCAGGTTTCAAGCAATCGCATGGGTTCTGAGCCCAAGCCATCTCCGTGTCATCCACTTTCCTCCAGAAATGTTGATCCAAGGAGAGACACAGCCAGAGGGCTCAGAGCAAATTAGCACAGCCTCTGAGACTTACCAAAATGAGGCCAGTCTAAATAAATCATTTTAAAAAATAAAATAAATCACTTAAGCATTTTTTAATACAACCCCCTGCATGGGTAGCATTTTTTCCAGGCTACTGATTTTTAGAGTCATGGCTGTAGCTACTCTTCAAGCAGGTCTGAGTGTGCCAAGCATCCCACGAAAAAGGCAACTCACACCTAACAGGTGCGGTGCACACCATCTGGGTGATGGGCGTGCCTGTAGCTCTGACTCTGGCGGTGCAAAGGCAATTTATGTAACCAAAGCATTTTTATCCCCGTAATACTCTGAAATTTAAAAAAAAAAAAGAAAAGCAGGTCAAAGGAAAGGAACACATGGTGAAAGGGTGTTTGGGAAGAGGGTTGGGAGGATGATGGTGAGTTCGATTTAGGAACAAAATTTTCAACTTCCACGCTGTATTGACCCTGTCATATTATGAAAAGTAGAAAGGGCAAGAGGGGTAGCCTTTCTGAGATGCCCACTATATGCTTCTTTGCATGGGTAGTATTATCCTGTGAGAAAGGATTTGTTATTTTCATTTTGTAGCAAAGGAAGCAGAAGATAAGAGGGGGAGGCAGGGAGGAAGCTTGTCTTCCTCCGGGACACCATGTCTTACTATGACAGGACCGACAGAAATGTGTTCAGAGTAAAATAGTTACTACTTATCTTTAGAATTTTCATTTAGAGGCCAATGAAAACTCTATCTGTTATCAAATTCCTTCAAACTCTTTGTCCCAACATCTTTAAGAAAAGCTGTTAGATGAGTGAGGTTTCTCTCTAGTTTTCCTTCCCCTTTTCTTCAACTCCTTCTCTACTGTTTCTGTGCAGTCTGTAGCACTGTGCTGCGCCGACTCCCAAGCTTTTTCCTTGATCTATCCTGGAAGTTTCCTTCCCATCTTCTCTTGTCTTAAGTCAGGCCTGGCCTACATCCTGCTTCCTTCTTGCTATGCCGTCTAGTAGGTTAGATTAGTGTGGCCCTTTCAACAGAAGCCTCTAATGACTGATGTCTCCCGTCTGAGGAAGTGCTCAGACACTGGGGCAAGCTGATGGCAGGGGTACCACAAACTGGTGAGAGTTTTGGCTCTTTTAATTTCATTCTGTCTCAAATATTTTTTGTTCTAGACACAATGTTAAGAGGTTGATAAAAGCTATCTTCATATTACATCATTTGAAGAGTAATTTTTTCTAATGCTTTCTGGAGACTTTTTGATTAAATAGAAGCCCATGTGTAAGGAGAAAAGAAAGAGGAAAACAGCCCACTTTCTCAGTAGATCCTAAGGATCTATTCTAATAAGAAAATCAAAGAACTGGTAAAAGTAAATGTGGAAGGACGTGATATGCTCAGAATTGTGTAAGATTCTATTTGTAGGTGTTTGTTTTCTGTCCCTTTGCCTTTTTTAGATAGATCACACACTTTTCCTTTCAAACTCTAAAGGCTAAGTGATAGATTCCTACAACTAGTTAAAAAGGAGATGGAGCAAGGGAACTAACTCTCAGGCTCCCATGCTGGCAGGCAGGGAGGTAAGCATTTTCACATATGTGACTGCATGTATTTCTTACAATACCATTGTGATATGAGTTAAATGAAGCCCATTTTACAAACGGGGAAGCTGAGGTTGATGAACGTATTTCTGTAAGAGACAATATGAGACTGGAGCAAAGGATAGTTTCTACTTGCTCTTGGTGTCTCTCTGCTCCCCAACTTCTGAATAGATGCACCTGAATCAAGTAACAAATATGTATTGAAGGGTTATAAAATATTGGAAGTTCTAGTCCTCGCCCTCAAGGTGCTGGCAGCATAATTGTGTGAATAAGATACACACACACACACACACACACACCCCTGACAATCTACAGCCTATATGGAGCAAAGACTGGTTCACGCTGTGAGAGAGAAAGGAGAGCCTGCGGGCCGGATTTGCCTGGGTGAAGGGGATGTGTCTAGGTAGGGAGAGTAATGATGAGTGGAGCCTCAATGGCTTGGGCATGGGGCGGAGGGTCAGTGTGCAGAGCAGCAGGACTGAAGCAGGTCGCAGAGCAGAGCAGCAAGAGGGGAGCCTGAGGAAGCAGGGAGAGCAAGATAGTGAATGAGCCTGGCTCTGTGGCATGTGCGGGAGGCCATGTGTGTCTGTGCGTGTGTGTGTGTGTGTGTGCATGCGTTGGCAAGGATGGGGTTGAGGATCTGGGAATAAATGTGGAGAGTATGGAGAAAGCATTGAACTAGGACCTAAGGGACAGGGCTTCTTGTCCCAGCTTTCTTGCTAGCTGGAAATGCAACTTCAGGCTCATCACTCAACATCTCTGAGCCTCGATTCTCTTCAGCTGAAAGATCAGAAATTGGAGCAGATTATCTCCAAGATGTCTGTCCCATACCAATAATTCCAAGACTTCCCCCACTTCTCCTTTTCTTCTTTTATTGCCCTCTCCCTACCTTCAGCTCAAGGCTATAGGAAATTGTATCCTTGGTTGGCAAATAACACTTTTTTGAGAAACAATTGTTTCATTCCATGAACCTGAACAAGCTGTCATTGTAAAAAAAAAAAAAAGAGAGAGAGAGAGAGAGAGAGAAATCTATATCATCATCACTGGGGAATTTTCAGCATATATAAGCCCAAAGTGACTAGTGTGGTTTCCATTGAACCAATGTCATTTCTTCTACTATCTACCCAGTTACCTTTGCTGACATTATTGATATGATGCCATCTGGTAATATTAGGGGCTCCATAAGAAGGAGCCCTAGGAACCTCACTGCTGTGTTTGCTATAAGGATACCATAAGAATGTTATTCATTACACAAAGAAGAAGAACCAAAAGAAAAATCTCTCTCTGATCTCCAGATCAGGAAGAGGTGTGTGTGCCATTACTGAGCAACTAGCTTGTCTCTACCTCAAGGACCCTGTGATATTGTAAAGGGTTCCATTTTCCTCCTCACTACTTGGTGCTGCTGGAAAGCACAGAGGCAAATCCACGTCTCCCTCCCGTAACTGCGTTGGTTTGCACCTAGTATACTCCCTCACCCCGGCTCTGTCACCCCTTCCTGCTTCTAGTCTTTCTTGGCCTCAATATTTTTCTTCTTCTTTTTATTTTCTTTTTATCTTTCTGAAGAATATGCATTTGGGATCTTTACTTTTGGGAACAAGGAAGTTTAAAAATAAACAAACACAAACAAATAAATAAATAACCTGTGCAACTGAAATCTTTGTATTCTAGCCCAGGGGTCAGCAAACTATGGCCTGCTGGCCAAATCCAGCCTGCCACCTGTTTCTGTATGGTCCACAAGCTAAGAATGATTTTACATGTTTTAATGGTTTGGGGGGAAAAAAAGAAGATAATTTTTGATATATGAAAATTATATAAAATTCAAATTTCAGTGCCTATAAATAAAGTTTTATTGGAACACAGGCATGCCCACTCATTTGCATATCATCAGTGGCTGCTTTCACCCTAAAACAGCAGAGTTCAGTAGCTGTGACAGAGGCAGATGTGGATCTCAAACCGAACGTATTTACTATTTGGCCTTTTACAGGAAAAGTGTTGCCCCTGGATAAGAACTTCATTTTATGTCTGTTCGAGTTCTTCCTGCCAATGTTATTAATCTAAAATTGCTTCAAAGCTAGGTATTTGCTGCATCCTAACTCAGTTTAGATATTTTTGTGCTTTGTTCATAAAACTACCTCTCAGTGTACTTTAATCTTGGCTCTGGTTCATGTTTACTGTCTAGTGGCTCAGAGTTCAATGCTATGTAATAGAGACAATTAGAGTGCAGCCTCATAGAAATGACTTAAAAACCCTCTTGGGTGACTATTTTATGGTCACTAATAAAATAAATTTAAAACTTCTGTTTTTGCTGAAATTGTTAAGCCAATAGAAGGGTCTGCATAGCAACTTGGCACTTTTTACACCATGTTCAATTTCCTCCAGTTTCTTTTCAATTGATACATGTGTTTGCATATTTACTGATTTTTTTTTTCCTCTTCTGGTCAACCTTAGTTAGAAATAAAACCAAGTCTCCATGGAAACACAACATAGTGCTCTCTCACAGATGACTGAGGGACCCAAGCAGCTGGTATTGGGCTAAAGTCTGCAATGGCATCTGACCAAATTAGGAAGAGAAAACAGCTTACCCGGCTCTTCCAGACCTCTCAGAATTCTACAGCTCAGCATGGAAACCTACACAGATTGTAAATTACTGCAGATTGTTTTATTCCTTCTTTTCCTTCTGAGAATATTCTCTTAACTATTTATGTTGCAGCTAAATGTTTTTAACACCCTGCCCCCTTAGACTGATGGAGAGATGCTATAGAGTAAGTGGAAAAGAACCTACATTCAGTGAGCACTTACTATGTGTTCGGCATTTATATGTCATGGCTGGCTCGATGTCACACAGTTCAAAAGCCAGCAGGGCTGGAATGTGAACTCTGGTCTGCTTAACTCCAAAGCCCCTTCTCTTTCCACTACACAAAAAGAAGAAAATAGAAAAGACAAGGTTGAACAAAGGTCTTTTAACATACCTATGGTTCCCTCTCTACCCACTTTTTCCTAGAGACAAAATCAGAATAAAGAAGTAAGAATATGAAAGTTGCCTTCTCTCTTAACCCCAACTATGTTTATAAGAAATGAAATTCAAAAGCATGTTGGGGGGAACCAAGAGAACCCTGGTTCTCTTCCCTAAAAATTCCTCCCAAATGCTTGAAGGAGAATGTTTTAAATAAGGGTATATAGTAAGTGTCTTGAAGGAAGAATAAACAAAGTACTATGGAAATTTGGGGAGTGGGTAAAGGAGGAACATGTCAGAGCACAGCAAGATCATCATAGTATGAAGCCTTGGCTATTTCTTGGGGCCAATGATCAATTTAACTGTGCTTTTCTCTACTCAAATTCTAACTTAGGAACGACATTTTCCTAAGTCCCACTTCTCACTAGAGCATGATCTAGTGAGACAAGCGTACCTACCGGTTCAAGAGCCTGCCTTCATGAGCAGGACCTGGCATCCCCAAGGTCTCAGAGCAAAGGTCGCAGGGCCTTGCTCACCAGGGCATTATGAAGAGTCTCCCCAGACCTCGACTCTCAACCCCTGGGGAGTATGGGATCCACAGAGGTGCCTCAGGAACAAGCTGGGGGATGACTGCTCCCCCAGAGCAGCTGGGCTCCAGGCCCCCACCTTCAACTGAGGCATCTTTGCTCTCGTCTGTTTGAAGAAAGTGTTCCCCTGCTCCATGATCCTTTGAAAAACACTGTCCTAGAACATATCTTCATCTGAACATTGGCACACAGCACAGATCTGTAACCGATATTCAAACTAGGACTTTTGAGAGAGAGACACGTGGCCTCTGAAGGTTTATGCAAGAGTTCATGGTAATACTATGTGTCAAAGACATGGAGGCAGTTTTGGTTTTTTTGTTTGTTTGTTTTGAGTGAAACAGTCCATCTTCCCCTTTACCTGACCTGCATTCACATGGCACCACCACTTCCACCACTGAGGGTCCAGGAAGCATGGAGAAGAGAGTAAGAGAACACAGGCAGAGAGGGAAGTACGCTCCTTCCCATGGCAGACAGACATTAAGGAAAGAAGGTGGGCGAGGGATAGTGGTGTCCCCTCCCTCCCAGGGCGTGCAGCCACAAGTTGTCTTGGAAAGGTGGTTAGATTCTCTCGGGGCTTGTCTTCTAAAGCATGATGGGGTAGGCTGTTCTGTGCTCCCTATAAATCTACAGGAGTCATTCCTCTAGTGCACCTGCTCTTTCTTATATAAAGAGTCTGTGTAAAATACTTTGCTCTCCAGAGAGGAGCCATAGCACTGCAATTTGCTTTATTAATAAAATTAGCTGATAAATTAGAGCAGTAGCTACTACACTGAAATAGACCTTTCGATTATGGAAAATGAAATCATTGGGGACATCTTGCTCATGAAAAACAATCTCACTCTGTGAAGCAGATGTTTTGACTGAGCTAGGACAACCATTCTTTACAAATGCCAAATTGTTTTGTTTTGTTTTATTTTGTTTCAGTTTTCAGGGCCCATGCCCTTCTGAACAGCTTTTACTCAGCTTCTGGGATGTTTTTAAAACTCCAGGCATTGGTCAAGGAAACACTAGATCAGGTAGTGCTGGGCAATTTAGCTAAGCACAGGCATACCTTACAGAATGTTTGAACAGTAATTGCTCTGAAAAAGAATGATACTTTCCATTTTAGGGCAATTTACAAATATTACATATCCAACCTTATCCCAGGAAAAAATTTCTCCCTTTCATTAATCTTTCACAGAATAAATAATGGTATTGGAAGGTTGGCTTACAACCAGTAATTTATCTTGGGCTACATTGATAAAAAAGTGCTGTCATTTCAAGAAGAACTTGAACTACTTTATTAGCCATTAGCACCAACCGTTTGATTCAGGCTTAGAAGAAAATAACAGTCTTAAAGTCCAGGCAGCATTAAAAATAATTCTACTCTTAACTTATAAATTCCCTTGAGAAGAATAGAGTCCCCTTTCTTCATTTTGACCTGCTAAACTACCTACCTACTTAGAGCCAAAGATAATTCTACTGACAGCACATGGTTAGGACTTTCCACAAGTGAGCTTGACTATCTTTTCTATAACCCTTTAAGCAAAGAGAAAGTCAACTTAAAGATCTCTTAAAGATTTAAGAAGACGGCTCATCACATTTATTTTTCTTTTGTTTATAGTGTTTTGTCTTTCTATTTCAATCCTTATCTCTTTAATAACAATCTTTGACTTCAGTGCAGTGCCCTGGTTGGATGAAACATTGCAATCAGCAGTACCTGTATGCCATGCCCGTCTCTGCCTTGGTGGTTTCCTGCAACGAAATTCCATGGACACGTAAAAACGTTTCCAAATATTTCTGTTCCGCTGCTCCACTGGGCCTAACAGGCCCACAGGTTGCCTTAGGCTGAGTCTTGGGCACTGCTAGGTGTCGTCTACATTTTAAAGCCGATTCACTGGATTTTGGCAGACCCAGCTTGGGGCTAGGGATGTCTGCGCAGGCAGGTTTATATAGATGCATGTTTCAAAAACCCAAGGAAGCAAAGCTAATCGCACACTACTTAGCTTTAAGACTGGTTGTATCTTGCTGTGATTACCTTGGGTTATCTGGCTTCAGTGTGTCCCTCAGAAGGATCAGCTTGTTTTCTTTAGATCCCTCTTATCATTTTTGTAGGAGAGCAGGCTCCTAAGTCTCCAGCAAAGTTACATGTCTCTGCCCAGGCCTGTGCATAAAGGAGCCTGTCAGAAGCCAATCACTGTTCTCCTCCCTTAAAAATTCTCAAAGTCAAACGTAAGCAACTATGTATTGGCCCTGGGAAAAAAATACGGGCGCTTTTTCCCATGTCTTTCTATTTAGGTAAAAGGAAATATTTTGGTGGGATATGGGCCAAATCTTCTGTTTTCAAGGACCTTAAGGCCTTGGAGATGATTCATAAGTGTGTAATGAGACCTCTCTAAATTATCAACCATTTCATAATTAAATAATTTTTCATAAAAGTGGCATGATTCATTTGGGTGAAATGTTCGTTAACCTCTTTCTTTTTCAGATGTTGCTGTCAAATGATAGGAAATATCAATAAGGTGGTTGTGAAAAGCAAAGGGCCCACACAAATGTGGCCAACTATTTTTGACAAACCTGCAAGAGCAATTCTATGGACGAAAATTATCTTTTCAACAACTAGTGCTGGAACAATTGGACATCCATAAACAAAGCAAAACAAAACAAAAACAAATAAAAATAAATGAACCCTTGACTTAAACCTTATATTTATATAACAATTAACTCAAAATGCATAATGAACTTAAATGTAAAATGTAAAACTATGAAACTTCTAGGTAAAAACAGAAGAAAATCTTCAGGACCTAGAGCTAAGTGAAGAATTATTAGACTCGATACCAAAAGCGCAACCCATAAAAGGAAAAACTAACAAATTAAATCTCATCAATGTTAACTTCTGCTCTAGAAAAGACCCTGTGAAGAAGATGAAAAAACAAATTACAGACTGGGAGAAAATATTTGCAAACCACATATCTGACAAAGGACTTATATCTAGAACAGATAAAGAACTCCCAAAACTTGACAATAAAAACAAAAGCAATCCAATCAGCAAATGGGCAAAAGATAAGAGCAGACATTTCACTGAAGAGGACACAAAGATATCAAATAAGTGCATCAAAAGATCATTATCCATTAGGAAAATACAAATGAAATCCATAATGAGATATCACTCTATATCTATCTGAATAGCTAAAATAAAAATAGCGGTAACACCAAATGCTGGCAAAGATTCAGAGAAACTGGATCCCTCATAAATTGTTGGTGGAAATGTGAAATGGTACAGCCACTCCAGAAAAGAGTGTGGCAGTTTCTTATAAAATTAAACATACCAAACCTACCATATGACACAGCAGTCACACTCTTGGGTATTTAACCCTCCCAAAATGAAAACTTATGTTCACACAAAAACCTGCACACAAATATTCATAGCATCTTTATTCATAATAGCTAAAAACTGGAAACAACCCAAATTTTCCACAATGGGTAAGTGGTTCAACTGTGGTGCCCCCAAGCCATAGAAAACCACTCAGTAATGAAAACAAATGAACTATTGATAAAAGCAACAAGTTTAAAGGATTTCAAGGGACTTATGCTGGGGTCGGGGGACAGAGAAGCCAATACCAAAAGGTTTCATTCTGTATAATTCCACTTATATAACAATCTTGAATTGACAAAATTATGGAGATGGGCAACAGATTAGTGGTTGCTATGAGACAGGGAAGATGAAGGGGAAGAAGGTGGCTGTGGCTATAAAAGGGTAGACGAGGGATTCTTGTAATGAACGGTTATAGTTCCAAGAACTGTGCCTTGATTATGGTGGTGGTCACCCCAATACACACATGTGATGAAATTGCATGGAACTAAATATACACACAGATGAGTGCATGTAATACTGGTAAGATCTGAATAAGGTTGGTGGCTTATATCATCATCAATTTCCTAGTTGTGTTATTGAACTACAGTTATGCAAGATATTATCACTTGGAAAAACTGGATGGATGGTATATAGAATGTCTCTATTGTTTCTGCACATGAATCAGCAATTATCTCAAAATAAAAAGTTTTCTTAAAAAAATAAAAAAGCAAAGAGATTCCTTACATAAAGGTCTTCCCACCATGTGACTCCAGCTGTGACTCTCTCGTCCAGGCGTAACTCCTGGGCATAAACTTTTCATTCAGGCCACACGCTCTGCACCCTCACCCCTCACCCACCCCCCATCTTTTCTCACATGAATTCTCCCCACACATGCTCAAATGCCCCCTTAAAGCTTACCTCCCCTAGGAATATTTCCCTGACCACCCAGCCCCTGGTATATAGTCATTCCTAGAAATTCCACCTGCAATTTAAATCTAAAGTACCCATTTGATACTTGTAAACTGTTTCACAAACATTTGCACATCCCTTATGATTTCTGCCATATTTTTGTATATCCCATACCATTATTTATTTATTTGGAATTAAATTGCCTTTTTTACTGAAATAAAGCTATTTAGTGTTATGAACTGAGTGTTTGTGTCCCCCCAAAATTTATATGTGGAAATCCTAGCCCTAGTGTGATGGTATTAGGAGGTGGGGCCTTTGGGAGGCGAGTTGGTCATGAGCTGGGAGCCCACGTGAACAGGATTGCTGCCCTATCTGTGTACCAACTCAAATCATCTTCGTGGCCACCAGTGAGTGGCACTTGTACCTCCTTTGAGAAACACAGACATAATATACTGTCCCAGAATATTAGATACCTCTGCCTGCAGGGGTACGTGTTAACTCCCCACCTAGACTCTCAGGTCTTTGAGAGGAAGGACTGTATCTGATACAAGCTTGTAACCTCAATAACAATAAGGGTGGTATTTTGTACACAATCAATACTTCATAGAGATTAATGATTTGCTTGCTTTAATTTTAATTTCCAAATAGCTACTTTCCCCTCAGCAATCCATTTTCACCCCAGCAGCCAAAGCCCTAAGCCTCAAGGGAGAAATAAAAGATTGTAAAGAAAAGGCCAGAAAAGCTAGAAAAGGAAGCATGCAGTAGGATGGAGTTAAGGAGTTTCCAAGTAAAGTTGTATCTCTGGTTCTATCGCTTGCCTTAGCCACTAGTTAAATCTGACTATGTGAGCCGTGAAAGTGTTTCCTTCAGGGCTGAGAACACCTGAAAGGTGCAGTGGGAATTCTTTCCAAGGAAGAAACAGGTGCGCTGGAAAAGCAGCTCATAAAACATGAGACATGAGCCCTCCTCCATGCACCCCCCTCCTTCTCTGCCCTCTGAGTATGGAGCTGTGCCGAGGAGGGGAGCGAGAAATGAGAAAGCTAATATTTGTCGGATACTGAAGTTTCTTTTCATAAAGTTCTAACAGTTGGCCAATGTCATAAAAGTTCCCAGTTTAAAGGTGAAGGGTGGACACTATATATAATACGGGAACCATGAGTCCCTTTAGTTGTCAATACAAATTAAGATAAAAATTAAATTTTAAGCTCAATGTGATAGGACTGTAAGAAACGCCTCTGAGCAGCTGCAGAGAGCAGTTAATGTCTTTCTTGCTGCCTTTCTGTGTCTCAAGAATGATAATTATCACATTCTTTTTAGAATCTTTAAGTATTACACAATCACAGGGTCGGCACAATGTAGGAAAAAGTGACAAGGCCATCCAATGAGAGAGGTGCTTCCAGCCACGTCCTGCTGCTGGGGTGTAAGAGGCCTTGGGACACAGAAGTCACAGATGGACGCTCACACAGTTCTAGGTGGCAGGCAGGCTTCGCCCACACCTGTGCAGTGTGCATCAATAACTGTGACCATGGGCGGGTCTTTTTTTTTTTTTTTAGTTCTCAAAAGAAATTTTATTAATCACAACAGTAGAAGTAACAAAATTATATTACAGAAAATTGGCAAAATAAAACCACTCATAATCCTGTCACTTTAATTCAACCATTATTATTATTTTAACGTTTTTCTTTCTAGTGTGGCTTCCTATGTAGATTTTTACATAGTTTCCACCACATTACAATCGCATTTTACATCCTGCTTTTTCACTTAACATAAAACAATTATAGGCCGGGCGCGGTGGCTCACGCCTGTAATCCTAGCACTCTGGGAGGCCGAGGTGGGCGGATTGTTTGAGCTCAGGAGTTCGAGACCAGCCTGAGCAAGAGCAAGACCCCGTCTCTACTAAAAATAGAAAGAAATTATATGGACAGCTAAAAATGTCTATAGAAAAATTAGCCGGGCATGATGGCACATGCCTGTAGTCCCAGCTACTCGGGAGGCTGAGGCAGGAGGATTGCTTAAGCCCAGGAGTGTGAGGTTGCTGTGAGCTAGGCTGACGCCACGGCACTCACTCTAGCCTGGGCAACAGAGTGAGACTCAGTCTCAAAAAAATAAAAAATAAAAAATAAATAAAAAATAAACAATTATATATTGCAGTGTACTCTTCATAACCAACATTGAAAGTGCATGCAGAGTGTATCCTTGTTAATGTGACATAATTTAATCACCCCCATGATGGAACATTTTGATTCTTTTCTTATTTTCATTATACTCAATGAGGCTACAAACCTTTATATATATCTAACTTTTTCACATTTTTAATTGTTACATGGATTATCTCCTTATTATTGGTTCCCAGATGTGTGTGAAAAGGCATAGACATTTTTGTGCTTTTTGATTCATATCATCCAATTATTTCCAAAAGGATTGAATTTGTACCAGCAATCTACAAGTGTTTTACCTTTTTTGCCAATTTAGACATTCTCTCTCTTTCTTTTTTTTTTATTTCAGCATATTGTGGGGGTACAAAAGTTTAGGTTACATATATTGCCCTTGCCCCTCCCCCCATCAGAGCTTCAAACGTGTCCATTCCCCAGACAGTGCGCATCACACTCATTATATATGTACACACCCATCCCCTCCCCCACCCACATCTGCCCAACACCTGATCATTGTTATTCCTAAATGTGCTCTTAGGTGATGATCAGTGAAACCAATTTGCTGTTGAGTACATATGGTGCTTATTTTTCCATTCTTGGGATACTTCACTTAGTAGAATGGGTTCCAACTCTATCCAGGAGAACATAAGAGATTCTATATCCCCATTATTTCTTATAGCTGAGTAGTACTCCATGGTATACATATACCACATTTTATTAATCCACTCATGTATTGATGGACACTTGGGTTGTTTCCACATTTTTGCAATTGTGAATTGTGCTGCTATAAACATTCGGGTGCAGATGTCTTTGTTATAGAATGTCTTTTGTTCTTTTGGTTAGATTCATGGGAGGGTCTTGACCTCTCTGACCCTTTAGTTTTTTTATTGGCTCAGAGTTAGGTAATCTCTAGGTGCTTTTTCAGTGCATCTGTTTCTTCTTTGGAAGGAATTCCCACTGCACCTTTCAGGTGTTCTCAGCCCTGAAGGAAACACTTTCACGGCTCACATAGTCAGATTTAACTAGTGGCTAATGCAAGTGATGGAACCAGAGATACAACTTTACTTGGAAACTCCTTAATTCCATCCTACTGCATGCTTCCTTTTCTAGCTTTTCTGACCTTTTCTTTACAATCTTTTATTTCTCCCTTGAGGCTCAGGGCTTTGGCTGCTGGGGTGAAAATGGATTTATGAGGGGAAAGGTAGCTCTTTGGTGACTAAAATTAAAGCAAATAAATCATTAATCTCTACGAAGTAGTGATTGTGCACAAAATACCATGCTTACCATTCTTTTACGTCTGATGTTCTGCAAGTCTTAAAAAGCACTTGAGCTAGACATTCTACACAGGTGACAGCCCTTCCTGTGTAGACTGGTGAGACCTGAATTCCATGCATTATTAGCTCGTTCTCTAAGATACCGGGCCCATGAGATTGCTGTTATTCCTAGAATATACCAAACACTTTTACAGCATAGTTTTCAATTTTTCTTGGCTAAGGAGTGACTTGTTGAACACTGTATCCTGGATTCACGGACACGTTGCAGTCGTCTAAACATTGTCTCAACTTAGAAGTAAAGACTGAGGCCAGAGCTGGTAGGCTAGGAGGATGGAGCTATGTTCCCACGGCTGGGGTGGAGGAGTGATGGAACCACCCAAGTGAATTTGGGCAAGGGACACCAGACCACAGGTCAGAGCATGTTTCCCATTCCAATTATTTACAGGAACTTTGTCTTCTGCTCTTGTTCACAAGTGTGCTCACTAGTGCTCTGCAGGTGATGCCATGAGATGTCTGCCTCCACCCTGGGAACCATCCAGAGGTATCATTCTTCTTGTCACTGCCATCTTCTCCTCACCTTTGCTAGAGCTGCCTTGGGGTCTAGTTGTACACGGTGAGACCACAGCTAAACACAGTATGTGTGTGTTGTGTCAACAAAGCAATGCATAAAACATCACCTTTGCTCTCGGGGAGCTCTCGGTGGAAGGGAGGAGAGAGAGCAGTAAAGATTACAAAGGAGTGGGATGTAAGCCAGGTGGAGGTGAGCAGCGAGGAGAGCTCCCAAACCCAGTCTGGGGAAGGGGTGGAGGTGGAGGGAAGATAATGTCAGTAGTAAAGGCAAGAGGTGGGGAAGGTGGAGGGAGTTTTTTCAGAAGTTTGCAATCAAGCAAGTCTAATCTTGAATGTCTCATTGGCACTTTTCTAGGCAATCCTTCTTCTTCCCTCCTTTTAGGCCAGATTTTCTCTGGGACTATAATACAACAGTCCTGGTAGGATAGGAGAGGGGACAGCATGTTATAGTGCATGGGGTTACAGCACATGACTAACAGAGAGCCCCATTATGCCAGCCTCAGCTCTTCTTCCCTGGCTCCCAAAGGTAGCATCTTCATTCACTCTCACTTTGATCTCTCTTCCTCATCCCCACTGTTCATCTATTATATAATCTTGCTCTGTAGCATAAAAACAGCGCCTTTCTAATGTACGATGTGTTGTGTTTCTAATACACACAATAGATATGTGCACTATAGCCTTGCTGTAGAAAAAATGAGCATACTTATTGGTGACCAGGTCTACAGTTCTCTTCCTTGGCCCATAAAGGGCTTAAGGGCAGAGCGGGCCCTTGGGATTTAACTGTAGTTCTGCATTTATTCCATGATGATTCACATCCACAGCCAGAAAACATCTTTGAGTAGAGCTCTGGTATTCACAGCAAAAACTGTCCTTGCTACTTTGGGTGTGACTCTCTTGCTCTTTCTGTAAAAGTTACCAAAAGATGCCAAAATGTGGCCTTTACTCTAAAGCTAAAGCAAAGGAAATGGCCAGTGGGGTCCAGATGTGCAAAAGTGCACCATGTGGCCAGAAATACTTTGAAATGTGGCAGTTAGAGCACAGAGTGCTTTGGAGGAGAGGTGAGTGAGAAGAGGTGGGTGAGGAGGGTGAGAAGAGGTGGGTGAGGAGGGTGGGAAGGGTGGGAGATGAGGCCTCAGTTCCATTGTTTAAATGCTGGGCTCTCTTTTCAAGTAACATTAAGCCATGGAAGATTTGAGATCAGGATAGTATTGTGCTCACATGCTGTTGAATCAACACTGACACATGCTTCCAGGATGCTGAGAACACATTCCCCTTTATCCCAGTCTGCACTGGCCTGGCTTGGAAGAATTCCCAAAGGAATTATGGCCAAGGAAGAGACCTATAGACCTGGTCACCAATAAGTATGCTAATTTTTCCTACAGCAAGGCTATAATGCATGTATCTATGTATATATTAGAAATACGAGGCCAGGCTCGGTGGCTCACGCCTGTAATCCTAACATTCTGGGAGGCTGAGGCGGGAGGATTGCTTGAGGTCAGGAGTTCAAGACCAGCCTGAGCAAAAGTGAGACCCCGTCTCTACTAAAAATAGAAAGAAATTATCTGGACAGCTAAAAATATATATAGAAAAAATTAGCTGGGCATGGTGGCACATGCCTGTAGTCCCAGCTACTCGGGAGGCTGAGGCAGCAGGATTGCTTAAGCCCAGGAGTTTGAGGTTGCTGTGAGCTAGGCTGATGCCATGGCACTCTAGCCCGGGCAACAGAGTGAGACTCTGTCTCAAAAAAAAAAAAAAAAAAAATTAAGTAAGAAAAAAAAAAAAAAAGAAATATGAGAGGTAGTAGAGTATGGTAGAAAGAGCCTGGGCTATGAAGTCAGGAAGTCCTGGGTTTATAATACCTGCAATGCTGTCAGGGCCAGAGGGTCACTGCATTCATTGCACAACTGCAAGAACTGCCATCCAAATTGTAATCTATGAGGATTGTGCCCCACAGCGTTGTGCAGTGCACAGCATGCACAGCATGCACAGCTATATATGGCAGTCCTAGACAGACTTAGCAAGGCAAGTGATAATTTTCAGAGGACTTCAATGCTATGGGTTGCATGACTACAAAATAGACGGGGATGGCTTTGAATATGGCTTTCTCCTTTCTAAAGAGAAGTGAGACATTATCTGAATAACGCTGATTTTTATTTCATCTAGCAAGAAATACCTCCGTCACTCCGTAAGCATCTACTCAGAAAGCAAGGTTCAAAGTTACAAAGAACACCACATACCCATGGTCACTGGCTCCACATGCTCTGCCATACAGCTCATCTATCTTCTTCCACACATTATTTTTATGGAGTCTGGAACTTGTCAGAGACAAGGCCAGGATTCTGGAGTGCAGAGTGGCGCCATGAAAAGTAAATCTCAGCTACAAAAGCAAGACCTAAAAATTTATATTTTTAGTTTTGTGATACAATGCATGGGTGAGAGGTCTCATTGGGATCGTTCCATCTAAAATAATATCCCTCTTGTTCATATTGGCACTTAAGACTAATCTAAGACATCTAGGGTTCTAACTAGAGCTAGAAGAAAGCTTAGAGATCAACCAATTTAATTCTCTTGTTTTACAAATAAGGAAACAAACATCCAGGTAAATTGACAATATTAAGCAGTCAGTTATCGTGAGGACTGGAATAAAGTGCAGGTTTCCATGGGCTTAGTGGTCAGGTGGAAGGGGCTTAATTCCTTGCCTAACAGCATAATACTCATGTGACTTGAGTGCTCTTTGAGTTTTTAGTTTCTTCCTCTGAAAAAAAATGGAGAAAACAATACTACTTTCTAATAATTATAAAATCTCAATCAGTTTACATATTTTAAATTCCCAAATATACCATCCTGCCTCTTGAAATGTCATTTCACTGTATAATAATCATAAATTTGTGATCACTGACCAAAATTCTGAGGCAATACTGTTGAAAAAATGATCCACTGAAAAGCCCTTAGTATGTTTCTGCTGTGGAAGAAAAATGAATGGCTTCACTTTGCCTACTTTATTTGTGATAGAATGTTCTCTTGGGTTAGAAAATTTATAAAATTTAGAGTACAAATATCCTATCAACATTTTGAAAAACTGTGTTCTACGTGGCTTGCTTTTCTAAACTCTCTAAGGATTATCCCAAGATAAACATCAACTTGAGGCAATTTCAGCATTCAGTATTTTCCCAAACAGATTCAAATGTTATTAATAGTTCAAATAGAATAACAACTGAATTTTTCAGAGGTCACCTTTTTAGAAACCTTGCCAGATAGAACACAGCCAAAAATCAACACATGAACAAATAAGATATCCCAAAGCCCATGTTTCAAATCTCCTGGGAGAGTGTCTCCATTTACAAACCATTTACTCTTTCTTGGTCACAATTTGAGCAAGACTGATTTTCTTATTTCCTATTCCTCGCTAGTGTAAAGATAGCAAATTAGATGAAAAGAGCTATTAAGTGCAGGCATAGTGACAACAGCAAGAAAAGTTTACAGCAAAGCGAGGACACAGAAAAAATTAATGGAGGAGGAAAGAAATTGGAAGCCAAAATTTGAAAGTAAAATAGCAAATTGAGGCCTCTGATTTTCAAGACAGATAGTTCTACATGCCTTAATAGTCCCCGAGGACATTTTAATATAGTACAATAGCTGATGTTTATTAAGATAAACTAGAATTGTCAAGTTGTTTCTTCAGGTTTAAAAAGTTAAAATAAAGCCTTGACACTTAAATTAGAAAGTTTCAGGTATTGGGAAAAATCACTTGGGTGAAAATTTTTTTATTCTCTGACAATGTCAGATGAATGAGTCCTAGTTGTGAATATTTTCTGCATTTAGAAATATTATCACACCTATCCTCATAAACTTTTTCCCATTAATAGCAACTTGGTGGTTTAGCCAATTCTTAGCCTAAAAAAAAGGTCAATTTATTCTTGAGCTGCAGACTACATGTTTCTTTCCCTTGCTCCTTTATTTTTTTTTTTTTTGTCTGAGACAAGGTCTCGCTCTACTGCCTAGACTAGAGTGCCGTGGCCTCATCATAGCTCACTGCAACCTCAAACTCCTGGGCCTCATCCCACCTCATCCTCCCACCTCATCCTCCCGAAGTGCTAGGATTACAGACATGAGCCACCGTGCCTGGCTCCTTGCCCCTTTCTTACTTGTTTTCTCATTGGTTTGCATTCTCACAAACCCCCGTGCATTCCTGTGAAAGTTCAGTTGAAATGGTGCATCTTGGATGTATTTTTTTCTGATGTTTCTTTTCCTGATCTACCTGCCTTTTGACAGAACTACTTGCTCCTTTGTTTGTATTTTATAACATTTCATTCACACTTCTAATATCATACCAATAAAACTGTACTGTAGTCTTGTCTTCCCTAAAAAGACTCCCAGTTCATTCAGGACAAGAAGTCCTAAATATGCATGTCCACATCCTCAGAACTGGAACACGATAGATGCTCAAACTTCTGGAATAAATTCTGCTCAATTGTCTAGTTTGACTGTTAGAAATTACTTCAATATTACATATATGATAATAAAAGAGTATCCTTGAATGTAAGAATATATTTTCCTTTTTTTAAAACCAATTCTAAATGTTGACTTCATTGGAAATTCATTTAACTGAAAATACTTTTAAAATACATTTAATACTTCTTTGCCATTTCTTTTGGATAAATGACCATCTGGAATGTAAAATATTGCAAACAGATTTAAGCATTTAATATTTTGTTCAACAAGCAAGTTGTGTTTGGTTAGTCACATCGTTCAAATTACTAAGCTTGGAGCCAGAAAGAGCTGATCTTTCTAATTCTTCCAACTTGTGGAATTATTTGTGCTGACTGTCCCCTCTTTAGTCCCAGAGATAATTAAATAATTCAGCAGCCCTTTTGGATAGCTTGTTTCATGCTTAATGTTCATTGCTGTAATCAAATTAAATATCAAGATTAAGCTACAAAATGTACTTTGTGCTTTGATTTTTTAAGTGAAATATTTCAAACAGAAGATATTTGCAATAAAAAGGGTCTCTTTGTACACAAACCCAATTTTCTTAATCAATATTTCCCAAATTCCTCACAATTCCACACCAAAAAAAGTATGTGTATCTTGATTGAGGATGGCGATTCAGAGAAGGAATGCCAAAACATCATTAACGATATGCAGTTTTATTTAACAGTACCACATTCAAAACCATGCTGTATCCTGCTTTGGGGAACAGAGTGATTGGCTTGCCTGTCTTTGAGACTCCTGTAGGTGCATTATAGGAAAACACGTGTAATGATGACATTGTTTGAATGAACATAGTGCTGTAGAAGCTCCTCTTAAATAAAACACACACCTTACCGGTTCTGAAATAACAGACTGATTAGCAAGCTCTCCTGGCTCTCCACAAACGCCCTCTGACCCCTGTTTCCATGTGCCTGATCCTGCCTCCGGAGATATCAGCCTGTGTTTGTGGCGCCAGAGTCTGCGGCTGTTACCATGGAAAGGGATGGCTTTGTCACCTCACAACGGAGTAGAACATGAGCCGCAGGGAGCTCATCCGACCATAAACAATTCTCAGGGCAATAAGGAGAACTCTGAGAGGTTCCAAACGAGAACTGAGTGCTCATGGATTGACACAAGGAAGACTGTTTACTTCATCAGTGCTCCGCATCCCTGCCAGGCTGATATCAGACCACCATCTACAGGTGTCTGACGTGTCATCAGTCTTCTCAGTGAAACAGGAAAGTTGAGATCCAAGTAAAGAGCCAAAGAGATTGACCCACCATGTGGCTAAGGAAAGGCTAGGTCAATGAGTCAGGCTTTCAACCAGGGCAATAACGTTGACAGTGAAGGAATGCCTTGGTTATAACAGCCAAATCCTACCTGAGCAGCTCCTTATTCTTTTCCAAACACTGTTCTGTGGCTTAGACTGGCCAGCTGTTCACCATGCCCATTTCTCTTTCTTCTAAAGCACGTGTTTGCACTACAGTTCCCACACTTGCTTGCAGTTAAGTGTGGTTAGGTGACTGAATTCCAGCCAATGTTACTTCTGCCTACAGGTGCCACTTGCAAGTCTGGCCCATAAAGGAGCCCCTCCACTGATCCTCCTTCTCCCATCTGCTGGATCCATGTCAACACTCAGCCGTGGCCCAGCTTAGAGAACAAAAGGTGAAGATGACAGAATTTTCATCAGCCCAGATCCCACCTGATTGGACGCTTCCCGCCCTAATTTGACTTACATGAGTAAGAAATAAGCTTTCTCCCTCTCTCTCTCTATTTCTCTCTCTCTCTCTCTCTCTCTCTCTCTCTCTCGACAGGGTCTCGCTATGTTGCCCTGGCTAGTCTCAAACTCCTGCGCTCAAGAGAGCCTCCTGCCTCAGTTTCCAGAGTAGCTGAAATTACAGGTGCACACCACGATGCACAGCTTTAGCAGCTAGGGTTACCTTTAATAAAATCAATGGACTTTGTTTTGTAAAGGGCATTTACCTACAACTTAACCAAAACAATCATTGAGGAGCCCTTCCTGGACTGGGAACCAGAACCAGAGATCTGGCTAGGATCCCAGTTTAATTTCCTGGAGACTAAAGAAATATTTGGCAAGTCCCTGCTTGAAATTTGGTTACAATGTGTGTACCAATGTACACAAAACTACCAATTTCTCTTGCCTTTGAATAGAGATTTTTCTCTAAAACTGAGTGATACCTGATGACATTTCACCTACCTAGGGAGGATCTTGGGGAAAGGAAACATTGTTTCAGCTGGCATCTCCAGAGAAATGTGGGCAAGTGTTCCTCAAAACTATATTGTTTTCTTCTCCCGTGGAGCAAAAGCACGCAATGCAACAGTAAAAATCTCTGGCAGGTCATTAGCACGTGTCATTTAGTGACAACCACAGGCTAAAATTGGAAAGGCCAGAGCAGTTGTTGCTGTCCAACCTTTGTGTCCTCTCAGAGCTCAGATGAGGAGACGGCCAAAGACTAACTTAAACCCAAGTTCTGAAATTGAGTTAAATTTTTTATCTAACAAAGGATGCCACTTTGAGGTGCCTCCCCTGGCCTCTGTGCTTACTCAGCTCTTTTGACGGAAATAACTTCCATGGGAGAGAAGCCTGAAGAAATATTAAAATTCATAGTCCACACTAGGACACAACCCTTTGCTGCCCACCTGAGTGACTTCCTCCCCATCTGAGCTGCTGCCCAACGTCCCAGCCTCTGGCTAGACACGTGCGGGGAAAGACACAAGGACTTCAAACAGGAGGGGAGGGTGTGACTCCCATATCCCACAATAGAGAACCCTATAGTGCGGTGGAAAGTGAAAGCACAAAGTGCAATTAGTAAAGTCATGTCTTAGTAGTGATCTTTAATCAACCCAAACTAGGGGAAGAGGGATTCTGCGGGGTTAAGAGGTGGCATCTGCAGCCTGATTCTGCAGATTCAAGTACTGGCTCTATCACTTACTCGCTGGCTGAGCTTGGGCAAGATCTTTTCTAAGGCTCAATTTCCTCCCATAAAGTGGAGATGATAAAAATAGGCACCTCATGCACAGAGATCATCGGGAAGGATTCAACTGAATAATCTAAGAAAAGTGCTGGGTATAATAAGTATTCAATAAACAATTGCTGATTTTAGGAAAAGAAGGCAGATGTCATGGGCTTTGGTCAACTCACCCAAGAAAGCCTGCCTGGATCTGGGAATGAAGTATGGCTGCATCTACTCCTACATTTACTTGAAAAGAGGCAGATTAGGGGTAACCATGCTCTCCAGCCATATTCTAGACTGAATTAGAGCCAATGTTGGTGCAGAAAGTAATAAAAATATTAGTCCACACATAGACTGTGGTTTATAGCATACAGAGTATTTTCACATTTACTTTGGATCTAATCTTTAAAATCCCAAAAGATGGATAACACAGAAGTTTTTATTGCCACCATACAGGTGACAAAATTGAGGCTCGGAGAGGGAACATAGTTTGCTGAAATCCACACATCTAGCCAGCAACAGAGCTAGCATCTAAACCTAGGTCTTTCCATTCCAGACAATGGATGGATCCACTGTGCATGGAGAGAGGACATGTGAGATAGATGTTTGACCTGTGTTAATCAGAAAACATTTCAAATCAGAAGAATAGGAAGGCAAAATAACAGAAGGGCCTGATGGCATTTCAAAAGGGAATGGTAATCATAGCATTTGCTGAAGGGCCCTGCCTATGCACTCAGCACTGTGCTGAAACTTTTACAGATGCCACCTCATTTAATCTTCCCAACTCTGTAAATACATAACACTGTTATCCCATTTTATACGTGAGAATACTGAGTTTCCAGGTCACATAGATTGTAAGTGGTTAAATCAGGATTCAGACTTAGGTCAGCCTGATATCAGAGCTTCTAGTAATCTGTCCCCAGTTTGTACAGCCCTGGAGGCTTTTAGAGAAGGCAAGATGCACAATGTCTCTAATTGGCAAATACCAGAACTGTACAACAATCTGAAAGATAAATGTGAAAAATTAATAAACTAAGCTGTACAAAATATAAATAAGCTGTATAAAATAAAACTAAGCTGCATAATTAAAGCTAAAGTTTAAAATCATAGTATGATGTCACCCCACCTCTGAGAAGCAGAACATTCAGTACATAGACACAGAACTAGAAAGGCTGACCTTGGACAAGGAGTAGAATAACAATGGCTCAAAGAGGTCACCTGGAATATACTTGAGCCTATTCCACAGAGAGATGGCTCAGGAAATGTTATTTCATCTCCTTAATGTGAAAAGAAGGGAAAAAAAAACACCAGTGATAGAAAATGGATAGGCAGGGCCATTCTCTTCCCTGAAGGATACGGGTTGTAACGAGTCCCTGGGGTTGGTGTGTGGATTAAACAGAACGACTACAGAAGCCCTGGGCAGAGGGCATGACGCTCTACAGACGCTTGATGAATGTGAAGGAGATGAAACAAACAGTCCTGTGTGTATCACCGCCAGGATTTTTGTCAGATCTGAGTTACACCCTGCTATATTTAGTGAATATTTTCCTCTAAATTGACTCAGTTTAAAACTTAAGCTTGTTCTCTGCTGTAATAGCCATGAATTTATAGGTTTGAGGTGTAAGTTGTATATTTCTTCCTAATATTCATGAAAATAAATATGAACCCATTGAGAGATTTAATGTCCACATGCCCCCCAAAATCGTCTCAAGTACAACTACTGTGCCATAGTTTGGGAAACGTCACAGGCATGCGGAGAGCCCTGGATGAGGAACCAGGAGACCTGGGGTGTGGGCTTGGATGATCACGTGTGTCACCTTCCCGAGGCACGTTCCCCGCAGGAAAGTGGGAGAATACATGCTTTATGTCTTGTGAAGGCAAATGAGAAAACACACGTGAACACATTTCATAAACAGGGACGTTGCAAATCTAGGTGTTTGTGCGACTCTGTCTTCTTCTATAAAAGAAATCTTAAAAAGTCAAACGTATCTGTTAGTAGTCAACCAATTATTAAAATAACATGCTTTAAAAATCCAAAAGAACTTTTCTACTGCTCCCACAACTTCAAAATAAAGCTTCACCTGGTTTCCTTTTTGTTGCAGAGATAATACAGTTGCATGACCTCTATAAAGGCCAGTGAGCAGGACATCAAACTCTGCCCCTGTGCTCTGGCTTATGATATTATTATACCACAAAGGCTCAGTGCTGGAAAGAGACCAAGGGATCATTATGTCTGGTCTCATTTTACAGAGGTGGTATTGAGTTCTGGAGAATTTTTAAAACCTTACTTATGGTCTCACAGCAAAATGGAATTCGAATTGTGACTGCAGGCCCCTCAGCCAATTCTCCTGCTGTTACATGAGCTTGTCCCCTGGAATGGCAGCGAGGCCTGAGGGGAAGAGGAACTGGAGCTGCCCCCTATATAATCCACTAACATCCAGTTAGGGAAGAACTCCATGGGCAAGACAGAGGACCGAGACAGATGCTGTCTTCAAAGTGTCTACAGTCCTTCAAAAGGAACCAGACACACACACACACACACACACACACACACTCACGTGCAAGGGCCCAACTAATAAGAATCTAAAACTGAGAAACTGTCGCAGTTTTCCCAAGATAACCAAAGCAGCACAGGGATGCAGATCGAAGCAAGTCCCTGTATATTTGGCCACTGCCATCCTGTCCATGGACGTCCACTTCCAGCTCACCATCCTGGTGGTACAGCTGCACAGGGCAATGACAACCTCATAGTCCATGAGTCAAAGGACATCATCAGCACCTTTAGAGACCATGGCAAGGCCACCCCGCCCCAGAGGCTGCTGCTGTGGTGCTGCAACTTCCTCTGGCTCCCTAAACCCTGTCCTGTTGAGGTCACTCTCACTCCTAGCCCAGTCAGCGGTCTAAGATTTGTTTTCACATACAAAGAACAGAACCATGAGCTAGGAAGCAACCTTTCTAGCATAGTAAACAACATAAAATCATAGTAAACAGCATAAAAATGTCCTCATAGTCCAATATCTCTAAAAAGATACTTCTATATAACCTCTTATACAAATATGACAAAAATTATAGCTTTATGGAGAATGTGCCTGCTCTAAGAAATAGGTATCATCTTTTAGAAAAGGAAGAGCTTTCTCTTTAACAAGAAAAGGATCAAATCAATAGCCTTTTCTCAGAAAAAAATTGGTTTAAATAATTTAGAGTGACTCCATAATTTAGCTCATTTCCATCCCTCCAAACATCATTTTACTGATGCTGTCTGCTGTTTTAGGTCAGTGGAAAAGGGGAAAAGTGGAGGGTGTGGCCCAAAATTGATTGTCTGATCTACAACAGATGTTTTACATCATTTCATGGAATCCTCAGCGCAGTCTTCTGAGCTAGGTATTCTTACACCCATTAACAAAGTGAGCACACTCCAGAAAGGGGAGGTGTGACTAATTTTGGCATCTCCAACAATAGTCTCATTATAACAGCAAGGGCATGGACTGCATGTCAGGAATGATGCTAGGGGCCTTTGTATAATATCACACTTGCTACTGTATGTGCCACACGCTGTTTTATGAGCTTTACTTGCTTAAAGCATTTGAGCCCCAAACAACCCACCATTACTGACCTTTTACAGCTCAAGAAACTAAGTCACACAGTTGGCACATGGCAGAGCCAGGACTTGAACCCAGTAGCCTGGTTCCAGGATCTGTGGCCTTAACCCCCAAGCCAATTACCTCACTTAGGCAAGGGGCTTGTCCAGTGTTTCCCGGCTGGCAGGTCGTGCTGCCAAAATGCAGCTTGCGGGCAACAGGACTCCAGAGGCTTCCTCTTCATCCCAGGCCCCACAAACACTTGTCTTTGCCAAAGCTAACACCTGCATTTGATGCCCAAGGGGCTCCATCTCTCTGGGGGTTTGAGGGAGATTTTGCTTTTGTATTTGCACTACACACAACTCTCTCTCCCCTGGACTCCTTCCTTCTACCTAAAAGCACCTACAGATCAGCTTTCTCCTACAAACTCCCTCCACCTCCATCCAAGATTCTGCTTTAGACTTCAATTATCATCCTCTGTCCTCCCCTCCTTGCCTCTTTTTTTTCATTTCAGCATATTACGGGGATACAAATGTTTAGGTTATATATATTGTCCTTGCCATACCTGAGTCAGAGCTTCAGCATGTCCATCTCCTAGACAGTGCGCATCGTACCCCTCCTTGCCTCTTCTTGAGAGAAATCCACACTCACTGCCTCTCCTCCATGCCTGGTCTCTGCCCAACTCCCCAGTCTCTGAAATGGTCAAATGGTCTCCTCCCCTCTTGTTCTCCTGCCCACATTCCCAGCACCAGCCTGCAAGAACCTTTCCAGGATGCTGGTAGGAGCCTCATGAACAGAAGCTGCTCTCCATCTCCACTTCATACTTCCATTCGTCTGTGCCTGTGCTCACTCCTCCCACACAGGGATTGCCTGCCCCAGCCCCCATGTCCTCCCGCTCAAGTCCGGCACACCTTGTAAGTCCAGATCCAATCACTCCAGCTGGGAGCCTAACCCCTTCTTCTGAATTTTATGATCCTCTTTTCTATAGCATTTCTGATTAAGTGCATGTCTTAACTTTCCTCGGCTGTAAGTAACTAGATTCTTTTTCAATTTATCTTTGCATCACCTATAGGACCTTGTACAATCAATCAATGGCTGTTGAATGTTCACTCACTGATCTCCAGCTTGATACTTAACATGTATCTTCTTGCATAAGCTTCTTGCATAATCTCAGATCTCCTTAAATAAACTCAGCCAAAAGTTTCTAAGTTCTTGGAACACCTGCTGCCCTGTTGACAGGAACTGAGTCCACCAAAACTCACCTTAGAGAACTGCCTGTCCTCACACAGAACCACACCTGGCCTTCCAGAAGCAGGCCAAGTGAAGACTTTCTAGGAAGTCAAGCAGTTTTGAGAGCGGAGAGAGGGAACATTAGAAATGAGGCTCAGTATAACTACTGTCCTAGAAAAGAGGGAATCATTAAGGTGTTAGAAACCAGTATCAAAATGCTGTAGCTAAATTTTCACTCACATGTTAATTTGTCCTACTAACTGTCCTTAGTAACTTTAATTTAATAGGTTCAGTCAGCTATGGTTTGGAACATTGATATTGATACTATTTAAAAGCTCTTTGTATTCTAGCTCAAGTTACTTTTCCTCAGGAGAATGGTGATTGTATGAACCCTTAAAAAGCCTTCAGTAAGAACATATGATGGCTTATCTTATAAATATTAATTGAGCACAGCAGGGTGCTTAGCTCTCAGGTGCTAGGTGAAGTACACATTTTTGCCAGAGATTTTTGGAGTCACTCATCCTTATTAATCTTCATAAGCCTTAAATATACCATGCACAATAGGGGTTCTATCTCAATCCTTATTTTAGACAGTGTGAAAACAAAGTGAATTACAGTTTCAAATCATTTGTACATTATCTCATTTAAGTTTTATAATAGCTCTCTGCAGTTGAAGAAATTGAAACTTGAAAAAGTTCATTAATTTACCCAACAATTTGTTTAACTAAAACCTCAATGCTAAAGATTCCATATAAACACTATGTAGTATAGAGAAAGCAATGAGAGCAAGAATATTGCCAGTGGGAAGGCACAATGAGAAAAATGTTTCCAGAAAGCAACTGGACACAATGCATTAAAAATAAAAAAATATGTATATGTGATGTATATGTCTTATATGTGTGTATATATAATATATATGCACATATAATACATTAACCCATACAAAGATGTTTATCATAACATTTATAATAATGGTAAATAATAAACAAAAGAAGAATGTCTAAGTAATAATATAGTCATAAGATATAGTCCTTACAAAGAAAATTATAAATGATTTTTAAGATAATAAAATAGCCAGCTATGATATTAAGCAAAAAAAAGGGCAGAAATCAGAATATATACTGTGATTCCAATTCAAAAAGTTGGGGAAAGCACACCAAAATATTAACAGTGGTTGCTTTTTCTTCTGTATAATTTTCTGTTTTCAAAATTTTCTACAAAGTTCAGACGCTATTGTTATAATCAGAAAAAATTTCATTCAAAAACAACAAATAAATTTTTAAAAAAATCATGTCCACAGTTACACAAGAACTAAAAGGAAAAGCCAATCCTTTGCCTCCAGCTTCAGAACTCTGGCCCCTGCACCACCCTGCCTTGGTGTCCATGGGCATGAGCTGCCACATAAAATACACCAACATCACAAGTCATCAGCCAACTCTGGAATGGATAATAAACCAGAGTTAAGCTAATTATATTAGACTGTTTCATTGTATAGTCTTATGTTGACACAGCCCAGGAAAGGGGTCAGAACTACTTACCACAAGACTAACATGCATTCCCTGCCCTGCTTCCTGCAATTTTATTTCTTAAATATGCCAGGACGGCTGAACCCCCTCTACTTCTAATGCTTTTTTCCAGTCATTTAATAATACCCTTTGTTTCAAATATAGGTTATCATAGAATCCTGGCATAAAGCAATCCTCAAATCCCTCATGAACTTAGAATTAACCTGCTGTAAAATATTTTAATTGCATCTTCCCAGAAAGGAAATTAGAGTTCTTGACCTCTAGCAATTCCTTTTTGATGACCATTAACCAAAGATCCACAAAATTCTTGCCAATAGCAAATGTGTAATGTCTTCAAGGACTCTTCAACTCACTTCATAGTCTATTCTTTAAGTAATGTTTCACAGATGGACCAATTTCTCAATATTTTATAATTTAATCACATTTACTTTCTATATGCAGGTGTCTAAAGGAGACATAAATCTTGGGCCATGCTGTTAAAAGAAAGGACAATTGGAAGCCCAGAAAAACTTTCTGTAGCTTCTTGACAGCCAACATCTACAAATGAAAGAAAAATTTGGGTGGCTTGAGAAATCGCACATTCTATTGTTTACATTAAAATTTGAAGAGATTGCACCATCGGTCATTGTCATTGTCCAGTATTCTGAAGGACTTGACAGAGGTAGGTAGTTCCAACATTTGGAATGTAAAGAGGAAAGGAGCTGGCAATGAGAAGAATTGTCTTAGTTTTCTGAGCTATGCAAACACAGAGCTCTGCACTAAATTTAATTAATTTAAAAATGGACTTAGTTCCAACTGCACACACTAGTTTCCTCCTGGAAAAAAAATAATGTTGCAAAAATAAAGGAAGATGGGACATTTTTAATTTTTGATGATGTAAAATAGACACAACCTTCACTCTTTTTCAACATAGCCACTAAACAAGGGAAACACAAGGCTATTGTCCAGCAATGATTAATAATATTTTGCCACAGATTATCATGTATGCATTAAGTCTGAATAATGTCTAATTTGATCTTTTCTGATTATAGGACAAATTGTTATTGTTTAATTAAAGCAGAAAAAAAGTGGAGATTTGCTTTTCTCCAAAAAGTTTCTCACTAAACCTGGTTACCTTAACTAATATTCCACTCTGACTTGATAAATGCTATTCCAATGTCAGATAATAGAGAAAGAATTTTGTGGTCCTATATCAGGCTATTTAAAGGGAAATTTCTGATCTAGAGTAGGTCAAGGGATATGTTATGGAAGGAAACTATTATTGAGGCTTTCCTTTGCCACTTAACTGTTTTTTCTGGAGGCTCCTTAATAATAGCTTCAAGATTTATAGGTATGAGATCGATAATGATTTGAGATATGAGATACATCCCCAAAACTGACAAGCTCATTCCACCTTTCTTTGAATAACACTATCCTCCTTGGGTCTTCTCTCCATGTACCTCGAATGTGGACATACAGCTTATATAAGAGCTTCAGACAAGTCACTCCAGCCATGAACACTAAATGTATTTCACAGAACATTTCTAGAAGCTTTATTTTGTTCTACTTTTTAAATGTTGATTTTTGAATAGGGACTTAGATTTAGAAGTATCAATTTTATTACTGCCTTGGAAACAGAAAAATGGAAATAAGTTGAGGCATTTTGAAGCATATAGTCCAAGAAGTTTTTATTCTATATGCATCAGTTAACTCAATTGCTAAATAAGTTTTCCTGTAGTGTCTTTTTGGAATTAAAAATATAAAAATAGAAGCAGCTCAGAGCATACTGACTGCTTTGATAAACAGACTACTTTGCAGAATGTCTGTGCTACCACACAGTCTCTACAAAAGACATTTTCTGTATTTCGACCATTTCATTGGAATCATTTTTCATTTCTAATGGATTTTTATTACCATTTAATGAAAATAGCTATTCTAGGCTTTATTTTCACAATAGTTTTTCTTACGAAATTATCTTTAATTCCTAAGAGTTTTTTGTACAAATGTAGGAAATAAGCATCCTTAAATTTCAGGACTCCATTCACTTTACTCAGCATGCTTTGCCTCCTAACATTGGGATTTGTGAAATTATCCTTCCTCTGCTTTATTTGAAGCTGAGACTGAGAAAAGAACAGAAAGAAAATCTACAGGAATTTGTCTTATATTTACCTCTTTTGAAAAAGTACTTTTTTCTCCTGATGTTATTTTTCTTAGCTGTGAGACTCAGATCCTATATTAGTGACCAGTATGTTCTACTCTGCACCTCTGTGGCCAGCCTGAACCCTCACTCAAAAGTTCACACTGCTCAGTAATACACACTTTTCAAATAGGCACAACAAATATCCTTCCTTCATCCCCAAGTTCTCGGGGTAAAGGAAATGCAGAAAGATTGCAAAGTAGTTTTTGTTGTTATTTTGGAAGGGAGCATCTATCTACAATCTCTGAACTCCTCTGATTTTTACTTAAGAATAGCACTCTTTTGTCCTGTCAGGTCTTAAGCATCTACTGCCTCCTTTTGAGGGGTCTTTTCTGAATAACAATCCAGAGAACATTATTTGCCATTGTACCAAGATCCTGTTCTTTGTGGTTACACACTCTGAAACGCCAATCATCTGTAAAGCAATTAGAGCCTTTAGGATTTCAGCAGCTCGGGAGAAGAAGTCAAAGCATCTGCTCTGCAGAGCACCTTGCAGCGGCGTCTCCCGGCGCCGGCGCAGAGCCGGGCGGCTTACCTGTGCGGCATGCCGGTGGTGTGCGCGGTCGTGTGCTCGCTGGACAGGTCGCAGAGCTTGAGGTACCAGTTCATCTCCACCTCCCGCAGCAGAGCCAGCTGCCGCGCCCTGAGCTGGCTTTGCCCTGAGGGGCTGAGGCTGCCGTCTTTACCATTCTCGGAGGCTTTCTTGGGAGATTTATCTTTCCCGGTTCCGGAAAACCCAGACTGTTTCCTTAACTTGGTGCTCTCTTCCGAGATCTGGCTCCCCGCCGCCCCTGTCCGGGCTGCCAGCATCGTGGAGAGTGGCGTCTTTCAGAGAAGACTCTAAGTCACTGTCATCAAAGTAATTTGGATTGATTCTTCTGCGTCTGCCTCCCTCCTCTTCCCTGCCCACCCCACCTCACTTAACCTTATCCTGCCACAAAGCTGTAATTGAGCCCAGTCTGTGACCCCGATGAAAGGGAATCTCTAGCCTTTCCTGACTACCTGTGATATCTTGGAACATGGAAATTTTAAAAACAACTCTGACAAACTTTGCAATACTGAAGTTTTGTAGTGCTATTGCTTCCGCAAAGTTAGGACTTCTGCTTCATTTAACAATGATAACTTTGAACCTTAGATCATTAGGGTTTGGTAAATTATATTTGATCATCATGTTAGAGGTATAAAAGAATATATCTAGAGACTCATTGGCCATTCTTAATTGGAGTCCTTTTGGAGTTTTAAAAGTTTTAATGTGAATTTCCTCAAATAAGTTTAACTATATCAATGCAAGGGGAGAGTTGTTCCTTTTGTGTAAACCTTAAAATAAAATTTTTAATTTATTTTTTATATTCCTTTGGGAAAGGAAGGCTTTTTGAATGTCAGTGAGCCACGTACTATATATGTCAAGCACTCTTTCATTCCTAACGTTAAGAATGGTGAGCCCACCATAACCAATTCAGTAGTTGGCCCTCCAACACTTCTGACAGAGGCAAGGTACGAGAACCATCTTATAATTGGGGAGAATGAGACCAAAGTTGGAGTGAAAAAATAGAAGAATGGGAAGAAGTGGAGGAAGCCTGTATGTGTGCAGATGTGTGCCTGTGTGTGCATGTGCATGAGTGTGTGTGTGTGTGTGTGTGTGTGTTCCCAGTGCTCATGAAAACTAGCTCTGAAGAAGGAAAGAAAGTTTGGTTAATAGCCCTGGGGTTAAGATGCATGGGATAGACTCACACATGCCCGTGAATCTGACCTCCATTCTAGCTCAGGAGATAATGATGTCAGTGCCCACCTAGATGTCTACCACAAAGTTGTTTCGTGACCCATTAAGCCCAGGCACTGCCCCCCCAAATCCAACTAAGTCTCTCCTGTATCAACTGTCCCAGTTCCTGCTATACATAAAGAACTTGGGAAGGTGTGTGAATTTTCCTATCCATGACAAGACCATAAGTTAAAAATTACAGAGGTATAGCAAGGTCCCAGAACCCCTGAGAAAGGCAAGAGAAGAAGGAAAAAAAGGGCTCTTCTTAAAGAGACAGAAAGGAGCAGTTAGCTCTTCTGCAAAGTATGTCAAGGTCTTTGAGGATGCCCACGGCTGTTAACTAATCAAAGCCTGGAATGAGAGGACAGCAAATCCCACTGCATGGACTGTCCATATTCAGGTAAAGGCTGTTTGATATTAGTATTGGGGATAGTCTAGGAGTAGAACTGTGACCAACAAGCAATGTGGAACCTGAAACATGGAGGCAAGGAGGCAGCTGGTACCAAGTATCACGGTCAGTCCAATCTGAAGCTATGGGGTCTGAGGAACTTTTAGCACCAGCAGGTTGTAGCTTTTCTGACTCTTCCCCTTGTCCCCATCCCTGGAGTCATTGAGGACTTCTGGAAACATGGTATCCATGGCAACCAGGCTCCACAAAGTGTAGACTCTGGGGACCATCTCCCCAGTTCGATATTCTTGGAGCTATGTCAGTAGGGGGCTCTGCAATGGAACCAGGGAGGGGACACTATGCTCATTCAGGCAAGGAGGCAGAGGACTTCACTCACTTGGCTTGCCTTTCTGGAATCAGACTGCTTAGGTTTGAATCCTAACTTCATCACTTACCTGCTCTGTGATCTAAGACAAATTGCTTAACTCCCCTATGCTTTAGTTTCCTCATCTACAAAAATGGAGATAATTATCTACTTGTGCAGTTTTAAAATAAATTCTTTGACACTCCTTTCATTGAAAGGTGGAATATGTTTCCTTTCTCCTTGAATCTGGGTGGGCTTCTGACTGCTTTGATCAGTAAAATACAGTGGAAGTGATACTATGTAACATCCATGCTTAGAAAGGCATGCAGCTTTCACACACCACTCTTGGCTCTTCATTCTGGGGGGAGCCAGCTGTCATGTAAGGCTCCTGACTACCTTAACATTGCCATGCTGAGAGCCACATGCAAGTTCTCTGATCAGTAGCCCCAGCTGAGCTTCCAGACAACAGCCAGCATCAACTCCCAACTCTAGCCAGCTTGGGCATACTGCAGTCTATCCTTAGATGGTCCCAGCCAACATTTGACTGCAACTACATGAGATATCCCAAATGAGAATAGCCCACCCATGCCCTTCCCAAATTCCTAACCCACAAAATTATGAGCTAAATAAAATGGTTGCTTCATTACCACCATTAAATTTTGGGGTTATTTATTATGCAGCAGTAGTAACTACTGCTTACACCCTTATTATAAGCATTTAACAAGATACATGTGAAATATTAATACTTAGGACAATGCCCAGTATATATTAACATTTAATATGTATTGATATTTATTCTCCAGGTTAGATACCATTGCAGCACTAAAATTCAAACTTTCTGCTTATGCTTCCCTATTAAAAATTTGCAAAACTAAGTATCAACTTAAGCATTTTTAAGTATAGAACATTTTTCATCATAAATTAAGTAGGTCATGCAC
>CM052436.1:86268332-86295944 GCA_028533085.1 Varecia variegata
GACTGGCTTAGGGTTGCGTTGCCACCAGGCCCTACCTACCTGGTATCCAAGGAGGCATCTAAGTGCGAGGGAAGCAATGGCTAAGGGAGATCTTTGGTCCTGTAAGCCTGAGGGGAGCCTCCCTGAGTCCTGCACTAAGGCGACCGTAGAATATATTGTGAAACTAGGACACTTTGGAGAGTGAAGAGAGTGCTATTAATAGTTGCATAGAGACAACAGGCAAAAGCTGGAAAAGTCTCTGCAAACGAGGAGGTATCATCATCCTACGCATACCCCCAGCATGATGTGGATGGTATCCAAACACTTCTATGGTCGTGCAGGAATGACGAGGAAGCCAGCAGCTGTGAAAGCTGGGGTTGAGACAAAGGGGCTGCAGAGTGCATGGATGTGGGCCCCAGAGGCCTACAGATGTGAGAGAAGGAAGCCTCATCTCAGGGTAATGGACAAGCAGCCCTGAAGCGTGAGCCTATGAAGACAGAGGCTGGCATGGAGACCAGGTGCTCCTCCCAGGGTCAAGATAATCCATGAGACCCCTCAGAGAAGGGAGGCAGGGAAAGAATCTGAAACTTACTGAGTTAACATCAAAAGTGACTGTCTTGAATTGGCAAAATGTTTGTTCTGCTATCAATGGGAATGAAGGTTTATAAGCTAGACACTGAGGAATGGGTGATGTTTTTGTATTCCTGATCACTGTGATGTGCAAAATTTAAAATTATTTCAACCCTTGTCCTAAGGCTATTGCATTTTTATTCATTTCAACATCCCCTGCATCCTCTGAACTTGGTAGAGCTTAAGACCCATTAATTAGTTCATTCCCAGGTGGGTGAAACACACACATCTGCAGACAAGGCTGTGGTCATAGACCGAGATGGGCAGAGCCTAGAGGGAGGCACATGAGGACACAGACCTCCACGTCTCAGCATGGAGAGGGTCAAACCAGGGCCTTTTCCATGAAGGCCACTGCTTCCAGTCAGAACGACTGCAATAACTATCACGATAACTAACGCTCATCTGGTTGTGGATCTGAACTATTTTCACATGTATTCTCATTAAATTCTTCAATTTTAAATGAGGAAATGGAAGCCCAAAAACTGTATGACTTGCTGCACTTTAAGCAACTTTGAGAAACCCAAACCCAGATGCTGTGTTTCACTGTCCATATATTCCTTCCCTAACCCCCAACTGCCAATTCAAGGACCACATGCAGAAAGGTCTTTTCCCACACAGATAGTCTGTATTCCGTCTAGACATGAATGAACTCTGTGCATTGACTACGTCTTAAGAAGTTAATTCCTTTCACTCTCACTTTATGACATTAGTAAACAGCAACTGCCTATTTGCTCCATTGCCTTGGATTTTTTCTTTACCTGCCTTGTACAAGGTTGATTTCTTCTTTCCTGTTAATTTGCTAACCATGAATTACTATTGGTTGTCTTTATCACCTTTTAAAATATTTATCATTGTGTAGGGAGTCACTTTGTATTCCTATAGTATTTCTGCTGCACTAATATTCTACCCATTTCTTTTAGAATGTCATCAATAAAAGAAAACACAGTTCATCTTGGTTGGTTTTAGAATATAGCTATTCATAAAGCATGGAGCAACCCTCTCTAAAAATACTTAAGTGTTTGGGAAATACAGAAATCACATCAAAGCCATCAGCAAAAGGTAAGGCAGCTCTCACTGCTTTAAGGAAACATCAAGAAAAAAAACAGCAGTATCCTCTGTGAGCCTTTAGCAGCTTACAGAAATCATCTGCTCTCCACTTTCCCTGCTTTGAAGGAGAAAAATAACTGAGCATGATCCCAAAAAGTCAAAGTAGAGAGTGTATAAAATGGGAAGTGACTATTTTCTTGTTTTTGAAGATGGACAAGTTCTGATGATGGTCACACAACCAGGATTAATGACATTTTGTGATTTACAGGAAACATTTGGGATGTCAGACCAATAATAAGCCTGGCCTAACCATCGCCCTTTATTGCTATAATTTATTCAAAGTTCTTTCTTTAAAACTGGAAAGACCACTTAAATAGACTTGGAGGCCATTTCCAGTTCATAAAAACTATTTTGAGGTCCAATATCCAACTGCGCTCCTCCCTTGTCAGAGCTTTGATGCTGTGATGATTTTGGACCAGTTCCTGTTTATGCGCTTTTGCCTGGGTTCCAGTCCTAGGCACTGGTCCCAATTCAGTCACTCACAATAACAATAATGCACGGAGGGTGTGTGTTGTTCAATATGAACTTAAGTATTTCTTCAGCCCTTCATTGGAAAAACATATAATGGCACATATTTCTGATGCATTATTTTTGTGCCCTTCATACACTGATACTGCCTTGCTACCTGGTAAGGGAAAAAAAGTGACTCCATTTCGCACCCATTCCTGACATAAAGGATTACTCTATTGTGTAGATTTAAACTCAACTAAATATTTTGAAAAGGCCCCTCACTGATATTTTCTAATGTGATGATCACATTGCCTCAAGGGGAGACTCATGAATAAAACCCACAAATATTATGAATGAGAAAGTAAATGGCAAAAGTAAAACAATGCATGTGTTTAAGGAAGTGGTTGCCTAATAAACAGGGAGCCTGAGGGAGCATTTAAATCTGGAGAGGCAGAGGGGTTTAATAGGCATCAGACAGAAGTGGGAGGACCCAAGCTCTGCCACATATGAACTGCATGACCCAGGCAAGCTATTTATCCTTTCCGAGTCCCTGTGTTCCCAGTGGCACTAGAGGAAAATGCAGATTACGATGCTTCTATCAGGATTACAGATATCAAATATCAAGCATCTGGGACATAGTAAGCGATCAATAAAATAACGTGTCATTTATTGTTATATTATTTCCATTTTAACACCCAGAGTATTTTTAAATGTGTCATTTAAATGTAATAAATGTACATTGAAGCATTGTACCCAATTATTTTTTCAGATTCCAAAAGCTGATTATATATACTATGCCCGGTACTCACAAAGTTCAAGCCATGTCACCAGGGAGTTCTTTATTTCAAAATGTCTATGACCTAATTAAGGACCCACCTTGCACAGGCTGATGAGTGGTCAGGAGACTGGAAACATAGAGGTTCCCCTAAAACTCCCAAGGTAGCTTAAGAAGGCTCAGGTGCTATGGTTAGTTAGGACATAAATTAGGAGAATGCAGGAGACAGACCAAGTAGGGGCAGCAGATCTGACCACTCCAGCAACAAAGCAACCAGGACACCCAACCATCTACAGGTGCAGACTCCTCAAGGCTGCTCACAGCACTTCCGTCATCCCTGTAAGGTATCCTACAAAAGGCTAGAGCACATTATGAGACTTTCAGTTGCTGTTGGGAACAGTGGTTCGTTTTCTTTTTTTATACTCATATTGTCAATGCACAGAGAGGTTTTTGCTTCTCAAAGAGTGGTTCAAGGAGCAACTGCATGGAAGCACCTGGGAGCTTATTAAAAATGCAGAATCACCCAGACCTACTGAATCAGGGTCTGCATTTTAATAGGATCCCCAGGTAGTTCATATGCACACTGAAGTTTGAGAAGCAATAGTCTACACATATTGGGAGATTGTGTGTATGAAGTCGTTGAACAGGGTAGAGAATGCGTACTTTTTGAGTAGTATGGAAGAAACTGAGACTTAGAAAGGTTTAATAACTTTGCTAAGTTCACCTATCCCTGTATGATTCCAAACTCTATGCTCTTTAATTATTATTCCATAGTTTTCATTATTTGAAAAGTAGGCACTTTTCAAACATGAGTTGGATGCCTCAATATATATAGAATACATATGTTTTCTATACATATCTTTCCTCCTGACAAGTATTGGTTAGCAGGATTACTACAGATCTTGCCAGGTGACTTAGAGAAAAGGAGAAGGGATGGAGAAAAAACTCACACCAAGGCAAGTAATCTTCCATAATGCAGCCGACTCCTCTGTCTAGAGATAAAGTCCATGTGTGAATGTTCTTTGCCTCAAACCCCAAGACTCGCTCCTGGCCTTGAGCTCCTCTCCTGGACATCAGTGCTGCTTCCTACCTCAACAGTGCATGAGACATGCTCTCTTGTCCTGATGCCCAGTTCTGACCAGTCAAATTCCTGGAGGTCAGGCCCGGGGTATATTTCTGTGCTTCTCAGTGCTCTTGGGAGAGTCAAAGCATCTCCGGGTTGACAGGAAGCGGAGGCCAACACAGGGATTTAGTTCTGCTCACTGGGCCTCCTGTCATGGGTATCTCTTTTGGTTATGTTGGTTTGTTTTTGTCCAGCACATCTTTTGTGCTGGTAAGGAGCAACTCCTCCATTCCACGCAGGCATCGCTGCACAATAGATCACAATGCCCACCTGGGCCCTGTCACACTGGTGGCCACATCAGCCAGGGCTTTGTGTAGTGGGCACTGCAGTGAGCCATTCACATACTACCATGTGCTTACATCACCTCCATAATCCAATCACAGCCCTCCCACAGGATTGATATGTGGACATGGAAAGAGAGATCTCTGTTCCTATTGTATTGTGTTGTATTCCTATTGTCTCGTAGGCCAAAGGCTGCAAGCCTGGGTCTGCCAGGGTCCAGCCTGGCTCTCAGGTAGAGAAAGCCTAACAGAAACAGGAGGAAAAATCGAAGACCAACATTCAAAAAGACAGACAAGATCAGAAAGATGTAGAGAGAAAAATCCATGACAGCATCATTTGAGCCCCTCAATCCAGCAGCATATGGTTCTATCCCTTGGACTTCCTGGCCTCATGAGACAATAAAGTCACTTTTGTGCTTTAGCTGGTTTTTACCATGTTTCAGTTGTTTTTAGGGGGGTTTCTGCTGCTTCTCACAAAAGGATGCTAAGTGATACAATAGTCTGGGTTTGTCACAAATGCCTAAGTTGGCCCTGGAATTGGCTGGTCCCTCAGAAGTCCATGCAGGGCTTGGGCTGAATCTCTCTGGACTATTCTAGCACCGAGAAGGGCTCAGGCTGTTACACACCTGGAGGCCCCCTAACTTGAGAGACCCCCTGCAGCCTTTGCTCTTCTACTTTCCTCAGGCACAGTCAATGGTCATTCTGCCATGGAGGCCACCCAGGCTACCAGCGCCATGGCCATTTCACCTTTCACGCTGGAGCTAATTCAGTCCAGCACACTGAGTGATAACAAAATAAAGACTCACAGACTCATAGGTTTTTTGAGCCTGATGCAACATGAGAGTGTGTCAACAGCTGGCCAAGCCCCTTAATTTTATGATGGGTAAACTAAGACCAGCAGGAGTAAGAAACTCACCCATGTATACCCAACTACAAAGCACTGGAGGAGGCCAGGGAAGGGACCTAATATTTATTGGAATGTATTGAGCAATGACCATGTGCCACCCTGTGGGCTTTACATACACCCTTGTCCTCCAAACCACCCTGCAAAGTGTGTTATTACTGCCGTTTTCCAGATGAGGACACTGAGGATTCCAGGTTTTCAATAACTTGCCAGGAACAATATAATGGCTGAGCTAGAATCCATGTCTTGGGCTCTCTGCCCCAAACGCTCCCCTGCCTTTTCCAAACTCTACAATGCTAGCTCCCTATTGCAAAGATAGACTTAAAATCTGAAGAAGAGTTATAATATCGCTTTAATTTGAAAATGTGTCAAGTAGATACTGGGTTATGCCAGAAGCTGGCCTTTCTCATGATCTCTTCACCATAGAATATTTCTCGCTGTGACCTTTGGGGAATAGCTCAGCACACATCATAGCCTTAAACAGTGAAATATGTTACAAAAACTCCAAGCTCCGAATAGTTTCTTCCATAAGCACAATGGAACAGGAAGAAATCAAAAACAAAAGACTCCCTCTGTCAAAATGAAATATAGCTGATTTCTGCCAAAGCAGTTATTCCTGGAATGTCTACTTATTAAACCAGAGGCTGGTATAGAAAAGTCAAGCATTTCATTCTTTTCACTCTTACAAGAAACTCTTTAGAAACCCAACTGAGCAACAGAGGAAAAAATTCTTCTTCTGAGGACTATGCAAAATTCAATTTTATTTGAAAGAGAATCCTGCCATCTCCTTGGCAAGAGCTGTATAGCATGGAAATAAAGGAAATAAAACAGGACAACCCGAACAGCCCCAATTTCATCCTGGGACCTCCAGATTTTCCCCTAGGCCTGAGCCTTCCCCAGTTCAGCTTTAAAGGGGTGACAGGTACACAGGGCACAAAAGAGCAGGTGCATCATTCCTGTGACTCCAATAACCCTAGATTCTTAAGTGTTCCTGTTTCTGTTACAATTAATGATAGTTAACATTAATTGAGCACTAAGCATGTCTTGTGCATTATGCTACGTACTTAGCATGAATCTTCTCATTTAAATGCCATGACAGCTCTAGAATGTAGGCAGCCCTATTATCTTCATTTCATACATGAAGAAATTAAGGCTTGGAAAGGTTAATTTCCTTGAGAGAAAACATTAGTTTCATGCCTCCTGGTGAACCAGACAGAGTGTAGCCATCTCCTTAGGTCCCGTGGGGGAGCAGAGAAGGGAAAGAAAGGAAACCAGCCCTTTGAGCACCTACTATGTGCCCAACACCATACTGGGCACTTTGTTTCTTATCTCCTGTTCCTCACAATAAGCCTGGTTTCTATAAGACAACCCTATTTTCTATAAGAGTTAACTAAGAGCCAGAGAGAGTAACTAGACCATAGCTAGTAGATGGTTGAGTGAAGGTTTGACACAGATTACCTGCCCTTAAAATGCCCTTTCTCTATATACCATATGTGTGTAGATGACTTGAATCCTGGCTCTGTGATACTAGCTGCATGATCTTGGGCCAGTCTCTGAGCCCTAGTTTCCCTATTTTTAAAGAAGGAATAATATTCCCACACTAAGTAAATTAAGGGCCAACTAAGGTAATGTACGGTAACCCCCTACCACATCCCATTTTTCCCTCCACATACCTCCCTCCTCTGATTTCTGCAGTGGCTGATTGGCACCTTTGTGAGAGCCCTCCTCGCTCAGCAATGCTTTTTAGTGGCTTATTGGGGATGTTAGGGAGCACTGTATAGTGAGTCTCCGGGGGCCTATGCATTCTGCAGAACCCACATCCTGGGGCGGACCTGGCAGTCACCAGGTATTCAGTACATGTTAATTGCTGAGGATTTCCTACTGTGCTTAATCATAGGGACTCCAGGTGTCTTTGGAAAGTCCTAAATCCCTTAAGGGATCATTTGACCTGCTGGTCACCTTTGGGTGACTTCAGTCTCTGCTGCTTTAGAAACCCTGGTCATAAATTCAGTCGCCTCTTTAAAATCCAAACTCCCAAAGCAACCCCTCCATGTCCATTATTATTTTCCATTAAAGAGCTACTTCTTCCAATAAGGATTGATTGGATTTTATTTTTTTAATTCTATTTTCTCCAAATATTTTGTAAAAATATACAAAGGAAGGGAAATTCCTACCCACTCCAGTGGCATTCAGCCACAGTAAGAACTGGGCAGTACCAGAGCTGCAGACTTGCCTTTCTGGTCCTCAGACCAAGTATACATAGCTTACCTCTTGTTCATGTCAGCCACATGGATGAGAAACCCATTGCAGGGACCTGCAGTGCAGATCAGTCAGGTACACTGATCACTTACAGACAGGTATTTTATAGGGTGATGCCTGAGTCAATATCACTGTAGGCATCTTGTATTTAGATGAGAAAATTTAGACCCACATTGCTCTTGAGTTGAGCATTTTACCAATACTTCAGAATAAGAACTAAAGGTTTCAAAGGATTACAAAAAATACAACATTGTTCGCTCACAAGACACATAGTTTCACACAAGTTCATTGGTTCTCGGTGTTTTCCCAACCAGAAGCATTAACATTACTTTGAAACTTATTAGCAATTAAAATTCTCAGGCTTCACAGTCAGCATGTCAGCCTCATTCTGGTGGCCCAATCTCATGCCATCCTATAAGAGAAATATCATGCCATCCAGTAGAAGCTATCTGCTCACCAGGATGCCGTTCTAAAATCGGGGCCCTGGAGCAATCCTACAAGCATGAGTCCTGAAGCTCCTCTGGGACACCTGGTCAACCCCACATAAAGGGGAGGTGAGAGTAGAAAGAGAGCATCCTGAAGGTGAGAAAGAAAAACCAGGGCCTATGCTGGGCTGGTCCAGGCTCAGAACACCCTGCCCAGATGGTACTGCCTGCCCTGGCTAGTTCTCAGCACCAGAGAGGAACTTAGAAAATTTTGAGGAAGAGACTTCAAACCACAGGAGCCCCTGAGTCTGGAGGTGGGGGGAGAGGGAGGGCAGTGCATGGCAGGGGCCCTGGGACAAGACCCCTGCTTGCCCAGGTCTAAGGACAGTAATGCTCTTGGATTCCATCTGCAAAATCCTCCCACTTATTGATTAGCACCAGCCCCTACTGCTCTTATGCCAGTCTTTGCAGCCTCCATAGATCCCAGCACAGCATTTTGCATGTAAGAAGAACTCAGTAAAGTTTGTTAATTGGTCCACACATAAATGTTATGGTTGTTTTTAATTAAAGGAAAAACCATGCTATTTGTGAACTAACCACCCCCAACCACTGTGGGAAGCTTGTCTGCGTCATAAGGCGATCACAGCAAGTCATTAGCAGATCTGAGATCAGATTACTAATCAGGTCCTTTCAACTCTGAACACAGCTTTCTATTGTACCATTTTGCTCTGGGACCATCAGAGTTATGGAGACCTGAACTTGGGAAGGTTTGATTAGGTAGAACCCAAATAGGGTATGAGAAGGAGTCAAAAAAAGGGGTCTGATAGGAATTCCTAAAATAAAGAGCCTACAACCAAACTATGGCCATAGTGGTACTTGGATAAGAGGAATCATTTGACTTTCTGCAAACTATTCTTCATCCAGACTGCCAGCATTTTAAAACAAGTTATTTGATACTCCTCCCACGGAAGATGGAGTCTACTTCCAATCTCCTGATATGGGCTGGCTTTAGTGACTCATTTCTCTGAAGTAGGTTAGAAAAGGCAGCACAGCTCCCTCCTGGCTGCTTCTCTCTTGCAAGTCATGCCGTGGGAGTCTCCCACCAACATATGAAAGAATTCTAGCTACCCTAATCTACTGGGGAGATCACACACAAATAGAGATGGCTGTGGAGCCCCAGTTGCCCTGGCCAACCCCTGTCTAACTTACAGATTCATAAGCAAAATATTGTTGTTGTTTTAAGCCACTAAGTTTTGCAGTTGTTTGTTATACAGCATTGCATAACTAGCACACAGTCCAACCAAAGGAGGTAAATGGCACCTATGGAAAAATAGAGGGCAGCTGGCAAATGTTAGCACTTAGAAGTTTTTAGCATCCATAAATGACATATTTTTCTTCTTTACTCCAGTAAAGGATATGGATAAGTATATAAAATTCTCCCTGACAGGAATATAGAGCCAGTAAAATAGGGGAAGTGTTGAGTGCCCATTAGAGTTGCCCGTGAAATTTGAATATTTTATTCTAAGTGAGATTTTCACATCCAGGTCAAAATTACTGTGAAATCAATTCAGCATTTTTTCCCTCAAGGACATCTCTTTTGCTAGTACTTTACCAGATTTTCAGGTTGGAGGCAAATTTTACTTTGTGGTCTATTTATGGATATTCCTATTAAAGTTATTTCCTTGTTCTACTTAGAAAATTCATTGACTTTTCATAGCTCTAGGATATTCTTTGGTGTTCCTAGGGCACAGCCTGTTGTGTCTCATGTGGCTTCCGCTCTCTACTCAGCCCTGTCCTGTTGATGCCTCCCTTAGGACAACTGACTCTCAATTTTGGTTTATCCACTGACCTCTCCTGGATCATTCAACCATTCTGCCCTGTTTTTTTAAGTCCTGGCTCAGTCTTCAAGTCCCCAAGCCCCTGCCCTGGCCCAGCACCCTCGGCATCTGTTCTTTTCTGCCATCATCTCTCTCCTGCCTTGATGTCCCTCATTTCTTTCATTATAATTATAATGGTTTACCAACCAGTCTCCTTGTTTCCAATATCTTCTGCCTGAAATCCAGGAACCATGTTGCTATCCGATACATCTTCCTAAAATACCGATCTCATCAAGACAGGGGTTTGCCAATGCCTCCGGAGTTAAGTCCAAGTGCACGATAGCACAAGGCCATTGATGACCTGACCACTGTCCTCCTCTCAAGCTTTATCACCCACCCTTTCCTCTCCCCACAGCAAATTTTCCAAAAATACCATATGGTTTCCTAAATACACCATGCTGTTCTAGTTTCCATTGTGTTTGAAAATACTGCTTTCTCTTCCTCACCCACCCCCCACTATACAGCCACCTTTGCAACTCCTGTTTATCCTACAAAATGCAGTGCAGCTGTTACCTCTTCTAGGCAGCCTTCCCTGACCCCTCCAGAAAGAGTTACCAGCTCCTCTGCCTTGTACGTGCTTCTATTACTGCACATGTCACAGTGCAGGAATCAGTACTTATGAGTCCGCCTGCCCTACTAAACCATGAATGAGCTCCTTGGGAGAGACTCACCCAGCACAAAGCTGTCTACACCAAAGGGGTTCAATAAATGTTTTTTCAGTGAAGTAGGACAGAATAAAGTGAACAAGCTATTCAGTGGTGGATTACCTGAATGATAGACCAAATATCCTTGAAAACACAACCTCTGAAAGCTAGCCAGGCAAACTTAAACTTACAAAGTTTATATCACAAAAACAAAACTTAAACTCGATCAACAGCACTATGATCTGACTGAGCTGATTTAGCCTAAAGAGAAAAACAGATGGAGGGCAAATTGAACATAAAACATTTTAAGAGCAAGTTTTGTTATGTTAGCTCGTGTAATTCCGGTTGGAGTTAACAAGCATTATGAACTCTAAGAACTGGAAAGTCGTCTCTATCTTGTCCTTAAATGCTTCCTTAGATTACTAGGCCTGAGTTTAATCTTCAAAGTTTCATAAAAATGAAAAGAAATAGAACTGGGTCCAAAGAAGGAAAGGATATTAGAAAAACAATTTCAATTATAGTAATTACCCTAAGAAGTTAATTAAGAATGTGTGCAAAACATTAGCTACAAGAAAGTCTGTAGGAAAATTGTTTAAAATTGTAGAAAAAAATTTACAACCTAAGTGATCAAAATAGGAGATCAGATAATTAAACCTCAATACATTTGATAGATAAATATAGGTAAGTATAAATATGGAATTGTGTTCAATGATATAGTTATTGAAACAATTAGATTATAGCACATATAGTAAAACTCAATTTTTGTAAATCTACATGTGTATGAATGTGCACAGATAAAAGTCTGAAAGAAAATAAAGCAAAATGTTGGCAGTAATTATCTCAGAGTTTGAATTATATTTATTTTTTAAATTTTGCTCATTTGCACTTTCTGTTTTCTAAAATCACCATGTTTTACTATATAATTTTTTTAATTAAAGTAAAATAATGTTAGAAATTGGCATGAGTTAGTACAGGGTATAATCAGGAAACCTCTATAAACTTGGTTTTCCTGGGAACATAAAATAAATATATGTGTGAATTAGACACAAGGCCAAAAGTAGGCTAGGCTGAAGACACGGAGACTCTACCATGCCAGGTGAAGGAGTCTCTGCATTAATCTGCAAGTAATACGGAACTTTGAAAAATTTTTGTTCAGAAGACTGACTTAACACAATTGCTATTTAGCCAGACGTTTCAGGGGTAAAATTGGACTTGGTGACTAATTGAACTGGCAGAAAGACGGGAAGACAGAAGCCAATGTTTACAACTATAAAGTCTGAAGCCTAAGACATGGGGCAGACGGTGATGGCTCGGGCAGTTCTAGAGAAAGAGGAGAATAAAGAATTTGGAAATGAGGAAGGAAAATGATGAGTAAGCTAGACTCTGGAGTTGTGTTCTAGCATCCAGGCAACAGCTACTGTTGACTCTTGAAAACTTGATGTGGATTCTTTTCAGAGAACAAATCTTAAAACAGAAAAAGAAAGAGTACTTGTGTGTGTGAAGTTTACACAATTCCTGTAAGTTTCAGATTTCCAGCACCAGTATTAGATTTTGGAGACCAAATTTAACAGAGCAGTTCTGACTGAATATAAATTTTTAATAGTTTGAGATAAACAGAATTGTTATTAATGTTGTTCTGGGTTTTTTTTGTTTGTTTGTTTATTTGTTTGTTTGGGACAGGTCTCACTCTGTCACCCAGACTGGAGTACAGTGGCCCGATCATAACTCATTGCAACCTTGAACTCCTGGGCTCAAGCAGTCCTCTTGCCTCAGCCTCCCAAGTAGCTAGGACTTTAGGTGCATGCCACCAAGCCCAGCTAATTTTTGAATTTTTTTTTTGTAGAGATGGGTCTCACTATGTTGGTCAGGCTGGTTTCAAACTCCTGGCCTCAAGAGTTCCTCCACCTTAGCTTCCCGAGTTGCTGGGATTATAGGCGTGAGCCATCGTTCTTGGTCTGTTGTTCTGTTTTGATAGTATCAAATTTTTCTTTTGACAATGAAGAATTCCTGGAGTGAGACACAGAGTAATATCCATCAAGGAATCAGAAGAAATAATACAGAAAGTAATTTCTTTAATCCTGAGCATCTAAAGCTGCAAAGGCATTAAACAATCACAAAATATGAAAAGGAGCAAAGGAAAATGAGGATGATGATAATTTTTTAAATATTTTCATTGATATTTTAATACAATTCTTGACTAATTTATTCTTTGTTCTTTTCCAAAGAGCTGGTTTGTTTTATAGTATCTCGTTAATGTATTTATAGTCATTTATAATTTCAGATAAGCTTGTTTGGTTCATTCCAAACTGGATTTTAGTGAGAAAGCTCCAAATTGAATGCTGATGTATCTTTTCACTGACTTCAGGATATCCACTCCAGACTGGAAACTTGGAACAATGGAACTCCATTCTGTATAATCACTAACCTCTAAGGGCATGTTGTTGATTAAAGCATGTAAGGGTAATTTGTATCTTGAGTTTAAAAGGGAGATAAGTGCTCTATTAGAAGAGCCTGTTCATTTGTAAGAACTTTGGGAAAGTTTATTCAACAAAGATATCATTGCATGGTGTTTTTTCAAAAAGCCATTTTACATTGATAGCCTGTGAGCAAATCAACTACCCACCACCCAACACTGTAATGAGGACAGAGTGACTTAAAACTTAACAGAAGTCTGAAGTTATTTCCTCTCTAACTTTTCCAGGAAGAGAGAAGGCTGCAGGCCCACAGAGATGTTCAAGCTTTGATTGTGAACACCATTCAGTTCCCTTTACACAAGCCAAGCAGATGCATTTGTCAGCTGGATTCAAATAAAGGCACTTTTTTAAATGATAGAAGGAAGAGTGGGCCCACCCACATGCCGTCAAACTGTCAGCCTCCAACTGAGATGTCAGAGGGAAGATCTGAGATCTGAGAAGCATTACACACCAATGATAGGGAGAAATGTCTTAAGGCATGTCTTATTACCATTGTCCCCATTTTATAGATGAGAAACTGAGCCTGTGGGAGACTAAATAACTTTCCTGGGGCTGCAAAGCCAGTAAATGGCAGAGTCAGAGTTCACACTCATATCTGTCTCACTCCAGATGCTGGAATGCCATTAGGAGGCTCATAATGTATTCCTTTTATCTTTGATTTCTGATGGCGTTGTTCTCCTTTAAAGCACCTCAAAAGGAACAGAGTCCTGTAACTTTACCCAGTGCTGTTCCTCTAGCCACAAACTGCATCTCTTTTCCACAAGCTGCAACCCGCACTCCTGCCTAGTAGCTTCTATTTCAGTTTGCCTCCCATGCGTTAGGACCAGGAGAAGAACCGACACCCTACTGAGTGTCTGTTGTAGAAGTACCTCTCTGACAAGCCTGTCTTTCACATGATACAAACTCCAGTTCATGGCCGCCGTATGCAGAGCAGAGATGCTGAGATTAGTCCTCCTAAGGCACATACTCAGGCTGGACAATCTCCATCCGTGCTCACCACCTCTGTGCTCACCACCTCGGCTGGATCTAAGATTCCTCAGATTCCCCACAACTCCCTTTACAAATTCAAAGTCCAGGGACTTTGGGGTTGGTCTCTGCCAAGCCCCAGAGGAAGGGCAATGGAGAAAAACTCTACATGGCCATATAAGCAAAGCAGCAGCGTAAACACATGCATGTTCAGAGTTTTCATTTTATTCAAAGGCTTGGAGAAACAAAATGAGGGAAGTATCTTATAATTTTAAAACATTTTTATAAAAATTAGCATAGCTATATTACAGACTAAAATAAAAATATTCACATGCATTTTCAAGATAAAATGAGAGGATCAACAAATGTCAATGGTCCGCTCCAAGCCAGGTTCTCCGTTCCCACACAGGTATGCCTTCTTTCTTCTCCACCAGCAGAAGCTCTTCAGGGCTAACGGTGGAGAGAAGTCTTAGGGCACGCTCAAGGCCATGCCCTCTACTCCAGCCACACACTCTTTGCACCCTAAGGAGTTCACTGCCACTCACCAAAAGGCACTGGGTGAAAGGCTTAGGTAAGGCCTCTGCAGAAAGGACTTTTTCTCATGGAGGAAATGGAAAATTCCCAAGAAACTATAGAGTGTGGACTTAGGGGAAAGGAGCCTCCTAAGCTGCTCCTATTCAAAACCTAACTGAAAGAGCCAAGAAAATCTTCAGGTTCACAAATGGGCCAGCCCAGTTCATCAAGAAGAGAGTCCATTTAGGGCTCTGCATTAGCAACAGTTGGAGCCAGTTAATTTGTTGCTGTGAGTGGATTATCCTATGCCCTTTGGCATGTTTATCAGCATCTCTGGTCTCTACCCACTAGATACTCTGCCGTTACAAGCCAAAGGATCTCTAGACATTGCTACTGTGCCCAGGATTGAAAACCACTTAGTTTGAGGAAGGGAGTTGTAGCTAGGCTAATAATCAAACATTTGCTTTCTTGGAGTATCCTCTGTGCTGTATATGTCACCTAGGACTCAGAAAGCGTGCTGTGGCTATAGTCGGTAGAGCAAAATTCATAATGCAAGGATTCAGATCCCTATGCTGGCCACCGTCCTAGGACTAACACTACCTGAGCTGAGTACCACAGTGAAAAGCAGAATTCATCCAAGTGTCATCAGGGCCACATACAGCTGTACAGGCTGGGCACTGCAAAATTCCAGAAGGTGCCATTCATACAGACTATGAGGGAGTCCTGGAGTGGTACAATGAAGCAACCCGGGATGTTGCAATGTTTCAGCCATCTGTCTCCTGTCTGGTACAGAGTGTCTTGGGAAGAAGGAAGACTAAAACTAGTAAACAGTATATATGGGTCAGAAAATCATGAATCACTGTTTCAGCTTTAAAACAGGATACCACTGCCAGATGGCATCACATTCTCAAAAGTTAAAACAGAGCTTCAAGTCTGAAAAATCTTGTAAAAAAATATTTCTTTTAAACATTTCTGTTTTGTTGCCAGGATTCTACTGGGTTACTTGAAAGCTGTAGAGAAGCTGTGCAGTGCAGTGGAGTGACGTTGGGATTTCCCACAAGAAGGTCCACATTTGAATCAGGTGTCTAACACCTAAGAGGTGTTTCTGGCCCTTGACAAGCTCCTTAACCCTGAGGTGGCTTTCTAGTGATAAACTGAAGATGATAGTAGTTATTCCTGCCCTAGAGTGTTGTGAGGGTTAACAAGAAATGAGATGAGTGTACACGTGCTTGTTGTAAAAGGGCAAAGCACAGCACAAGTGCTGCTCCATTTGACAGCTAGCTGATGTCACTTGACAGCTTGCTAAAGATTTGAGACTGTTTTTCAAGATGTCAAAGACATCTATCTTCTAAAAGGTATTCATTTTTAACATTTTTGGAAATCTCACCCATGTAATTTTATGTACTGTTGTTCACACTTTATATAATCTTATGCTCATAGATCATAAAGGTTTTCTTACTGATAGGGTACTAAATAGTCTAATGGCTGGGATATTGAAAGAAAAAGGCACTTTACAGGAACTTTCTCAAAGTTTACCCACAAGAAAGTACAATTGCCTGCCCTTAGCCTAAGAATACTTTTTTCTAATTACAAAAGCAATATGTATTCATTTTGAAATTTTTTTAAAAGAACATAACAACCATTATAATGCCATCCTCCCAGAATAAATACTGTTGGCACATTTCCACCCATCCTTTTCTTTGTTATATACTATATCATATTTTGTTCAGATTATACCATATGCCCAACTCTATGTTCTATTCTTTTGCTACTAAAAAGCAAAGTCATTTAAGCCCTAGAAAGATTTTAACAGTTATGTAATAATCCTGCAAATGAATGTTCTGTAAATTATGAACTATTATCTCAACAACTATTTTGATTTTTCATTTATATCCATTATTTTTTTAACTTTCAAATTCCTAGAAGTAGAATTATGAAATTAAAGAGTTCAAACTTTTTCAAAGGTCCTGGTTTCAATTTGCTTTCCAAAAAAAATTATCAATTTGCACACTTTTCAGCAATATGAGGATATACCTCACCAGCATTGAAAATTCTCACTTTTAACATATTTACTCTTTTAATTGTGTATATTTGATTTCTGGTTTTATTAGTCATTAGTATCTCTTCTTATGTTTATGTTCTATTCATCTATTTTTATGAGGCCTTAGAGTTTTCAATTGATTTGCATGAATTCATTACATATAAAGTATATTATTTTCTTTCATATTTGGGTAAAGATATTCTCAGCCTATTATTTTTCCTTTTAATATCATATTCTTTTTTACCGTCAAAGAGTATTAATTTTTATGTAATCAAAACCACTGGTTTTTTTGTTGTGATTTCTTCTAATACTTTTAAGTTTGGAGAAAACATATTCATTTCATCCTGAGATCAGACATTCAGATTCACCTCTGTGATCTTTAAGTTTCATATAGTTTTATTTTTTTATAAACACCTAAAATTCACATTGACTGATTGCACCAAAGAAGACAAATAAACAAGCAAAACAATAAAAATATTCAAATTCTTAGATTTGAGTACAAAAATAGGCTTTTATAAATTCAAAGTAGGAACAGAAATCTTGAAGACAAAGTCCTTTAGATTTTTTAAGAGATGCACATTTCAAGAGGTAAAAGCTTTGGATTCCGAAGAGCGAGCCTGGGAGAGTCGGAGCATAGGTTTTAAACCATGAATCAGAGGGCAAAGAAACATAAGAGAGATTTCATAAGGGTGGAAATAAGAATCCTCTCTGGACTGGGAGAAGCTTGGAGACAATCACAAGGGTATAGCCATAAAAGCTCACGTAAGTCTGTAAAAGGCAAACTCTCCAAGGATTCAGGCTTGCAGTGCCCAGGCCACGTGGGGCAGACACAGAAGAGTAGAAATGGCAGCATTGTCAGCTTAAGAATAGCGCCTTGCACAAATGCTCCTGATGGATTGAAAAAGAGATTGGAATGCCTTCCGTTGGCTTTTGGGAGACGTGCTGAAACTAATCAAAGGCCAGCGTGGCTGCCGAGGGCTTGCTGCTGCTGGGAGCAAGGGCAGCCTGTAGCAGGGGCGGTGGGATGGCAGCCATCCGGGTGCCAGCTGCAGGGAGGCTGGTCCAAGCCAAGAGAAATTGAATTCCACCCCTGGAGGAGTCCCTGTGGCTGAGAGGACCGAGCACGGCTTCCTCAGCCAGGGACATCTAGAGCAGATGCTGTGGACAGACAAGCCAACCAGCCAGACCAGCAGTGCAAGCTACACCTTTGTGGGGCCAGCAGGACAGAGGATGAATTCAAATCTGAGACTCTGCCCTCAGGCCACGGCCATGCCTGCCCCTCCAGAGGAACCAGATGGGCCCTGTGTGAAGGAAAAGGAAAGGAAAGAAAAACCCAAAGAGACTGAGTTTATATGAAAGTGATTGAATTGCGTAGAATTAGCCTGATTAAGTTTTCTACTCTCAAACAGGGACTCATGAGCCAAATTAATGATCAATTATTCATATTATAATTAATGTCACATAATATGAAAATATATAAAATATAAATAAATATACAGTTAATATATAAAATATAGCATATATTATAAATACATATGAAATATAATTATGATATATACTTCCTTTTCCACTGATCGGGACATCACCCCCATCCTATGTCAAATATGATGTATACGACAACTGCTTGCCAATGGTTTGGTTCCCTTCATCTATCTACTAGCCTAAGTTGATATTTAACAGCTTTAGGCCCAGCACTCATGTTTCTCAGTCTTGCAGCTTTCATTTTGATTATACTCAAATCCCATATTTTCCTGCAGTCCTCTCCCTAGAAACTGCCCACTCCCTAAATCCTGTCGGCCCTTTAGGTACCCTCCATTAATAAGTCCACGTCATCTCTGCATTCCTCAGCAACTGCGTGTCTGTTGACTGAGAATGTTCAGGGGTGTGCTGAAACCAGCTCTTACCAGGTCGCAAGAGCCAATTCTGTGCATGTTCTCCCCACTCCACATTCAGTGATGTCACATTGATGCCTTGAAATTGGACGGTGAAAGTATTTACACCACAGAAATCAGCAGATGCCACAAATCTGGACTGTTGTTTTTGGAGAGCCAGTGTACCAGCATATCAGGGATTAGTCTCTGAAGGGCCCTCTTTAATATGACTAACTACACTGTGATAAATACATCAAAAATCACAAATAAATAGGACCACTATCTGGACACTTAGTTTTACTACATCAACTCCCCCATAAAAATGCAATTTGAAAATATATAACCTAAGGAGTTCTGAGCAGAGTCCTTTTTTCTCTCTCCTTGATTACTAAAATAGATATTATCTGCATTAAAATCAGGTGGGAGGGAAAGACACAGCTTTGACCTAGAAGAATGTGACACTTTAGATTTTAGAGGGAGAATAAATAACATCTTGTATCAGTCTCTGTCCTAGGCAGTCTTGTGTTATTAAATATAACCACTTTAACAAATAGTACCTCTCCTCCTGGGAGAACTGCTTCTTGTTTTGCTGCTTCCAGAACAAGCTCCATAAAGCCAATTAGTAAAACAGCCTGTGTCAGATTAAAATTCTCTCCTGGCTCCTCTGGAATAGCCTAGGTAGGCCTCAGAATCGCCCGGACAGCCTTATCCATCTGGAGCACAAAGCCCACCAAAGGTAGCCCTGTACCATGGGCCTGTCTGCAAATAGGAATCCCAGCACGGCCCCCAGGGCGACTCCATCCTAGCGAGCTCCCAGTCTTTTCAGTTTCAAGTATGCCTCACTCGTAATAGCCCTCTGCTGAGGCAGCTCCTTCAACCAGTCTCCTCTGGACCATGCATGTCCCCAAAATTCAGCTCTAAAGTCATAGACTAGTAGACTCAGAAAGGGTCTCAGGGGTGTTTTGCTCCAATCTTCCTTTAATAGGAAAGGCCCAGAGAAAGATAGTCACTTGCCCAAAGTAGCAGCAAATTCATGGTAAAGGTAGAATTAGAACTCAGGACTGCCAAGTCCCGGTGCAGGGCTCTTACTACTACTGAAATTCTGCCCTTCTCTCTACCACTGTATCCCTTGGAGGTGGAAGGGAGAGGTGCACCCTTGGGAGAAGGGAGGCAGCATCTTTATTACCTGTATACTACAGCAGTCGCAGGTTTTGGGGATCCCTAAATCTGTGAGAATGCCGAGGGTCCCCCAGACGTTCAACTAATGAACAGAGATTCCATAGAATTTAATTCGTGGTGCAACTATTCTTTTTAATTAATTGACTGAGTCATTTTTTTTAAACTTTCTGAAGCTTCCCCCAAATAATAGCTGAATTACAAAGCCACAAAGAAGAGGGAATTTAATCAAGAATTCTAGTGCTTCTTTACAGAACAAAATTCAAGGACGAATAAATAGGAAGCCTTACCTCATTCACTCAATTAGATTAACCCCCAATAGGCCCTTTCATTATGCCAGTAACAGAAAAGAAAACATAATTGTCTATTCAATTTTTCAATGTGAAGAATAGTTTCCAAACAACAGACCTTAGGAAATCATTTTAGCCTCAAACTAGCTACCTCACTCTTTAAAAAGGAAAATAGTGTTATATTACTGAATATTTCTGCAAATTCCTTTTTAGAACAACATCATAAATTATAAGAGATTTTTATGTGTGGCAATACTAACATTTTACTGGAAGAATGGTGGTTCTTTCCTTTCATTTCTTTATTGCCTTACAGTTAGATGGTTCCCATTGTCTGGATGGGATAAACTAGTTCATTTTTATATCATATGCAGAATTGTCAAATTACAAGGCTACACTGTGTGTGTGTGCGTGTCTGTATGTTTGTGTGTGAGTGTGTATGTGGCAGAAGTTCCAGAAACTGTTTCCCTCACCTTATAGTTGAGAGAAATGAAACACAGCAAAGTCCTGGGGCACACCCAAGGTCATGGAACTAATTAGTCCCATAGCCAGAAATAGAACCCACGTCTCCTGACTCCCTGGAATGCATGCTACTGCTCGTTCTCACAGAGTTTGTAAAGCATACTTTATCACCAATTTCTGTGAGTTTTCATTAGGTATTTGAAATAGTACTACTATATATATATATACTACTATATACATATATATATATAGTAGTACTATTTCATATATATATATATAGTAGTACTATTTCAAATAAATGTTTAATCCTTATAATTATACACATTTAGTTTATACATTATATAACATCAAAATATACTTGGTCAATAACTCTCCCCATGGTTCTTAAAATATCACAATTGTAGGCCAGAAGGAATAGAGCCCAGGTTTAGGAATCAGACAGGACCAGAGTTTGAACCCCAATTCTGTTGTCTGTCAGATTGGTGAAGTTGGATAAGTCATTTGAGTTACTTAAGTCTTTTGAGCCTTCATTTTCTTATCCAAAATTAGTATAATTAATGCCTACTTTAGTAAGATTAATGCAAAGCCCCAAAGATATTGTCTAGATTTGGGGGAGAGGATCTTTTTTGACATTGGAAATCTACCAATGTTCTGGTCTGTCTAAATTTATTCATTCATTCATTCATCAGATATTTATTAGGCACCTTCCATATGCCAGATATTGTTCTAGGTTCTGGAGATAAAATGGTGAAACCAGGCAGACAGTATCTTTCCCTCTTGTGTGGCTCAGCTTCTGGTAAAGCAAGACAGGCAATAAATATATAAGAATATACATAATAAACAACATAATTTCGGAGGGTATGAGTGCTATGAAGGAAATATTAATAGCAGGGTGGTATGTTGGAAAACCTTTGGGGTAGGGAAGGGTTGTAATTTATAGTGGAACGCCACCCTGAGGCGATGACATTTGACTTGAAAACTAATAGATAAGATAGTTTTTTATAAGAAAACCTGGAGAAAATGCATCCCAGGTACAAAAAGAACAAATGCAAAGGCATAGAAGAAAAATAAAGTTGGCACGTTTAAGGCATGAGAGAAGACTAGAGAATGGTCTGACAAGAGACGAAGAGTTAGGCAAAGGCCAGATCACGAGGGCTTTTGGGCTGTGGAAAAAAGTTTGGATCTGATTCTGCGAGCGGTGGGAAGCCATGGGAGGGTTTTAAGAAGCAGAGGGCATTATTAGACCAAGAGCTCTCAGGCTACTACATGGGAAATGGACTTTTGGGAGGCATTAATGGAGCAAGGACACCAATACAAAGCTACTGTGGTGTTCCAGACTAGAGGTCATGGTGGCTTGGATGCAGGTGGTGGGTCTAGGATTTTAAAATGGCAGCAGCTGTAGCGCCCAGGGTTTTGTGCCCTCTCTCCAGAGCAATGGCACTGCACAGTCTCCAGATAGCTCCCCATTCCAGTCCTGTGCCCTTCTGCAGTGGAGGGTCCCTCTCATAGCTTGGATAGCAGTGATTGTGGGGGAATGTGGAGCCCTAAAATTCTCTCCTCTGTGCCTTCCCCACATGTGCACTCATCTTCCCTGTGTACCTCCAAACCACAGAGCAGGTCACCTCTCTTTTTTCTCCTTCACTTTGGGTGCCTCTTGTCGCCTCTCTTTTGACTCACAATGCTCTCTCTTAGACGATCAATCCGAAGGTGGATATCCACTTGCTACCTTCCATCCTTTCCATTAGAGCGGCATGTGCAGTCTGCTTCTAATCTTCCATCTTGGCCCCCTCTCCTCAGGCTTTTTTTAAAATGAAAGGAAAAGGGGAAAAAACTGACAATACCAAGTGCTAGTGCAGATGTAGAGTAATTGAAACTCTCATACGGTTGCTTGTGGCAATGCAAAATGTTACAGTCACCATGGAGAACATTTTAATATTTCTTTTTAAGTGAACCATACACTTATACTACCCAGAAATCCCACTACTATATATTTACTTAAGAGAAATGCAAACATGTCTACAGAAAGAACTACATGTGAATGTTTACAGTAGCTTTATCCAAAATCACAAAAACCTGGAAGAAACCCAATGTCCATTAGCTGGTAAATGGATAAACAAATTACTATGTATCCATAAGGTATAATTCTATTTGGTAATAAAAGGTTGAACTACTGGTACACACCACGGATAAATCTCAAAAGCATTGTGCCAAGTGAAAGACGCCAGATTCAAAAAATTGCATACTGTAATTTATATAACATTCTAGAAATGGCAAAACTATGGATCGCAGCAATGATTGCCAGAGGCTGAGGGTAAGGGGAAGAGGTTGGCTACAAAGTGGTACTAAGGAGCTGTTCAGGGTAATGAAATGTTCTATATCTTGGTTGTGGTCTTGGTTACAGGGCTGTATGCCAAGCTCATCAACTACACAACTAAAAATGGTGAATTTTACTATCTGTAAATTAAACCTCAACAAAACTGACCTAAAAAATCTGTATGTACAGTATAACCTTTTAAGCTCTATACTTTGATTTTAAAAAATTTAGAAATATGCTATTGTACTCTTCTTTCTTTCACCTTCCTTATATTTGACCTTCTCCCAATTCAGCTAGAGGAGGAGGATTGTTTTGGCAAAAATACAAAATGGAAGGAGTCAGTGTTAGGCACTGAAGATGTTCTAGTCTACAGCAGAAAGAGAGAAAGGAAAAGAGGGAGGGAAGGAGGAAGGGAAGAAGAAAGGAAGGAAAGGGGAGAAAAAAAGTCATGAAAGGCAAGATTTATTGAGAATGAATTCCATTATCCTAAAAATACCCTGATAAACCAAAGCTCAGCCAACTGAGCATAAAATTTTCAAAATCCAAAGTTAAAGAAAATCAGGAGTTAATACCCACCTAAGGAAGAGTTGGAAATATTTCTGACTGAGAGAGCAGGAGGAAAAGAGAAGAAACAGGCACAATATTATTAATAGATGTTGTCGGGGTCAGTAAGGCAGAGGGGAGGGAAGGGTAGAGAGAGACAGAGGAGCTCCCAGGATGTGACCAGAGGACACAGAGAGGCTCTCAGAGCAGCCCTGTATCCAGCTGAGCTCTGCAGACAAACGAGCCCAGGAAAAATGGCTGAATCAGCCACTCTGTGGCCTGCAGCTTGTGAAATGGTACAGAGAATGCAGTGTGGAGTAGCTGAACCCCACAGAAAGGATTCTGGAAAGATATCCCAAAACCATAACTAGTGACTCCCCCTAAGGAGGGTATCGACATTTGGGGCACTTGGAAGTGCAATGGAAGGTGGACTTTCACTTTTTACTCTGTACTTCTGTATTGCTTGAATATCTTATTATAGCAAATATATGTGTGTTATTACTCATATAATTAAGACTAAATCTTAAAAGAAAAATCAGGTAAATACAGGAAAACACAAATGGTAAAATTAAAATCATACATAATCCCAACTTCCAGAAATAATCATTGTTCATATATGATGTGTATTGTTTGAATATCATCTAGAAATATACTTTATATATAAAATTACAATTGTACCATAATATTGTTTATAATCCATTTCTCTTAACTACATGATATATTATGAATATTTTCTCATGTAATTAGAATCATAATAATTATGAATATTATTTTCAGTGAAAACTTTTAATGAAATCTCAATCACCCCATACTTTTTTCATGCAACACTACATCAAGATAGCATTTCCTTATTGAATATCTCTTAAAATAGCCTTATAGCATTTCACTGTGTTTCTATACCATAATTTATTTAAACATTTTCCTATTGTTGAGGTTTAAAGATGTTTGGGGGGAAGAAACAGCAAATAAAAACAATACTGAGGGTAAGTTCTTTCACTCTTTCATGATTATTTCCTAAGGATAAATTTCTATAAGCAAAATTATTTGGTTAGACTCAAGAAAACCTTAGACTTTTGATACCTGTCTTTCCAGAAAGTTTGAATCAATTTTTACCTACACCAGTATAAGAAAGCCCACTTCTGCCTTTTATACTGAGAATTACAACTCTAATCTTTACAAGGGAACCCATGAAAATAATGCATCATTGATGTTTTAGTAATAGTTTTTATTTCTTTGTTAATGATATTGAGCATCTTTATTTTTTCCTGTATTTTTGTATTTCTTATTTTGTGAGTTTCCTTTCATATCCTTTTCTCATTTCACTTTTAGAGTTGAAAGATTTATCACTCAGGTGTTTACAGAAGGATCATATAATGGATAATGCAAGACTCTGGTTTGGGGAAAAATAAATGTTTCTCATGCCAATCCTGTACAAAACGCTGTAACATTAAACGTTAACTCAATAAAATTTTTCTTCAGGGACCTGAGAAAACATGATCCAGACACATTGCTTTACAATGATCTAATAGTACAAGGCCAATATTTAGTAGCAGTATTTTTGTAAGCCAACATCCATAGAGATATTTTTCTGGGCTGGCCCCTGTGCTAAGCACCTTGTAAGTATTATCTTATATAATCTTCTCTTAATTCCATAGATCAATACTTCTAACAAGTGTGGAAATTGAGACACAGAAACGATAAAAGTCTCAGAGATGGTGTGGTGTGACCATGGTATTTTGTGTGTCCTTAAACTATCTTTTTTACTGACCAAAGTTTTGGCACTCGTCAAACGGCTGTGTGCACCTGATTCCCTTGCTCAGATGTGAACCCCTCAAGATGAGGCCACGTCTTCCCTCTCCCACAGCCCTCCCTCACCTCCCCATTTTCCTCTCCTCTTACTGGCAATAGACTTCACTGCTGGGTCACATCAAGAAATTAGCAAGTACTTGATGATTTTTCAAACTGACCAACTCTTGCCATTAACAGCCAAAAAGGACCTTATGAGTCACTTGGCCTGAGCCCAGATTTTATCTCCCACTGTACCAGGGAAATGGCCACTGGCCATAAACAGGCAGATAGAGAGGCACAGCATTCCCTTGTGTCACTGCCCGTGTGCTTTCTTAGAGAGCCAGGGGTACATAGACTGGTCAGCTGGTACATTTTGACACCACAGATTCTAAGACTTTCTGAAAGGTCAGCCATCCTCATCACTTCCCTCTGTATCTTGGTTACACTGACCCAAAACACCAGCCTCCAGGTTAGCAGGTCACTCGATACTGGATAGTGATAGGGACCATGACATTATTAAGTGATCAAGCTTCTAAATCTAACAAACATCACATGGGCCCATATTACTCAGCTTTTAAAATGCAACATTAATGCTGTAAGGTCAAAGCAATGTATCCATTACTGGCCTTCAAATTAGAAGCCTGAAAGGAGGTTACAGTTTGAAAATAGATTGAGTAAACTTATTCCTTTGGCTATTTTACTTCCTTTGAAGTTGAAAATGAAGAATATAAAATGATCATGGAAAAAAAGGTCACTATTATTTTTTCCATGACTCAAGGCTTAGAAATGTCTTCAGTTTGTGTTGTGATGGGGTTACAATACAGGCAAAAAATACAGCAGACGTTTTTGTGACCATCGTTAGAGTTCACCATAAGCCGGATCCATAAATGAGTCATCCAGTGTTCTCCTTACTGCTGCCAAATTACCTTGTTTATCCGGACATATCCCAGTACAGCTGGCAACTACAGGAACTCAAAAGTTGCAAAACACTAATGTGGAACAGCAACACCTCCAGTATACATATTTTATTGAATAAATCACAAAAGTTATTTGAGCCCTTATTATGTGCTCGGTGCCTACGTGCCGATGGGAACGCTTCCTCCGTACTGGGGAAGCTCACTTAGCGCCCACCCTCGGCCTCTCTCCACTGCTTCGCTCATTCCTGAGGGAAGGGGAGAGGCAGAGCAGAGCTCAGATACCTTAGCTATCATTTTCTTCAGGAGTGAGCTGCCCACAGGGCCTGGGAGTTCCCCCTCGCCTTCCCATGACCTGTCTTATTTGTGCAGTTCTTCATTATGGGGAGGCCTGGCCCAGTCCCACATTGCCTGTGACAGGATGGATAAGGCTACTTAATTCATGGGATCAAGCTGGGCGCGGTGGCTCACGCCTGTAATCCTAGCACTCTGGGAGGCTGAGGCGGGAGGATCGTTTGAGCTCAGGAGTTCGAGACCAGCCTGAGCAAGAGCAAGACTCCGTCTCTACTAAAAATAGAAATAAATTATATGGACATCTAAAAATATATATAGAAAAATTAGCCAGGCATGGTGGCACATGCCTGTAGTCCCAGCTACTTGGGAGGCTGAGGCAGTAGGATCGCTTGAGCCCAGGAGTCTGAGGTTGCTGTGAGCTAGGCTGATGCCATGGCACTCTAGCCTGGGCAACAAAGTGAGACTCTGTCTCAAAAAAAAAATCAGGGGAAATAAATAACAATTCCCTAAAAATGCAATTAAGTGAATTTCACAAAGATGTTTTACATAAATTGTTAATAATTCTACCTTGAGATTATAAATACATACTCTGCCTTTAGATGTTCCAAACAGCTGGTATTTATAATGGCAGCTCAAAAGGGAAGAAATTGGCAGGGGCAAGAAAATATTTTTTCTTTCTTGTTTGAAAATCTGAATATAATGAGTAGAAAACACCTTGGGAAAACAGTCAAATGAATACCATGGAAGAATTCTTCCCAAGACTCCCCACTCCCATCTCAACTGGCCTCCTTCTTTTCAGTGCCACACTCTGTCCCCTTCCCCAGGGGAAGTGTCAATTGCTCTCAAGCTTGCCCCCACTGCCTTGGAAATAGACTCTTTCCACCTTCCTCCACCCCTGCTATGCTCCAGGCCCCAAGCCTTTCCTCCTCATCTTACACTGAGACATTGCCCCTGTGCCTGGCTAGGTGAGTCGTTAGCTATTTTGATAACTTTATTCATCACTCATTAAAAAAATTGGGCACCAATTAAATGAGAGGTATATTCTATATGAAAAGACCACAAAGATAGATTTCAAGTTCTTTCACAAAATAATGTATAATGTAGGGATAGAGGCAGAACATGAAAACAGATAACCCTAGTATAAAGCAGAAACTGGCTAGTGCCATAAAAAAGGCTCAGAGTCCTACAAGACTTCATTTTTTAAAAAAGGAAGTGAAGCTGGCACCTATCACGCTCCAAGTGCCAGCCTAGGTAGAGTGCATGCATTAGTTCATCTTTCTTTCATATGGCTAATTCCTTCTTGTCCTTCAAGAATTTGTTCAAGAGTCACCACGCCCAGGAAGCCTTCCTTGACCCTACCTCACTCTGCCTTTCCTCTATGCTCCCACAATCACAGCTCTCTCACATCACAGGGCAGTTTTTGGTTTATTACCTATTACCCCAAAGACGGTAAACACCTGGAGTTGGGGGACAATGCCTTGTCTTTGTGCATCTTCTATGCCTAACTCTGAGTCT
>CM052436.1:86296444-86329649 GCA_028533085.1 Varecia variegata
ACGACAGGAGTGAGTCAGCCATCTACTCAGATTTACCTTCTCATCCATACAGATGATGGGGTGAACAGACTCACTTAGTCCATTTGACAAGACCAATTCTTCCTTCTCTCTCTCTCTCTCTTTCTCTCTCCCAATCTCTCTCTCCCTGCCCCCTCCCACCACTACTTTCTGTCTTTCTCTCCTTTTCTCTTTCCTTGTTTTTCTCTGCCAGGAAAAACCTTCTGAGTATGAAGGTTTCAAGACTTAGCTTGAGAAAGGTGGTAGAAAGCACCACCTCAACCTCAGGTGTAAGCCATGTTCTCCAACAGAGTTACTAGAAGTCCTCATTTTATAGACACTTGTCTAGATAAATGAAGAGGTAGTTTTTTTCTCATTTGGCCAGTGATCCTTATATGTATTTTCCATTAGTGGGAATCTAAGAATGGAGGTCAGGTGAATTCCTCACCATCTTACATGCATTTCTACTATAGCTTACCCTCTACCTCTACAGTTAAGAACATTCTCCCTTATCCCACCCCATTTGCCTCTCATATTATTAATGCATCATCTCCAATAGGACCTTCTATATTATAATTTCATAGCTCCATGACTATCAAGGTCTTCATGGGTGCCAGAATATTCCTATTTTTTTCCTCTCCCCTATGTCCTATTCTTACTTCATTGGCTAAAGTTTACATTCTTCTTTGGAATCATGCAAGGCAGCAATATCATGGAAGCCATCTGTAAGAAAGAGTCTTGTTTAAGAAGCAGAAACATCTGATTTCTAACTCTGGCTGCAAAATTTATCATTGTAAGATCTTAGAAAAGTTTTTTAAACCTTCTGAACCTCAGTTTCCCCATAAACAAAATCAGGGTAATAATATCTACATTGTGAGGTTGCTCAATATATTAAATGGGACAACAAATGTGAAAGTGTCTGTCACATAGAAGATTTCTTTTACCTTCTTTGCAGATTTGCTGCAAGGATTTAAATGAGAAAATCCATCTAGATGTTTCTAACCAGTGCCTGAACCACAGTCACTATTTGGTGGAAGATAGAGCTCACAGGAGCAGCAGTGTGAGCTGCACAAAGCCCACACCTACAGTGTCAGCTGTGTCACCCAAGCCCTCCTCTGTTCTGTTTCTCTATATTTTCCTGCTCCCCTACATTTGCATTTGCAGCTTTATAAGAAAGACTATATAAATTATTTTTACAATTATTTTAAACTCACCCATTACTTCAGTAACACAAATAAGTTTAATCATCATTCACATTAATAAGTCCTGACAATTGATACTTTAACAACCCATCCTTAGAGATAATGAAGAGCTTTATTTATATTTTCTTAATAATCCCTTTTTTCTATATTATCTTCTTATATTTAAATGTGTCCCTGCCTCTGAATTTAAAATAATCTGTAAAGTTAGCATCCTCAAAATTCTAGCCATCTTGCAAATTCCCAGGCTCATTTCACTATGTTAGTGTATGAACAAAAAGGGTCATAAATAATAAGCATTAATATAGGCAAGAAACACATGAGTTGCTTATACCATCTATTAATCAACAAACATGTATTTATCAGTCACCTACATGGTGCTTCAGAGTGCTATAAAGTATTATGCCTAGTGAGATGCCAACCTACAAATCACTGGGTCACAACCTCAAGCCAAAAATTAAAGCAGGGTGCCAAGGGATGTAGAAGATTCTCAAATCGGCTCTAAGGAGGCATCAATTCACACTCGCTACGGCCCACCTGAACATAGTAACTAGGGGCGGCAGCGTCACCACCACCCCTGCTTGTCTGCAACTTAACCCAGCCTCACCAGAGCACCTTGCTATTTGCTGCAATTTCCACACGGTTTGTGGCGAGTTTTTTTCTAAGTATTTTATTTTATTTTTTATTTTAATAGGTTTAGGGGGCACACGTGTTTTTTGTAACATGGATGTATTGTGTCATGCTGAAGTCAGGGTTTCAGTGTACCGATCGCCAGAATAGTGTGTATTGTACCCAACAGGTAGGTTTTTATCCCTCAGCCCCTCCCACCCAGTTTTTCTTTTTTAATGAGTCAGTACCCAGCGCCGTATTCTGAAATACCTGAGGCACATAATACAATCCTAGAATCCTTGAAGCAGCAACTGATAAGGATGATCCACCTGCTCCAACAATTCCTGCCAGAAACGCTCCAGTGCTGTTTCTAAAATTGGGCTTATTTTCTTCCTGCCCTGTAAGGAAGACCAAAGCCGCTTCCACTGATTTGGAGATGGTGAAACAGGTGTCAAAGATCTGATAACCCAAAGTGATGTTGGGCAAAATATCCTTCCTCTCATTAATCTCCTTGATTGTGTGGATCATTGTTTTCATCCAACGAAATCCTCGAAAGTTAAACCTGATAAAGAAATAGCTTTTGTAAATTAGTAGGTAGGTCTTTGAGGGGAAAAGCAGTTTTTAGTTGGGGTTGATGATAAGAGCGTTTTGCCAAAACATCAGCAGTCACCTCAGTTGTCTGAGTGTGTTAATTTTTCATAGATGATGTCATAAACTTGAAGGATTCAAGTATGAACTGTAATAATTGCTGACTGGTTTGGACTGGGAAACACTTTTCTGGATATTTTCTTGGTCTATCTATATATGTGCTATAATCTTCTCAAACTGATAATTATGTTTTCACAAAATATTGTTATATTTTTATATAAGAATTTTTATTCTTATATCACAGTTCTCCCCACCAAACTGACACTCAGTAGCTCCTCAAAACATTTTTCCCCATTCACTGGAAGACCCTAGTGCCATATCAGTCTCCTCTCTCTCCTCCTTGCCTTCTCTTGTTTTCTTCTGCACAGTAATTATAATTATAAAAATTATATGAATATATGAAAATATATATAAATACCAGCATATAAAATTTATATATACTTTGACTCCTATTACATAATTTTTCTGCCATGATTTGATTGTTAAGGTTGAGAGATTTTTAATTGAAAATGTCTTTTTCCTACTATTCTTACATATAATCATAAACAAGATGCCTCCTCCTTTCCATTTCCTAGCCGTCAAAAAGGGAAAATACTTCTCTTGCAGTCCATCACCACATTTTTTTCAATTTCTTCTCTGTTAAAAACTACTGTATTCCAAGCTCTTTCTTCCCAGTTTTAACCAGCTTTAACCTATTTGAAAGCAAATACCCAAAGACCTTTGTCTCTTAATGTCTTTTGTAGCTATCGTATCTAAACTCTATGTCTTCTACTCAACAAATATTTTTTGAATGAAATATCCACTAGCAAATAACCCTATCGGGAGATTGGAATTTTTCTCCAAGTCTCTAATTGGGTTTTTAGGTTAGTTTTGTTCTTCACTGAATATGTAGTTATTGATTCTTCTGGTGCTAGACACTAATACAACAGTGAACTAGGTAGACATAGTGCAGTCTAGGCAAAGAAACTGAAAAATAGCCACGCAGCTACAGCACAAAATGATAAACAAACAAACAAACAAAAACTAGTGATGGGGTAGACAAAGGGGCTGTGAAATGCAAAGGAGGGGCACCTGGCCCTGGAGGAATTAACAGCCAAGCTGAAACGTGAAGGATGACGTCAGGAGGAGGAGTGCTGCAGGCAGAGGGAAGAGGAGTGTGAAGGCATCACCACGAGAGAACACGGAACATTCAAGGAGGGAAAGGTCAGTGTGTTTGGAGGAGATGGGGTGGGAGTGGGTGTGGCACAGTGGAAGGGGAAACTGGAGGACCAGAAGGTGCCAGAACGGAAGAGCTTTATCATCCTAAGGTACTTAGTTTCCAAATTTATAATGGTGACCATAAAAATTTTGAAATAAATATAGCAATATCTTTTTAAAGTAATAGAGCAAGACATTTCAAGAGCTAGAAAAACATTCACCTACTTTGAACCACTAATTCCACCCCTGAAAATTTATCAGAAGGTACTGTTCTTCCCAAAAGAAAAAGCTGTATGCCCTAAACTGTTCATTACAGAATTATTTACAATATTGAAAAACTGGCAAGAACTTCATATACTCAGTGATAATAAACTATGGTGCATTGACCTGATGGAAACATTTTTCTATCATTAAAAAACTATAATTAAAGAAATTACACAGCAGTATGCATATAATATTAAGTGAAACAGGCAGTATGCAAAGTTGTTTCCACACTGTGATTAAAACTATATATAAAGTATAGGAACATTTGGATAAGGATTAACAGGGAAATTTTTTAAATGGGCACAGGATCATTACTGAAGGGTGGGATTTGGGATGATTTTTCTTTTATTCATTGATTTCCATTACAATAGTCATGGTATTATTTTACAATGTATACCTTTTTCCCCTCAGAAAATTTCTCTAAATCCTACCTTTGTTTAGATCAATGAAAACAGGAATTAAAATATTCCCTTCCTCATTTAATTTTACCATCTTCCTCTGCTGAGCAACATTTTCAAAATAATAGTAAGTCTTCCTCTTTCATGTGCTTTAGCTGATAGCCAACCAAAATTAATATCTTGTTAAGATTGTGGGTTTCAGAATAAGATTTCTCCAAACCCCAAGGTGAATTTCTAGATTGGTTATAGCTAAAGGTTAATTATGTCCAAATGAAATTATTATGAGATTAGGCCCATCCTGGCTTCTGAATACCAACCACATAGGACAGGCCTTCCATGACGACTCTCCCACCAGAAGAAAAAGTTGCTTTACATGGAATAGTAAGAGGCCTGGAGAACATTGGGGTTGGGTACAGAAAGGAGGAAACTGTTGAGTGTTGTAGGTGAAAATGAATTATACAGTTCTAATTTTGAAGAAATATATCAAACACTTTAAAAATATGGAATGTTATCAATATGCAAAACACATCAGTATATTTAGGATGGATTAAAATGCTGGGGAAAGTTTTAGCCTTGTATAACATAAATATGAGCAATCTGGGTTTCAATCAAAGCAGGCTGGGAGACAAGCAGAATACCCACAATAATGCCTTGCATAACTGATCCACATTCAGGGCAAGAAACTGGCTTTTTAGATTCCCCAGACCACATGAAACACTCTCAAGAGAAAAGCCAATCAACAGACACCAATCCCGAGATGACTAAGCTATTGAAATCATCAGACATAGACTTTAAAGTAGCTATTGCAACCCATGAGGTGAGGGCAAACCCTCTTGAAACAAATGTAAAAATAGAAGTCTCAGCAAATAAATAGAAGTTATGTTTTTAGTGGAAATTTTAGAACCAAAAGACCCCTCATCTCAGTTCATCTCTTGTAGAATCTTCCCTGCAGAGACTTCAGACCCCGCCTAACCACTGCCTCCTCGATTCACTTCTGCTCTTCTGTTTTAAAGGCTTCCTGATGGCAGCTGCTCTGTATGCCCCATGGAGTCCTGGTAACCCCAGAACCCCCTTCTACTGTAATAACTGGTTTATGCCTTCTCCTAGCCATCTCTTCTGTACAGCTCATTGCACTTGAATATGCATCAACTAAACCAACTGTTCATACTTGAGCAGTGTGAGACTGTGCAGAGTTCCCCGTGTAAAGAATTCTGTTATTAAATGAACTTTGGAAATGCTGCACATTTAGCCCTTTCTTAGGGCTATATTCATAATGCATGTAGTATATTATGGGTTATACGATGTCTTGGTGGTTACCCACATATATTTGAGGCCCAGAATCCTTTCTTCAAGAAGCATTTATCAATTTGGGAAATATTCTTAAAGTCGAAAAAAAAACAGTTGGCTGATTCAGAGGTCCTAAAATAAAACCCCAACTCTGCCTTGTACGTTCCATGTGACCTTGTGCAAGCCATTTAACCTCTCTGAGTCTTAGTTTCCCCATCTGAAATGTGAGTATAACATCTTCAACTGACTGTTTTTAAGAGTAAATGAGATGTCTTCTGTATTTTAGCACTGAAGAAACAATAATTCTCTTCCCAAGAGTTTCACCCCAGAAAAACAGAGCCAGATCCAATTTATTTTGTTTTTCTTAATGACCAGAGCCCAGTGAAAACCAAATAACAAATACAGGAAACAGATAAATACTATTGCTTATTTTCGCGCAATTGTATGAAGAGGCTGAAGTCAGCTGTCCGCACCTCTCTGGGGCAGGCTCTGGAGCTCAGGCCCCTGCTTCATGGGCCCTGCTAGCTCTGTGGCCTCCCTGTTGACTTTTTCTGTTTCCTCCCCCAGGTGTCCCCTTCTGGGTACTGAGTACTCCTGATCCCCATCCGGTGAGACAAACTGATAGTCTTCCATTTCCTTTCTCATTACATTTGTAAAGGGAAAACTTTTTATGCAGGGTCTCAAAATCTGAGAGAAAGCAGAGCCAACTCCTTACAAATTTCTGAAGAAGGTAAACTTCGTCATTGTTCCCATTCAATGCCTTTTTATTTTTCTCTTTCTCAAATCTTAACACTCACCACTTTCTTCTCTGCCATTCCAAATGCCTCTGCCCCTTATACCGTCTCCAGACTCCTCTGATCTTCCACTGCAGCAGTTCACTCAAGGAACCTCTCTCCCTAAATTCACAATGTCCTCTCCTCCTCTCATCGTCCACCTTCACCACATTTCTATTCCCTCATAGCAGGTAGGACAAGTGAAAAATAACTCATCCTTGGGGTAAATGACTAGTAGCCACCCTCTACTCCTTTCACTTGCAAATGAACTGTAGGACTTTTAGGAGTAAAAGCCCATTTAAAGGGTGTGATGCTGACTCAGTGCTCTCCGGTATCTGCTCCCCACCCCTTCCCGAGAGCACACAAGAAGGTACAGCACTTTGACTGTTTTCCCAGTCTCCAACTCTTGTAACTATTATTTGTTTTACACATTTGTGTTGGTTTAGTCTGTCTTGTGTCCCCTATTAACTTCCTTTTAAAAGCACATTGTCTTTTCTTTTACTTACGCATATGTCAAATGCATAATGTAAAACCAAACTGTGGCCACACAAATCCTGATTATATTGATTATGCAAATTCCTAGTAAGTGAATTATTGTCAAAGTGGAATGTACTTACTTACCACTGTTTCAACCACAGTGGATATGCCAAATTATTTTAGGGGATGTGAATTTTAATTTAAAAATATGTATATTGGCTTTTCCATTTAACTTTGCTAGGTAAATAGTCTTCAGAAGTTCCAGTAGAGAGTGGAGAACAAATTAACTGATTCCATTTATGAAATATTAATACATCATATTATGACAAACTCTAAGTCTTCATTTTAAGTTATTAAGGATTGAAGAAGTGAAAACTTCTTTGAAAAATAATGAACTCACTCTACAACAATGTAGCTGTAAGCAAAAGCCCCTCTCATCCTTCTACTCTTTGCTTCACTGTAAGAATAGAAAACAATTAGAAGGTCCAGCAAAGAGACAAATAGCGACTGATTGCAATCCTTTCCTTTTGCCAATAGCATTATAGATGATCCATCCCTTTAATAATATCTCAAATATGGAGCATAAAATATCATTAAAGGACAAGAGCTGTGATCTGTAAAAATTTAATGGTGTAAGAAGTTGTTAAAGTTTTTACATCGTGGATTTGCAATTATAATTACTATGTAGCATCATGGGGATGTTTGCTACATAATGTAAAATGTCTAATATAAAATTATATCTGTGCTTTGGTCACAACTATGCAAAATTATGGGTGCATTTGCATAAAGGGCTGAGAAAGCATATAGGAAAATGAAAAGAGTTGCTTTGTTATGGTAGTCACAAATGGTAGTGGATAATTGTTTTCCTTTTTTTTAATTGCTGGCATTTTTTTCATATCTAAAGTGTCTAGGTTTGTGTGTGTGTGTGTGTGTGTGTGTGTGTGTAATAGCTAATCCATGTTTGCCTTTCTTACAATGGATCACTAGCAAATTCAGATCCTATTTCCTGACATGACAACTTAAAGGTAGAGGCAGGAGCCTTCTAGCAGCCAAAGGAATCCTACCATGAACATTAGCTCAGAAATAAATCAGCATTCCCACACCATGTATTTTCACTTGAAGAGAGTTTAGTCCATAACAATTAACAGCAAAGCTGCAACACCACGTAATTCTACATCATGATTTCTCAGACTTTAATATGTACATGAATCATCAGGAGGTCTTATAAAAATGTAGATTTTAATTCAGAGGTGTGGGATGCAGCCCAGCATTCTACAATCCTAGCAAGCTCGTAGGTGATGCTGATGCTGCTGGCCCATAGACCACCCTCTGAGGAACGTAAAACCTGCCTTTTTCCTGTCTGAGATACAAAAGTGGGAAAGGACCCACTTGAGACCAAGCTTTTCCCATTTCTAAGCAATGCCCAACTTGGAGAAACTGAGGCCTAATAACAGGAAGTACCTATCCTGAGTCAAAAAGATAGTGTCAGAGTCAGGGCCAGTTGGCTCCAGTTCCAGACTCTGACCCCCACACCCACCACTCCTCCCCCAGCACCTATAATTGATGTAAAAAGAAGACTAAAAGAATGACTTACCCTTCACATTTTGCTGATACTGGTTCCAAAATAGATTCATTTGCTGGGATGGTCCTGGAGTGAATAGGAAACAGCCCTCCAATAACAAGTGAATGGTTTTTGGCATCTACATATCCATTCAAATCAAACTTGCCCAGCAACCGGCAAGTCTGTTCTTCCTCTTCTTTGCCTTCGGTGGCCAATTCAGCCCATAAAAATGCAAGAAATCCTAGGGCCAAGCATTTATTCCTGATGGCCATTTTAATAAGGTGAGTTTGGGGGAAATGACAGTGTTGAAATTAGACTAGTTTTAATGAGGTACCTACCTAGATGGGGCGTTGTTACCCTGAGTGTGTGTTTCCTGATCCCCAAGGACTCAGCTTGCTGCCACTTACTTACATAATTGTCATGTCTCAGTCAATCACAGAGCCTCACACTCACTTGCAATTTGTGGATCTGGACTAGGAGCTGAGTGATGCTTTTGAAAAGAGACTCATAGAAATTTCTTTTATGCTTAGCAATAATATTTAATGATGTAATAGTAGGTTTTGAGTTTAAAAGAGTCACTTCATTTCGTAGAAACTGTCCCTTTCTTGTTTATCATAGGTTAGTCTCATTCATTCTCACTTCAGCCATCCTTGTGGGAGCTTCGCTTACCTAAAGGTGAGGAAAGGCATCCTGCTTCATCACAAAGTATAAAAAAAGGTGACTCTAGGCCAAGCTCTCTCCTTCAGGGTATAGAAAAAGTTGAGTAGAGAACCATGGATAGGATTTGGAATAGAAGGCATCATTTTTAATCTGTATCCTGCCACTTTTGTTAGTGTGGTGGTGGGAAAGCCACTTAATTTCTATGTTTCAATGTCCTCATCAGTGACTAGTATGGTAATAAGGTATCTTAGAAAAAATTTTGTAAAGCCCATAAGAGTTCAATGAACATTTTTTCATATGCATCATTTTCTTTTACCTGCACTTTAAGGTGAAGTGTTGGCCTCAGCTCACTGCTGCCTTTGTCACTGGTCCCATGTCCATGGTTCTTTCCTGAGAATGCCCTCTCCTCCCTTTCTTGCTAGGCCCCTCTCAGAGTTGTCCCCCAATCTCTTTTTCTGGAACAACTCACCACGGATTCCCAGTCCCCAGTCTTTCTCTCTGCCCCCTCATAAACATTTCCACTTGGAGTATAAATTCATATTTTCAGACACAATCCAGCAATATGTATCAGGAGCATGAAAAATCTGTATACTCTTTGATCATGTGATTTGACTTCAAAGTATTTATCTCAAGGAAGCAATAGAGATCCACAAAAACATATATAAAGATATTGTATACAGTTTTATTTAAAATATTAAAAATGGAACAAACTAAATGTACACAATGGGGAATTTTTTAATCAATTATGATTTGCTCACTTGACAGAATACAAAGGAGCCATTTAAATCATGTTTTAGAAAATTATTTACTTTCAAGGGAAAAGCTCACAATATGCTTAAAGTGAAGATAACAAAGCGGCATATAAAATGGCATTCTAAATTTCTAAAATTTACCAATATTTTTAGTTCTCTCTCCCCTACATATTTCCATTAAAAGGACTAAAAGACACACTACAATTCAGAAATCAAAAAAAAGAAAAAAGAAGAAAAAGAAATACCTTTCCCCCTACCTTAACAAACCAATCATTTTCATGTTTCCATATTCATTTCCAGTTTAAATTGACACTAATGTAGTACTTTTTGTTGTTAGATTATGTGTGATTTTAATTTTCATCTTTATACTTTTCTATATTTTCCCACGTGTTCTGCAACACCATTACGCCCCTCCCCCACATATTTATCACATGACATCATTAGCATCACCAGTCGCCTGGGTCCCACCGACCCTTCCGCATGAAGGTCATTCCCTTCTCCTCATCCCCACTGAAGGATTTCCCATCTGTTGGCTAAGGGTGATCTCCTTCTGACCCTGGGTCTTCCCAAAAGAGAGTCTCCCATTACTACCACACTGGTGAAATCATAGGCCCATGCCTCAGTTTTCTCATAGCCAACTTCTACCTTCACGAGTGAGCTAGCAGATGACACACCCCTGGGCCCTCACTGAGTGACATCTCCCTCTGTCAAATGTTTCACAAGTCTCCGTTTTCTGAAGTGTGGATGGTTCACAGTTTCCACCCTCATGCTTTCAAAATGATGCTGACAAGACGTAAAGAAAAGATTGATTCCCAGGGGAGTCTTTCCCCAGGTATGCTTTAGGGTTTGGCTTTAGCCAAACAACATGGCACTCTGGAAGACAGCCTACACTTCACCAACAGCCTGAGAAGCCCTCTCTTCAGCTGTAAGGATTTAGTTCATTGCCTTTCTCAGACCTATTTGGATCTATCCCTCCTGAGTTTTTAATCTCCCTCTTTTACCAGAAGGCAGCTGTTTCTGAGCAATTATCCCTCTTGTTGCCAAGGGCTACCCGTGCACAAAGGTATGTTTATCACCAAAGCTGTCTTAACTCTCTGGTAAAAAGCTGTGCTAGGGATGATAAAAAAAAAATCATTTAACTATATTATTTTAAGTTACATTAATAATTTTTAAAAGCTAGCATTTTTATAGTATTTTATATTTTTCAAATTGTTTTCTCATATCTTATTCTTCCTCTAGGTCAGAAACTAGATTCAATGTTGATGAGACTTCTGATTTGTGCAGCAGCATCTGGTATCCAGTGTTTTTGTAATTCCCAGGATGAAAGTATATTTTACCAGGGCCACAGTGATTACATCCTCCAAATATAGCAGAATTCATCAGAGATGAGGCAAAAATAGGAAAAAACGACACCCACGCTTTTATACAGAGGGTTTTTATTACATGCACAGTGGTAGATGCTTAACACTTCATTTTGCCCTCAAAACATCCTATACAACTAGTTTTGTTTACTTTACAAATGAAGAAGTGTGAGTCCACACAGCTAGTACACACTAAAACACAGACACCAAGGCCCACGTCATTTTGGAGGCCTTGTGGTAGAGAGAAAGGACACGGACCAGGTCCAAGGGCGGGATTCTAGGTCCAGCTACCCCACCGTCTGGCCCTCTCTTCAACTCTTTGGACCTCAGGCCCCTCGGCACCAAACAGGGGGCTTTAGACTAAACAGCCTTTTTTCTGAGTCTAAGGGTCCTAGTGAGTCAGCAATGTTATGGTTCTGGGTGAGCTTTTCCAAGGCTCAAATTTGATGATAGCTTAATAATATGCTGCCAGAGCAAGCAGTAGCAAGTTGTTTTGTTAAGTATCAAGGTGAGATTGTTTCCTCAATAATATTTTGAACCTCATTTCCACTTCCACAGGACTCTGCCCTCAAGAACCCCTCATCAAGGCAAAAGACACCAGATGAACATTGGTGCAAATGGCCATGGGCGTTTAATCCCATGTGTCCACATCCAGACTCCTAGATCTGAGACTGTGAGCTCCCTGGACAGTAGATCCTTGCAGTCCCCTAAGGGGCCTGGCAAAAGACAGGCTTCCTTCCACAACAATAACATATTCTGTCCAGACTTGTCTTTGCCTTTAAGCAAAAGAAAACACCTGAGCTCCTACAAGTTCTGAGAACCATCTTATCAACAAAGGCTAAGAGTATTTAAAGGCTGTCATATGGTTTCCAGGAAAAGCTCTGACCCCAGTCTACTGCAGATGAACACTGCTGTGTGCTCTGAGAAGCCCAAGCCCTGCAGCCAACACAGTGAACTCAACGCTGGCTCACAGTCATTTGGTCAGGAACAGCTTGTCAGATGCTACTTAGCTTTTAAATCTCTTTATGTCATTCTCTTAACTTTATAATCATTTCAGAATCCTAGGTAATATTCACATCATGCCAGCAGATAAATAAATATACTAATCTACTATGGCTTTTTTTATTTCCTATATGAAGCTGTCCTAAGTAGTCAAGAAGTGAACACAACACCTAATTATACATATTTAAATTGTTGTTTTTACTTTACGTGACGTATATTATAGTTGACCCTTTAACAACATGGAGTTTGAACAGCATGGGTTGACTTATGCACAGATCTCCCTGTGCCTCTGCCACCCCTGACACAGCAAGACCAACCCCTGCTCTTCCTCCTCTTCCTCAGCCTACTCAACATGAAGACTATGATGATGAAGACCTTTATGATGATCCACTTCCACTTGCTATTTATGAATAGCAAATATATTTTCTCCTCCTTATGATTTTCTTAATAATATTTTTCTCTAGCTTACCTTATTGTAAAAGATACAGTATATAATAATGTGTAACATACAACACATGTGTTAATGAACTGTATGTTATCAGTAAGGCTTCCAATCAACACTAAGGTATTAATAGTTAAGTTTTGGGGGAGTTAAAGCTATACATGGATTTTTCAACTGTGGAGGGGGTCAGTGCCCCTAACCCCCACATTGTTCAAGGATCAACTATAGTTTTTTTAATGTGTGTCTCCAACAGTTTAAAGAGTACTACCTGTAATTTGAATTTTGTGACATTATGACATCATGGCTCGCCTGTATCTTTATAATGACAAGACAGGAAGACTAAAAATAAATCAGCTTTCATAAGAATGTTGTTATTATGAAATTCAAGTTATTGATGAGAGGTCTTGAGGTGTGTAAGAAGTAGGCTTTTGGATTTTTTAACAGATCAACACTAATCACGTTTTACAGAAGAGCCCCTTTTATGTCTAAATAGAGAAAAAGACCTCAATTATAGCAGAGGAGAAAGACACTCAGACACTGCAGGCATAAAAATTTTTAAACAGCTGTCTTGCCGAACTGAGAAAGCCACAGGTTACCATCTCTTCTGCTTCATCTATTTTCAGAGAAATGATTTGACAGCCTCATTAATCCCCTGCCTCAAAATCAGCTGACACGGTAAGCAGCAGCTCTTACCAGACAGAACCTGAAGCATCCTCTTTCTCCTTGGGTGCAACATGTGTTACACAGCTGCAATGTGCTATGGCTGTAACATAAATTGTGACAATGGTAAGCAATTGACTAAAGCTGGGAAACTATTATAATCACTGCCTTATAAAGAATAAACATCTTTATTCTTAATAAAATTTGAAATAAAGAAAACTAGCCAGCTTTAACTCTCACCTGAGATTTTTAATGTGCCTGCTTGCTTCCAATCTTGCCCCTCTTTTAATCCATTCCATTACTGAAGGAAAGTTGACCATGTCAATCTTCAGACCACTTTTTATATTTTTTACAGCTTCATTGAGATATAATTTAAATACCATAAAACAGACCCATGTCAGGTGTACAATTCAATATTGTTTTACTAGTAGTATATTTACAGAGTTGTGCAACCATCACCACAATCTAATTTTAGACCATTTCTGTCATCTCAAAAAGGAAACCTCATTTCCCATTCCTCCCTCACTCCAAGCCTTAGTCAACCACTTAATCTACTTTCTGTCTCTGTAGATTTTTCCATTCTGGACATTTCATTTAAGTAGAATCATACAATATGTGGTTTTTGTGTCTGTTTTTTTTTTCACATAGCATAATGTTTTGAGGTTTACCCATGTTGTAGTATATATTAGTACTTCATTTTAAAAATGTCTTTATTAAGATGTAATTTGTACATTATAAAATTTGCCAATTTAAAATGTACAATTTAATGGGCTTTATACTTAAAGAATTGCATCCATCATCACAGACTGATTTTAGAATATTGTCATCACCCCAAAAGCAAACCCATACCCATTAGTGATCACTCCCTTTTCTGCCCCACACCCCTAGCCCTAGATAACCACTAATGTATTTTTCCATTGCTAATAATTTCTTATTCTGGACATTTATATAAACAGACTTATACAACATGTGGTCATCTTTACTGGCTTCTCTCACTTACAATGTTTTCAAAGTCATGTTCAAGCTCCTATCAGAGCTTTCTTCCTTTTTATTGCCAAATTATATTCCACTGTATGGATATACCACATTTTATTTATCCATTCATCAGTTGCTGGACATTTGGACTTTATCCACTCTTTGGCTATTCTTCAGCAAGTCTTTGTGTGGATGTATATTTTTATTTCTCTTGGGTACATACCCAGGAGTAGAACTGCTGGGTCACATGGTAATTCTATGTTTAACATTTTGAGAAACTGCCAAACTATTTCCTGACGTGGCTGCACCGTTCTACACTCCCACTAGCAATGTATGAGAGCTCCAATTTCTCTACATCCTTGTCATCACTTGTTATTGTCTTTTTTTGTTATAGCCATTCTACTGCTTATAAAGGGATATCTCATTGTGGTTTTGATTTGCATCTCCCTAATGGCTAATGACTTAAAGAAAGCTGTATGTTTTCTTCTATATGTTTTCAAATTTTAACTGTTAGATTTAGGTTTATGATCTATTTTGAGTTTATTTTTGTGCATGATATAAGGTAAGGTCTAAGTTCTTTTCTTTTTTTCTTTCTTTTAAATAATCAACCGTCCCAGCACCATTTGTTGGAAAAGCTATTCTTTCTTCCATTGAATTATTGTGGCGCCCTTGGCAATAATCAATTGACTGCAAATGTAAGGAATTATCATCTCAATTCTATTTCATGGGTCTATATGTCTATCCTTACTTAACCCAGTGTTGTGCTGCCTTCATTATTTTAGTTTTGTTGCAGTTTTGACATCAGGAAATTTAAGCCCTCTAATTTTATTTTTCTATCACAAAACTGTTTAAACATTCTGGTTCTTTCCATCTCCATGTGAATTTTAGAACCAGCTCTTCAATTTCTGAAAAAAAAAAAAAAAGCCAGCTGGGATTTTGATAGGGATTGCAGTGAATCTGTAGATCAATTTGGGGAGTATTGCTATCTTAATAATACTAAGTTCATTTGTGACCGGGCGCAGTGGCTCACGCCTATAATCCCAGCACTCTGAGAGGCCGAGCCGGGTGGATCGTTTGAGCTCAGGAGTTCGAGACCAGCCTGAGCAAGAGTGAGACCCCATCTCTACTAAAAAATAGAAAGAAATTAGCTGGACAACTAAAAATATATAAAATATATTCAGAAAAAATTAGCCGGGCATGGTGGCGCATGCCTGTAGTCCCAGCTACTCGGGAGGCTGAGGCAGGAGGATTGCTTGAGCCTAGGAGTTTGAGGTTGCTGTGAACAGAGTAAGACTCTGTCTCAAAAAAAAAAAAAGTTCATTTGTAACCAAAGCATTTGTACCCCTGTAATATTCTGAAATTACAAAAGAAAAAAAGTTCATGTATCAGAAGACCCAGGTCATTTTCAAGGGCTCTGCATCTGCCTTAAGATGAAATCCATCCACAATAGGTCTTATAAGGTCCGTCTTGATCCATGCCCTAGTTAACTAGCTCCCTCTTTTTCAGCACCCCCTCCCACTGCCACCTCAAAATAGCCCACAAGCCACATAAACCTGCCTTTAGTTCCTCAAACATACGAAGCTCTTTTATCCCCCGGTCTTTCCTAACTCACATACAGGGGCTTTCTCCCTATGCCCCAGCCCTGATTCACTTCTTTCCCCTCAAATCTCGGCTCACTTTTCACTTCCTCTAAGAATCACATCCTGAGATACACAACCCTCCACAGTCTACCTGACTTGTGTCTCTTTGTACGTCCATGATAGACTTTAGGTTATTTGATGGAAAACAGATTGGTCAAGATTTCAAACTGGTTGAAATGTGTACCACTGGTCCCCATTTCAGGCAGTATTGGAAATTGCAGCAGTTTTGCAACTATTCTTATGTCTTTAAATATTTTCATCACTCTATAAAATTTTCAGGATTTGGAGAAGATTTTCTCCTTTTTTCCTAGTATTTTCCCCCAAACTGTTGTACCTGCTCATGCCTGTTTATGATGGTTGTTGCAGGCTGAATAATGGCCTTTCAAGATGTCCATGTTTTAATCTCCAGAATCTGGGAATATGTTACATTATGTGACAAAAGGGAATTTGCCAATGTGTTTAAGTTAAAGACTTTAAGAAGAGGAGATTATCCTGGGTTATCCAGATGGGTCCAATGATATAATCACAAGTGCCCTCATAAAAGGAAAACAGAGGGAGAAGAAACACAGAAGAAATGACAATGTGATGAAAGCAGAGATTGGGATGCCGACATTCTCTCCAAACTGGAAAATGCAAGTAAATGGATTCTCCCCTCAAAGCCTCCAGCAGGAACTAGCCCATTGACACTTGGACCTTACCCCAGTGAAACAGATTGTAGACTTCTGACCTCCAGAACCATAAGAGAATAAATTTGTGTGATTTTAAGCCACTAAACATGTGGTAATCTGTTTCAGCAGCAAGAGGTAATACAATATTAATAGTAATGAGTTGGAGGACCTCATGGTACAACAGTAGTGCATCTGACTCCAATAGTAATGAGTTGGAAATAACCTAATATTCAACAAAAGGGGCTAATTGGAAACAGCCTAAATGTCCACAGGATGGAACTGGTTATTTAAATTCTAATAATTCTCAAAAATAGGTGTGGTTTGATTTTTTAAATACGTTAAAAAATTATCAGAAGGGCTATCTACCAAGATATTAAAGTGGATATGATAGTGGATATTCTTTATGTTATTCTTTTTATATTTTTAATCTGCAATGAGTCAAAGACGGCATTGTTTTTGTAATAATAAAGGAGAAAAGACAATAAAAGAAACTTAAGCAATGAATGAAACAATAAGAAAATACAAAGATAAGATTTGGAGTTTTTAAGAGCCTGAGTGGATTGTTTGATTTCTTAATTTCTAATTTACATGCACACATCTTTTCCTGTTCTATTTGTTCAGTAATGTTTTCAAGAACATTTCCATCTTGTAAATTTGTTGAAATGAGTACTTCTAATCTCTAGTTCACATTTTATAGCTTTTGTATGTACTATATATATCATATTAGAACTTCTACTACTATATTTGTATGCCATTAGACACAGTTCCTTCCTGGAAATGATCATTTAGATGGTGAGAATCAATAAAACTAGGTAAAATAATTAGAAAATGAGGCAATATGCAATAAAATGTAGAGTTATACATCTTGAATTTAAGAGAATGATATGTGGTGATTCATAAAACCACACACATAGCTTTGCATGTGCTTAGATTATTGAACCACATCAGCATCCCCAACTCTGAGCTCAAAATATATGAATTAACAACAACAATAATAGCAATAATAATAACAGCAACAATAGTAATAGCAATGATAACAGTATTACCTATAAGAATAATGTCTTATATTCCACAGTATATTTGTCTCATTGTTCATTAACCTTTATAAAAACTATGTGTGGTAAATACTACTTTACTATTATTTATACTTTATAGATGAAGAACCTGGAGCTCAGAAAAGTTAAGTAGTATCCTCAAGGTCACAAAGCTCCGTAGTGGCTTAGATGACTTTTCTATTTAGTGACCTGCCCGTGGGAGGTACAGATGTCCCAGATGTCCATCTGTCTTTAAGAACAAAAGATAAGGAGTGTTACCAGGAGCTCCTGTACTCCATTGGGGATTTCTAGTGAAGAAGAAACTGTGGCAAGAAATTTCTGACTGACGTCGTCTGCCCAAGGCTCAAGGCTCTAGTGCCTCAGGATCATGAAGGTCAAGGGTTTTCGTGTGTTTTTTTTTTTTTAATTGTATATGTTTAAGGTGTACAACATGATATTTTTATATTAGTCCATTTCGTTATAGGGAAAGTAAGTTACTGCTCAACTTGCCAGAAGTGACTTCCAATATTTGTGACATACATCAATATGATGTAGCAGAATCAGAATTTATAATGATTCCAATGTGCACTAAATGCAACTGTATTTTCTGCAATTGTTCTCATCTTGCTTACTCTAGCTTGGTCTGACTCCAGTTTTGATGATGGCCATTGAGATAGAGTTGAATTGATGTTGAGGATGAACACTTGATTTTGCAAAAGAAAGGTAACAGCATCTCTTTCTTTCTAAATGCGCTCTTAAGGTAAAAACTTAATGTATTTCAGATTCAGACTCTTCATTAAGGTGATTTCTCTTCTCTCAAGGAATCTCCCCAACCAATTCTTCCTTCCTCTGAGTTCCAGAGAAAGTTCATGACAAGGTGGGGAAGAGCCTCTGGTCCATGTGCCATATTCTGGATCCTTGCTGGCCTCGCCCTATTTGGTCATTGTTGTGGCTACCATGTTGATATTCACCAACAAGACTGTAGACCTATAGTCATTCACCTGCCTTCACTCTGTGACCTCATTTCCATGACTCCAGTCTCCTTCTAGTCTATCAGTCCTCTCAGCTTCCATGCTCCTTTCCACCTTCTCACAGCCTACAATTACATGTGATTCTCCAGCACACCGTGGCACAGGCTATAGAGACTAGGGGTACTATTTTAGGCCCATCCATGGAACCACCTGTCTCCAACATCACTTCTGAACTCAGTCCATGCAATTGTCCCATGTTCAACAAGATGCTATAACGAACCCAGGGCTTCCCTCAACTGCCTGCAATCTCTCTAGCCCGGAAACTCTCTGACAGCCCCAAACCTGTTTGGATGTTTAACACCTAGCCCAAGCTCAAATCCAAGGACATGGAGGGCCAGGAAACTCTTATCTTGCCTCCTCTCTTTCTCAATTTCCCCTTCCTTCAGTACCAGGACTTTCCACTTACTTTCTCTTTCCCTTCTGGAAGCAGCTCTCACTATGTCATAGTCAGCTTCTTACCAACTCTATGAGCTTCTTTGCTCCAGGTAGATATCTTTTCCCTTCCTTAGCACAAAAAGCCTCCTGATCTGGCCCTAATGGTAGAAGGACTACAGAAATTTGGTTTTTTAAAAAAAATACCAAGAGGCAAGTACATTAGTAACTAACTATTTCAAAAGTATCAGTTTCTAATAATACCAGTGATTAAGTATCAGGCTCTGTCTCCAGGTTTGAAGCCTGACTCTTCCACTTACTAACTCTGTGACCTTGTGCAAGTCACTTAACTAATCAACACTAGTGCGTTCCTGCATTCTGAAAAAAGGGCATAGTTCAAATCAACCTGATAAAATATTAGATGAAAATGTGTGTGTTTATACACACACTTGCACACGTACCTCTTAAAATCAACCAGAAGATATATCTAAAAGGGTATTTGCACATTTTAAATGATCTATTTCGTATTATATATCTTATTATGATTGAAAGTGTCTCTTTTTATACTTTAATAAGTGCCATTATCACTACATAGTTTTCTGTGTACAACTGTCAAGTATTCAATAATATCTGATTACTTTGGCTTAATTGTCAAAGTCTCTACTGAATGGATCAGAAGCACTTTTGAAACCTGGTTAAAGTAATTTACCTGGTTGTTCAAACAGTTCAGTAAAACAAGCTAATAAATTGACTTGGTTTACAGTCATATTCTCTCAATAAAAGTTTGTTGAATGACAAAATGCTGCCACACAACTACCTTGAACCAAATGTAACTCTTTAGAAACCACCATTATGGAGACATTTCTGGCATAAAAGACATTTTATTTAATTGAGATGAATGCAGTAATTCAAATTATGCTACAATATTCCTTTGTTCATTGGCTTGTTCATTTAAACTATGGTTAAGAGAAATCTTCAAAATAAGCCAGATTTGCAACCCAATGACCCACACAACAATGAACAATTTTTCCTTTTTCCTTTCAGAACTTGGCAGTCTACATAATAAATATGTGTTTAACAAAAAATCTAAGTGATATTTCTAAGATTCCCAGAATATAGTTGATTTTATAAGTGTAAAGCACTACCACTGCAAACATTACCAAAGTCTTTTTTATAGCATTAATTTTCACCATCTATGAAAAAAGAGTTTGCAGAGCAAACCTCAGACTAGTCTCTATGGAATTAGGACTGTGTGGAGCCCAAATTAATGAGACTTTATAGCATTTAAGCCAGAGGCAGAGCTGGTCCCCGGGAGGGTCTCTGTCTTCAAATTAATACTGCCTACTTTGGTTTTGCACAGTCTACATTTGAGGAAGTGTGAACAATATCGCATCAAATAAACAAAAGTTTTCTGAAATTATGGGGGTAACTCTTTCAAAGCAAAGGACAAGATTTAGAAAAGCTTGACTGTCCCTCCTGGAGTCATGGTACCTCTCCCCCACTACTAGAACATATGGGTACTGTCCCAGTGCAGCAAGTAAATAAAGGGAAGATGTTTTTTTGCTGATTTGCTTGAGTTCTTTGTAGATTCTGGTTATCAGCCTTTTATCAGATGTATAGAATGCAAGTATTTTTTCCCATTCTGTAGGTTGTCTATTCACTCTATTGATTGTTTCCTAGGCTTGCAGAAGCCTTTTAATTTAATCAGGTCCCATTTATTTATTTATTTTTATTGTTGTTGTGATTGCCTTTGGGGTCTTCATCATAAATTCTTTGCCTAGGCCAATATCTATAGAATTTTTCCAGCATTTTCTTCTAGAACTCTTACAGTTTCATGTTTTAAGTTGAAGTCTGTTATTCATCTTGAATTAATTTTTGTGAGTGGTGAGAGGTACAGATCCTGTTTCAGTCTTCTACATGTGTCTATCCAATTTTCCCAGCACCATTTATTGAATAGGGATTCTTTTCCCCATTGTATGTTTCTGTCTGCTTTGTCAAAGATCAGATGGCAATATGAGGATGGTTTTATATTTGGGTTCTCTGTTCTGATCCATTGGTCTGTGTCTCTGTTCTTGTGCCAGTACCATGCTGTTTTGGTTACTATAGCCTTGTAGTATACCTTAAAGTCTGGTAAAGTGATGCCTCCCAATTTGTTCTTTTTGATTAAGGTGGCTTTGACTATTCAGGGTCTTTTCTGAAGCTTTTCAAAAAAATATAGACTAATAGTCAATAAACATATGAAAAAATGCTCAACATCTCTAAATGCAAATCAAAACAAAACCACAATGAGATATTACCTAACTCCAGTGAAAGTGGCTTTCATCAAAAAGTCCCAAAACAACAGATGCTGACATGGATGTGGAGAGAAAGGAACACTTACATGCTACTGGTGGGACTGAAAACTAGTACCACCTCTATGGAAAGTAGTATGGAGATTACCTCAAAGACCTAAAAGTAGAACTACCATATGATCCAGCAATCCCACTACTGGGTATTTACCCAAAGGAAAAGAACACATTTTATAAAAAAGATACTTGCACATGTTTATAGCAACACAATTCACAACTGCAAAGATGTGGAAACAACCCAAGTGCTCATCAATACACGAGTGGATTAATAAAATGTGATATATGTATACCATGTATTATTACTCAGCCATAAAAAGAGGTGAAATAATACCTTTTGTAACAACCTGGATGGAACTGGAGACCATCCTTCTGAGTGAAGTATCACAAGAATGGAAAAACCAACACCACATGTACTCATTATTAAATGGAAACTAAATGATCAACATTCATGTGCACATATGGTAGTAAAATTCAACAGAAATCATGCAGGTGAGAGGGGGGAGGGGGGATGGGTAAATTCACACCTAACGGGTACAATGCATATTATCTGGGTGATGGACACACAATTTTGACTCAAACTGTACAAAAGTAATTCAGGTAACCAAAACATTTGTACCCCCATAATATTCTGAAATTTAAAAAAATAAAATAAAAATAAAGGAAAGACTATAACTAATACTACCTCAAATATATCCTTATTTTACTTTATTTTAAATTTCCATTTTATTTCCATAATCAGGAGGAATGCTGAGGTTCCTTTCCCCGATTATGTGTGATAACACATTTATTTAGTTTGGTTTGGTGTGGGAAAATTGTGGCTAAGTACCTCTCTTTAAAAGTTATGATGAATTCTCTCCCTTAACTTTATTCTCTTCCTCATCCCTTTCCCAACTTTTTAATTATTTTCCAAATAAGATTCTATTAATTTTCATTATAAACACAAACATTAGAACATCCAATATGCATACCTTGCAGTGACATGAAAAATAGCAAAGAAATGACAAGGAAAGAACAGGAGAAGAAGTGACAGAAATCAGCTTTCTTGACTTTTTCCAAAGTGATCAGTTGTACACAAGCGTTGGTGTATGACTCCCTTCCTACTCACTGCTCCTTGACGGCCCTGCTTCCCATCCCACAGCTTACCCTTCCTGGTTGCAATTAGATCAAATGTGTAAGTTTCTCCCATTAGGAGAATGATGAGTCTGTGTGTAGGGGTGGGGAGGCAGGTACCAACTTTAAAAACCCAAGCAAATATATGTGGACAGTCTTTATATGTAGGAAAGAAATGAAATTCTTCTGGTTAAATGGCTAGATTAAGATAAGAATGTGAATTTATTTCAGTGGGTGGTAGGTATATCAACTTTTCTCTGAAAAACATGCCCAAAGCAGTAAAAGGAATAAATCATCACTAAAAAAGAAATTGAGTATTTTTAATGTACTATATCCTATTTATCACAATAGATACTTTGCTCTCTGCTCCATTCCCAAAGATAAAATAGAAAATAAATGCAAATTTAATAATCATTTTTGGTTGGTCATTTCCCACCCACAACATAAACATCAGAATAGAATTATGACAAATAACCAATTTGTTATTTAATTTAGTATTCTCCCTTTTCTCTTTTAACACACATAATCTTAAGTACAGGTCTCAAGCAGAAACATCTGAATTTTAACAAACGTTATTCTGAGCTGGCAGGAAAACATGAAAACCTTTAAAATGGGCAAATAAGATTACTGGGTGCCCTGTTTAGTGCATCTTGTAACTGGACAGCTTTGTAAATGTAGGTAACCAATAGCAATGCAAATGACTCTTGTCCATAGACTGCAATTGAATTTTGTCAGGGAGAGGTGCAAATTGACATCCTTCTCTTTCTGAGAAGCCAGTTTTATATTTATTAAGCAAATTCATTTCAGCCTTTCTCATTGCCTATACATGTGTCTACTCTTTGAATTCTTCTGAACTGGTTGTACATCTTACTGGTTTCCCACTAGTTAATGAATTAAATAAAATCCTTAACATTTTTCATTTTGTATGTGTATTAGAATCACAATTTTAGCTTTTCATCAAAACTATCTTTTAAACAAATCCAAGCCACCTACACCATCCCCTTCACAAGAGGGAATTTTGACTTTCCCTTCCAAAAAAAAAAAAGGAATAATAATAATACTCTAATATCATCTTTCAAAGAGCATCACCAGAAAATCACGATTCACTACCACCACCATCATTTAAGTTGCTTCACTTTTGTTTTTAATGTATTACTTTAATTAAAAATAAATTAACCCAAAAGGATCTTAATAGGCTTTTCTCAAAAGAAGACATACAAATGGCCAAGAGGTATATGAAAAAATACTCAACATTATTAGTCATCAGAGAAATGCAAATCAAAACTAAAATGACATATCATCTCACTCCAGGTAAAATGGCTTTTATCAAAAAGACAGGGAATAACTAATGCTGGCAAGAATGTGGAGAAAGAAGAACCCTTGAATGCTGTTGGTGGGAAGGTAATTTAGTGCAGCCACTATGGAGAACCATATGAAGGTTCCTCAAAAAAACTGAAACTAGAATTACCATATGATTATGCAATCCCACTGCTGGATATATATCCAAAGGAGGGGGATTCAGTATATTGAAAAGATATCTGCACTCCCATGTTTATTGTAGCACTATTCACAACAGCCAAGATATGAAATCAACCTAAGTGTCCATCAACAGATAAATAGATAAAGAAATTGAGGACCTGCCTGAGCAAGAGTAAGACCCTGTCTCTACTAAAAATAGAAGGAAATTATATGGACAACTAAAAATATATATACAGAAAATATTAGCCGGGCATGGTGGCGCATGCCTGTAGTCCCAGCTACTCGGGAGGCTGAGGCAGTAGGATCGCTTGAGCCCAGGAGTTTGAGGTTGCTGTGAGCTAGGCTGATGCCACGGCACTCACTCTAGCCCGGGCAACAAAGTGAGACTTTGTCTCCAAAAAAAAAAAAAAAAAAAAAACAATCGATATCATGGAGACAGAATGTAGAATGATGGTTACCAGAGGGTGGGAAGGGTAGTGGGGAGGGGTACAAAAAGTAGGGATGGTTAATAGGTGCAAAAACGTAGTTAGATAGATAGAATGAATAGTATTTTATAGCACAACAAAGTGACTATAATGAACAATAAGTTAGGGTATACTTTAAAATAACTGAAAGAGTGGAATTGGGATGTTCCCAACACAAAGAAATGATAAATACCTGAGGTGATGGATACCCAATTACCCTGATTTGACTAACTCACATTGTATGCCTGTATCAAAACATCACATGTACCCTGTACATATATACAACTATTATGTACCCAAACTAATTAAAAATAAAAAGTTAAATAAATAAATTAGCCCATAAAATTTAGATAATATATAGCATATAAAGCAAGGAGTGACAATGTTTCCTTAAACCCTTAAGTATCACTTCCCAGAAGTAACCAGTGTTAATAGTTTATCCCTCTCACTGTTCTCTACATAAAATAAAGGTTTAAATGAACATTATGTATATAGATATAGACTATAAGAAAAATCACAGGAAGGTAAAATCACAGGGAGGTAAAATGAATAACTTTGCCTTGGAGTTGGGGAGGGAATCTGGTTGGTAGATTTGAAGTCAGGAAACAGGAATTCTCTTCATCCTTTTTAGCCTCCCCACATGGACCACTGTGCTCCTTACATGTGCCCGCGGCTCCTTATATGTACCAGCGTGCTCCTTGTGTGTAGCTGCACACAAACTCATGCTTGCAGGAGGAGCTGCACTCAGCCTCTGGAATCTCTTCAGGGTAATCTCCCATTCATTTACCTTCTCTGGTACGCTCCACTCCTTGGCTTTTGGTTGTTATTGTTTCCCATTTTGGTCCTGTAACTTAATTCTTGTCCTTTACACAATCTCCAAAATCCAGTTAGAGACCCTGTATCCTAGCATTCAACCATGGCCCCCCTCTAGAATATGACTTCCTTCTGTGCCTTCCAGAAGAGTGAATAAATAAATATTCATACCTGAAACCAGGTGAGAAAGTAGAAAACAGCCCTGCTGGCCATGATGTTCCCAGTGCAATATAAACCACACTCACAGAATAGAAACAATGTCTAAACAAGGCCACTGCGTGCCTGTATTTGGAAGGAGACACAGTTAAGGCCATTCTGCAACCACAAAAATGGTGAAACATCCCCCTCTTCTGTCTAACATGAGTGACTGCTGCTCCTTTACCTCACCAAGGATAACTCCCATCCAACTGTGGTCCTTCTATCTTAATGATTAAGATACACCGTCACAAAATTGCCCCTGCTTCCTGAAACATCCAGTTCAGAATTGGTCCCCACTTCCTTAGGCCTCCCCTTGAATCATCCAGTACGCACCCACATCCTATAAGAAGCTTCTCCCAACTCCTCATGCTTCCTTTAAGGTGCTTCCAGTCTTGCAACAGCAAGAAAAACAAATCTAAACAAGTGTGTTCCTGATGGTCTTTCACTGGTGGACTTTAACACAGAAATACTTATTTACTTTGAGGGAATATTAAACTTCATTCTGATCTTCTAGGAAACCCTAAAAACACTTTTCTCTGAATGCTTTGTATTCTTCCATTTCTAATAAAGAGTCCTACTGCAATGCACTTCCATATGCATTTTCTCACTTTAATTTATCGTCAAACATGTAAAGCAAATAAAATAAATGTTTTTGCCCCCAACACCCTCTGAGGTTGAGACTTACCCAAGTTCATTCAGAAAGTCATGAACAATGCCATGTACAGCTCTGAATTCTCTACCCCAGAGAATACTCTAACACAGGGAGAGTAATCAAGGAAAGGGCCAAAGTTTATATTTCTCCCCCCCTAAAATACACTGAGGGATGCAGGAGCTCCTAGAGAGGCAGCTGAGCTGAGCTGTGCAGGGGCTCGGGAACAGCGGCCACTGGTATCTGAGCAACAGGCAATCCCACAGCAAGTAAAGGCCTAGCCAAATAAGTTATGCCTGTTTCTTTCTCCCAGGTTCATATGCATATTATCTCATTTAAAATGATCAGACCAGAGAGAGAATCAGAACTGGAGGCAGAACAAGTTCCAACTCTGCTATTGATTAATTTGTTAATTGCTTCTCTAAGGGAAGAGGTAATTAAGAGTCCACAATCTCTGCCTGCTTTAAACACTCCATCAGCCTTCTTTGGCTGTCACCGCACCAGGATTCACCTCATTCCCCACCCTGAACCCTCCCACCTCCACACTCTCTCCTTCAATTTCACTACTGGAGTAGAAGCTCACGAGTGCCACCTCAAGGCTTCAGAATAGCACAACCGTCCCCTGCCCCGAGAAGCTTTCCTGAGAACCTGTAGCCACCCTGCCCCTGTGTATGAGACCAGCAACTTTGTGAGATGTAAAGTCAGCAGACACCCCAGCTGATCATTAAGACTTCCTCCAAAGCATTTAAGCTTACCACCAAAGAATAAGGCTTGAGATTCCAGCTTCAGGTACAAGCTGTGTCCAGACCATGTCCTTCCCTAACATAACTGAGACACTGGCATGGCACTAGGGTTCACCTTCCTAGTAAGTGCCCCATGGAGAGGTCTCAAAGTAGCCTTTCTTACACTGCTCTCCATTTGGGGGAGATTTCGATCATCAGAGTGGTTTTTTGTTTGTTTGTTTGTTTGTTTGTTTGTTGTTTTGTTTTGTTTTGTTTTGAGACAGAGCCTTGCACTGTCTCCCTGGTTAGAGTGCAGTGGAGTCATCATAGCTCACTGCAACCTCAAGCTCCTGGACTCAAGCAATTCTCCCACCTCAGCCTCCAGAGCACCATGCCCAGCTAATTTTTCTATGTTTTGTAGAGACGGGGGTCTCACTCTTGCTCAGGTTGGTCTTGAACTCCCAGCCTCAAGTGATCCTCCCGCCTCGACCTCCCAAAGTGCTAAGATTACAGGCATGAGCCTCAAAGCCCAGCCCAGAGATGTTTTAATGGCATTTAACATGAGAAGGGGAAGGTGTCAATCCTTACTCCCAGCAGGTTTGATGTCCCTTATGCAAATGTGACTACTACCATCCCAGAAAATTTTGAACACTTCAATCCAAGAGATATGTCTTAGAACCTAAGTCTCACTAGCTGCAGAGCCCTTGCTTTTTCCACTGAATTTGCTGGCATAAGACCAATGAAGATTTTAAATAATCACTTCAAAAAGAGGCCCCTAGATTCTGGGAGTATAGTAGTAGGCAAGAAACTCGCTTGACCTCCTGGAGAGGAATGCCTTGTAATTAGAGCCATAAGCCCAGAAAGGAAAAAAACACAAATTAGGAAAAATGTGAAAAAAGAAAAATTGTTTTGGTATTATTTTTGCCAAAGTCTCAAGTAGCACAAATGTTAAGAAATAAAATAAAATTTGATAAAACAAACAAAAAAAAAAAGAGGCCCCTATTAGAGATTATACCTGCATTGACCAAGCACTATCAAATGACACATTCAAGCTCCCCTGTCATAACCTGCACCTCAAATAGCATAAAAACATTTATACAATTGCAAATATAAGGAGGGTTTTCAATTCTTTTAATCTATAATATTGCAAGGAAATTGCTTTACAGTGCATACACATTAATAGAATCTCTTCAAGCAGATTTCTATTTAGATTACTATTTGCAAACAGTGGAAATAACACGTTTTATGAGCTGTCACCAGATGGATCAAACATTTGCACAACTTTCAGCTGAACATCTTAATGGAGCCCTGAAGTCACTATAATATTTGTGTGCATGTGTGTATGTGTGTTTGAATCTAATTTAAAAACCAAGCATTTGATATCCCCCAAGGAGAAGGATTGTGGATTTGTAGAAAGCTTTCTGGATACCAAGTGTAACACATTTTTAAAAGAAAAGTCAGTAGTTCATTTCCAGGATTGGTGGTGATGAGGGAACAGAATAAGTTAACTAATGCTATTTCAGTTTCTTCTCAAAGGCATTGCCTCTGGTGGTTTTATGTAGTCTGTGTCTCATCTCCCAAACTAGACTATTAGCTCCTGAGAACAAGGAATGAGCTTTCTACTTCCTTTGTTCCCCTTAGATTGCCTTAGGAAAGAGCAACAGTTAATAAGCATTTAATGAGCACCCACACTACTTAATTTTTTTCAGCAACTCCAAGCATAAACATTCCTATTGCTTTAAGTAAATTGAGGTTCAGACATCTAAGACATTTACCCAAGATCCTAAGGCTAGAAAATGCAAAGTTGATGCTTGAGCTATTAAGTGAATCTGAAATCCACCCACTATACTGTACTATATTACACCATATCATACCATACGATACCATACTATGCCTCACCCCAGCACGGTGTGAAAAGCAGGTGATGTTTACTAAAACCTGACAGTTCATCTTACTGCTGAGTGAGAATTTAAGTCAGAGTTATGACACGCACACTTCTTCCCTCTGTTTCCAAGAACATAAACTCCCTATGGAACAATTTGAAAAGCCATGTAACAAATTGACCAGAAACTGGCAACTTAATTTCCAGCACTTATGTATCTCACAGAACTATGATCAGAGCAGTCCAAAAAACACAAATACAAGATCTATCACCCCCAAAAAAGAGGCAACCTGACAATTACCTGGTAGGAGTTTTTAGAACCACATATGCTCAGCAAATACTCATTGAATGAATGAATGACCCCAAACTAAGGAACAAACCTTGTTTTGTTAAGCATCGTGAAATCACTTCAGTTACTCCTAAACTAGAAACATTAACATAAAGCAAAATATATTGGGAAAAAAAGAGGTGCAAGATATACTATGTACATTTTTTTCACAGAATGCCAGCACTGCGGGTATGATGTCTCTTTGGCTGGGAGGTGAGTGGAGGAGACTTAGCAGATGTTGCTTAGCAGCCAAGTTGGAAGAGTACAGCAGTTGTTCTTGGCGTCGGGGGATGGAGGCTGCAGTGTTTTGTTACAATTTGGCTGGATTTTTTGGCCTTAAAGACTAAACTAATAAAAAGTATTTGGAAATCCAAATGGTGAAGGAAAACAAAAAGTTCAATAAATCCAGCCTGCTGGGAGACCCTCTGCTGAGAAGAGTGGCGAGCCTTCCATTCCCACACTGCATGTGTGTTTTCTCGAAACGTCACAGTTGCTGCAAAACTTTAATACGGTAAAGGCCAAAAGGGGCTTCCCAGACTGCGAATGAAAGGCAGTAAGGCTCTCTTGTGACCCAGATTTCAGTTTATTGTTAATGCACCTCCTCGAAGGGTGTTTCACACACTTAGCCAGATCTGCACAGAGGAGATTAATGTAAAAGCAGGCAGAAAATGAAGAAAGAGAGCAAAGGGCCTCGTAAAATCCAACCACCATCTGCCTCTTCAAATCCAGCAGCACTAGGGTAGTTTCATCTGCAAGAACTTTTCCCTCTGGCTTTCTAGAAAGACACTGCTTAGGCAAAGGTGTTGTAGGTCATCTAGCAGTTATGTGCAGGGGGACTCTGAGTGGAGATAAATTAACACACTGAAAACAACAAAATAGGAAGACCACAAATGTTTTTCTGGGTAACAGGAAAATGCAACAACTAGGTTAGTGTTTGGCAGTGGAGCCACTCCAGTCAGGCTAAACTATAGAATTAGTTCTATCTTCACAGGTTTAAAAAACAAAGAATTAGAAGCGCTGTCTTTGGCCAAAATGTAAAGAAGAAATACAGTAATCCTCCCTTATCTATGGTTTCACTTTCTTCGTTTTTAGTTACCTGTGGTCAATTGTGGTCCAAAACTACTAATGGAAAATTCCAGAAATAAATGTCATAGGTTTTCAATTGTGCACTTTTCTGATTAGTGTGGTGAAATCTCCCGTCATTCCACTCTGTCGCTTCTTCATCACAAAAAGAAGAAGGGTGAGTACAGTACAATAAGATATTTTGAGAGACCACATTCACATAACTTTATTACAATATATTATTATAATTGTTCTATTTTATTATTGTCATTAATCTCTTACTGTGCCTAATTTATAAAATAAACTTTATCATAGGTATATCTGTATAGAAAAAACATAGTACAGTTATGCTCCGCATAATGACGTTTCAGTCAATGATGGACTGATGTATGGTGGTGGTCCCATAAGATTATAATATCATACTTTTACTGTATTTTTTCCATATTTAGAAATGTTTAGATACACAAATAGCATTGTGTTACAATTGCCTACAGTATTCAGTACAGTAATATGCTGTACAGGTTTGTAGCGTAGGAGCAATAGGCTGTACCATATAGCCCAGGTGTGTAGTAGGCTATGCCATCTAGGTTTGTGTAAGTGCACTCTGCAATGTTTGCACAACCAAGAAATCACCTAATGATCCATTTCTCAGAACATATCCCTGCCATTAAGCAACTCATGACTGCATATAGAGGGTTCAGTAGTACTCAAGGTTTCAGGCATCCATTGGGGACTCTGGAACATATCCCATAAGGTTAAGGGTGGGAGAGGAATTACTACAATAACTTTGTTTTTAATTGAAGTCTTTTATAACTTTAAGTTTACAGAATTGAATGGGGCCGAGCACAGTGGCTCACGCCTGTAATCCTAGCACTCTGGGAGGCCAAGGCAGGAGGATCACTTGAGCTCAGGAGTTTGAGACCAGCATGAGCAAGAGTGAGACCCCATCTCTACTAAAAATAGAACAAATTAGCCAGGCAACTAAAAATAGAAACAAAAAATTAGCCAGGCATGGTGGTGAGCACCTGTAGTCCCAGCTACTCAGGAGGCTGAGGCAGGAAGATCACTTGAGCCCAGGAGTTTGAGGTTGATGCCATGGCACTCTAGCCCAGGCAACAGAGCAAGACTCTGTCTCAAAAAAAAAAAAAAAAAAAAAAACTAAAGAATTGAATGGGTCATGTTGGGCGTGGTAGCTCACACTCACTCAGCACTTTGGGACGCCAAGGGCTGAGGCAGGAGGATCTCTTTAGACCAGCCTGGGCACCATAGCAGAACCCTGTCTCTACAAAAAATAAGAAATATTAGCTAGGCATGGTGGTGCATGCCTGTAGTCCCAGCTGCTTGGGAGGCTGAGATAGGAGGATCACTTGAACCCACGAGTTTGAAGCTGCAGTGAGCTATGATTGTGCCATTGTACTCCAGTCTGGGTGACAGAATGAGACCTCATCTCTAAAAAGATTAAAAAAATAAATAAAAAGAATTGAAAGAGTCATATTCCTCAATTCATAGTATGATATCATTAGTGGCCCCTGCAAAGCTATTGTATTCTATTTCAATATTTTGACTTGTTTTTGATGCTTTGTACTCTAGTTATTACTAAACAAGCAGTTTTTGCTTTCACTGCTTGGCATTTTCTCTACCCATTTATTTAATACAGCTTACCTATACTTAATTTGTTCCTAATCCTGCCCATTTGGCAGTTTTATCCTATACAGCTGAAATCACGGACCATCATTCTATCAGCATATTTTCTTATTATTACACAAATGCTATCTGATGGCAACAGGGGTAATCACATGCTTCTCAAGAACCAAACTCGATGTGGAATAAAAGAGGAGTCATTTTTCTGCCATCTGTCTCACAGATTCCAGGAACATATGCTTACACCAAGGACTTCCTGGAGAGGCACTATTTAGAAAACCAGGCTGTAAATACCTTGAGAGAAACTGCTGTGTCTTCATCTCCCCACACGCCCAAGACTCCTCACAAAGACATTTCTCTGAGGAATTCCTTTATCCCCTTATCGTCTAGCAACTGAATGTAAAGGAACTCAGCCTCAAAGTAGGTATCGAGGTGGCCAATGAAAACTTCGCACAGTAGTGATCACAGTACTGGAAAGTCCTAGATAAGAGAATTCTAAATAGCCAGCTCAAAATAAACTAGGGAGGAACTTGGTAGAACCTATATGGCAAATTGTATTAATATTTAAAATATGTGCTGCCCCTTTCTGTGGGAAGATTTTACCTTCCACCACACTGATGTCATGCGAGGCCATGTGACTTGTAGTTCCCTTTCCTATGCTATATTCACCCTGCCCTATTGAATGCAGAGTACTTGCTTTGGGCCAAGGAATGTGAGCAGAGGTGCTGTTGCCTCTTTTTAACAAAAGCTTCTCTTTTCCTTTGACTGGCATGTTGCCGAAGGAGCCCACTCTTTCATCCTGAGTTACAGAATAAAGATCACATGGAGCAAAGCCACAGCTGACCTGTGAGCAATATGGAGCCTGCGTGAAAAATACACTTTGGTTATCACAAGCTACTGAGACCTTGGGGCTGTTTGTTAACACAACATAACTTAGCCTAAGCTGACACATAAAATTTACCACAACAAATTTATGATAGTTTGCATTTTGGTTGCATTTACTTTCCTTCCAAACTATTCACAGTGCTTTCTGTTCTCTGGTTAATTCTCTCAAATGCAGTCAGTGGGTTGTTTTGCTTTGTTTTGACATTATCTCTTGTAATAAATATAATCACCATTACGTTGCCTGTCTCCAAACACCAAGTACTCTTTCCACCAGACTACTAAGCACACTACTACTATCTCTGAAAAGTGTTTTTAGAACTTAGGTGTGAGTTAACTTTAAAAGTTTTTTTAACTTTAAAGAGTTCTGTGAAGAATCAACTGCTGGTTTTCAGTCAGGCATGTAAGGAGTTTGGAAGTCACTACTCTGTCCTCACAAGTAAAAAGCTGAACAAATGAAAAAAATCAACTCTTCATAGATTCATCAGAGAAGAGAGATCCCAGGGAAAACTGCTGCCTCAAAACTTAGAAAGACCAGCAGATATAGAGAAGTACAACTTACTGAGGCAGAAACCTCCACAGGAATGGAAACCTGAACTGTAATTTTTTTTTTTTTTTTT